>CAUYUJ010013925.1:215029-234465 GCA_963575745.1 Prorocentrum cordatum | reverse complement strand
CCTTCAAACCCTGCTCGTGCAAGCGCGCATTGGCATCACGCGCACGCGTCGAGATCGACCCAGGGCAGACCTCGGACACGGGGGCCACAGCACGGCATCGAGCACACCAGGGTTTCCTGGAAGGCCCTCTTAAATCATGAGGCAGCTGAGCAGGGACAACAATGAGGAGAGGGGGCGCGCTCACACGCGTGCGGCGCGCAACGTGCGTCGTGTCACGTCCGTCCACATGCGCGCCCACCTCCCCAATCCTGTGCCCCACCTGCTCGACAAACTGCTCAGCCTGCTGCATGCGCTTCCTATCCTCGACAGGCGCACGCGCAAGCTGGCCTCCAAACTTCGCCCAAACGTCGGCTTGGAAGTTGCCGAAGCGGTCTCGACGTGTGATGCGGCCCGCATCCACGTCAGCCATCGTGCAGTGACTCTTGACTTTCCGCATCGAAAGACCAGCCTCGCACAGGCCGCCGAAATCAGCCAGGGCCCTCCAGAAGGCCCGCCAGAGGCAAGCCCAGGCGGAGGAATGGGCCGTGGTGGCCTTTTCCCCTCTCTCGGTCACTCCACGAAACACAGAATCCGAATCAGTGACGGCAGTGATCGGAGGCAACGAATTCTGAATCAAGAAGATTAAGGGCTCCAATTCGGCCCCGTCGATGTCGAACACAGACTGCGAACACGTACAGTACACAATGTCAACAACACCGAGAGGGGCTTCATCACGCAGAGTAACGACGGCCCAGCCTGTACAACTCAAACTACTCCACTGGCCTTCAAAGGCCGAACCGTCCAGGTAGGCTTCCTTGGCAATGATGACCCCAGGCCCCGCATGCTGATGCCAGACCACAGTGTCCTGAGCAGGGGCCCTCCACGAGGTCCGCGGGATGGGCCAAAGCGCCCTCTCCAGAAGCACTCGGACCTGGGACCGATCCTGAGCCTGAGCCAGCAGAGTAAACGCATCAGGGCACGGCAGCTCCTGACATAAATCACACTCGAAGTGCCTGTGGACAAGAGTACCAGGCTTGCGACAAATGAGACACTCATTGCTCAAGGCCTTCCTAGCTTCAAACTTCCTGACCATGGGCCACTGCCCACCAACAATGCACGAACGAAGGTACGCACGCGCCTCGGGCCCCAGGGTCGGAAGGTCCCGATTTTGACCACAGCGAGGCCGTCCGCTAGAGACAGCCTGGACCAAGGGCACCCAAACCGCACCAAACTCCAGATGTTTCAAATCATCATGCTTCGCCACCTGTCGCCATTGCCAGGCCGTGGCGGCCTGAACTAAATAGTGTCGGATCACTCGAGGACAGAGCACACTGACATCAAGGTCTAATCCCTCATGCGTGGTCCACTCAAAGGCGGAGCGTATCGACCAGCCGACGCGAGCCAGCGACAGCCGACACGCACTGAAAGGACCAGACACTTGAGTCCAGAGCGAGACCGACGAACTACCTTCCAGCCCATCCCGCACCACATGCCTCGGCACCCACCCCTCCCATATAGCTCGGCAGAGCGTGAGCACAGGCATCAGAGTGGCCCGAAAGATCGGGTCAGCATCCTTCTCGCACATCAAGGCAAGAGTGCGGGACTTCCCAGCAGTGGCCCCAGTGAGACACGCAAACGCAGTGCTACGCATAGTCTCAAGGTTCGAAGTCGAGCATCCCGTGACATTCATCCCATACGACATACTCGCCTCCAAACCCGAACGAGCAACCTTCCGAACTCCTAATCGTTTCTTCTGTCCCGTGCGAATGAGGCCAATCCGCCTCAGGCGCTGACGAGCACCCTGAATCCGAGATTTGCGTACTGCATGCCCGACGCGCCGCCCACAAGAGAAAGCAATTCCGAGGTTAAGCTCATGTAGTGTAGCTGTTGTGCCCATGTTCGCCTGCAGACGTCGTGCAACCTCATCACGCACACACTGCTCATTGCACAACACTCGTGACTTATCAACATGTACACCTCCTCCTCCTCCTCCTCCTCCTCCTCCTCCTCCTCCTCCTCCCCCATCAACATTCATACTCTTACCTTCTACTCCGCAATCTCCTCTCCGCCCTCCTTCCTCCTCCCTCATCCTCCTCCCCTACTCCTCCTCCCATCTCTCTCCTCCTCTCTCCTCCTCTCCTCCTCCTCCTCCTCCTCCCTCCCCCTCTGCCAACCCCCCCCCCCCCTCCCCTCCTCCTCCAAACCCCTTCCTATCCCTCCCCCCACCCCCGCCTCCCCCCCCCTCCCCCTCCTCCTCCTCCTCTCTCTTCCTCCTTCCCCCCCTCCTCCTCATTCCTCCTCCCTCCTCCTCCTCCTCCTCCTCCTCCCCCTCCTCCTCCTCCTCCTCCTCCGCATCAAGGGGCGGAGCAGCGAGAGGACCATGCCGTCGACGCAGAAGTCGGCCAGGTGGGGCAGATTGGCATCGACCAGAAAGCCGTACAGCAGGAGCGCCAAACAAGAAGCCAGCCTGGCAGCAGGTGCCCCACGATGTGTCATTCCCGGACAGCCCCTGGCCCGAATTTGAGCTTTTGGGCTTCCCGCGAGGTCCGAAATCAGCCGAACAATCTGCCCGTATTAAATAGCCTGTAGCAAGACTTCTTGACGTGTGCACCAAGTGTTAAGGCGGGCATGCCAATTTATAGGAGGAATCTTCAAGAATAGCAAAACAGATTCTGCCTGTTGGGGCCCTCTTGGGCGCCCCTTCGGCACCTCGTGGGCTATCTTGGGACCTACTACCGCGTGTGTGCCCACGTTTGTGTACCCCCGATGAGCCCGCAGAGCCCTGATGCACCTCACGAGGCTCGAGGTCGAGGAAGGATGTGCCCCTAGATCCCTTCAAGCAGGATTTATTATCGTGTGTGTGTGTGAGGAGGAGGGAGGAGGATTACGGAGGAGGAGGAGGAGGAGGAGGAGGAGGAGGAGGAGGGGGGGAGGAGGAGGACGGAGGACGGACGACGGAGGAGGAGAGGAGGAGGAGGAGGACAAAGGAGGAGGAGGAGGAGGGGGAGGGCGGATGATGATGATGATGATGATGATGATGATGATGATGATGATGATGATGATGATGATGATGATGATGATGACGATGACGATGACGATCATGATGATGATGATGATGATGACGATGATGGTGATTGTGGTTGTGATGGTGATGGTGATGGTGATAATGGTGATGATGACGATGATGATGATCATGATGATGATGCTGATGATGACCATGATCTGATGATGATGTTGATGCTGATGCTGATGCTGATGCTGATGCTGCTGATGACGATGATGATTAGGATGATGATGATGATGATGATGATGATGATGATGATGATGCTGATGCTGATGCTGATGCTGATGCTTGATGCTGATACTGATGCTGATGACGATTGATGGACGATGATGATGATTGATGATGATGGATGATGATAGATGCTGATGATGATGATGGATGATTGATTATGATGATTGATGATGATGATGGGGGGGGGGGGTTGATGATGATGATGATGATGATGATGATGATGATGATGATGATGATGATGATGATGATGATGATGATGATGATGACGAGGATGAGGAGGAGGAGGAGGAGAAGGAGGAGGAGGACGGAGGAGGATGTAGGAGGGGGACAGAGGAGGATGGAGGAGGAGTAGGACGGAGGAGGAGGGGGAGGAGGAGGGTCACGCGAAGCAAGCAGAGGCTGCCAATCTCGTTCAGCCGTGGGCCTGGTTGACACGTCATCGGCTCGGCGGGGAGGAGGTCCGAGCTCGGTGCTCCCGCTGCCCAGTCGGTCACTCTCCGCTGCCGTGCCGGGTCAAGTTCCGCGACCGCCCTGGCTCAAGCTGGTGGGTTCGGCGTGCAGGGGTGGCCAATTCAGAGAGCCAGTACGGTCGGACCGAGGTAGAAGACCGAGGCCGGTTCGGGGAGGTTGCCTTAGTTCATGTTCGTCGTGTCCGTTGGATGCTCTTGTGCATCCTGGGGAATGGATACCCTGGGACGTTCTGTGTGTTTTGGCCAGCGGAGGGTGTCATGCTCTTGGAGGATGCGCTTCTGTCCTGGGTCCGGCCGTACCAGGAGGCTGGATGCACATGGCGTGGCCGGCCGGAGCCAGGTCTGCGGGCAGACACGCGTGGCCCCAGGTCTTTCCAGCGGCCGGCCCGTGCAGTGGTAAAGCACGCCAGTCTTCAGCCTTCCGCATGTGTAACCAGCGCGTGGCCTCTGCGTGCCTCGAATGTGCATCCAGCCGCGCACGTCGCCAGCTTCCGGGTGAGGTGATCTGTGTGGCGAAGGGCAGCTCCAATGACGAAGCTGCTCCGAGCTGGCTTTTCGCTGTGGATCGTCACGCTGGCATCGAGCTTTGATAGCATACTTCTGGTGCGACACTGCGCCCGCAGTATGTATCCGACACTCCGACGTCGTGGAGATCCCAACTTCGACAATGCGAACAATTACACCGCACAGCCATTCCCAAGTGAGAGCTTGTGGAGTGCCGAAGGCGAAGGAACATGTACTTCAAGAGGGAAGGACATCGCTCGTACATTTGGAAAGTCTCTCCGCGCCCAAGGCTTGCTGGAAGGAAATCCTGAGGCTCCTGTGATTGTTGTCGCGGACAACATTTCTAGGTGCATAGTGTCAGCAGAAGAAATCGTCAAGGGTCTCAATGTTGCATCACCGTCTAATGTCGCAACTTACAACGGCATCACCCGTAGTCTGGACCCTTCAGGATGGGCTGGGTTGTGTGCGCCCGAAGATGCAAAAGACAGAACCATGACCATGCAGGCGATGATCCGCGAAGTGGCGAGTGGCGGTCACTATTTGTCAGACGCATGGAGCACGCGTAGACAAGTTCAGGCTGAGCTTCAAGACTTGGTAGGCGCAGGTGCAGCCCCAAGCATCTCTACCATCTCCGACCACATCAATGAGAACGGAATATACGTAGGTGGTTTGTTTGTATCTTCTCAAGGTATGATCGAGAATTTCATTCTCGAAGCTGGGGCTGGTATCCCAGTGGCGTGGGGACGCCTAGACAACCAAACAGGTCGCCAGTATCTGTGGGAACGCCTTTCGCCACTGAATGTGCTGTATAATCGCATTAACCACAACGGCGAGGCTCCAGCAACTCGGGACGGCGCAGTAATCGTGGGCATCCTACGCGAATTGAATAACTCAACTCCAGGATCATTGGTCCTCGTAGGGCATGACACGAATGTCGACAATGTCGCGGCTCTCCTAGACCTGACCTGGAGTTGCGGCCCCTTCGCAGACAATGAATCACCACCTCAAGTTGGTTTGCTCTTCGAGATGCATGGCAACAATGTTCGCATCAAAGTTGTTTGCACGGCCTTGGATCACAGTGACCCAGCCTTTCCTGTCCCTGGTGAGGTAATTGTTGGAGAGGTGCGGAAAGGCAAGGCAGTGTTCACAGGCGCTCCCGTTTCCAGGCTATTGGGAGAGGTTCGCCCCAAACTGAGCAGGTGGGGTGGGTCTGATTGCGCAGGGCCTGTCTTTGGACAGACGGAGCGTTTGAGCTCAGTGGTGGTGTGACGGTGCGACGGTGAAAACAAGCACGCGTCCAGCCCCTCGCCGACGAGTGCCGGCATGCTGCTCTGTCGCCGCTTGTCCTCGCCGTCTGGCTCGCCCTGCCGCAGCTCCCGTGCCCCATGCAGCCAGGATGCTGAAAGGGGGGTCTTCCAACGGTTTCTTGGCTTTTCCCCGGTTCTTGGCGGTTTCCCAGTCTCGGGATGCCCTCGAGCAGCTGCGCGTCGTCGAGGGCGTTCCCGGGCTGGCGGAATCGGTCCTAACGGCCGCCAGAGAGCCGAGCTTTGGCCCGAAAGCCAAAAGGCAGAATACCACCCCTAAGCCTAAACACACAAGGAACTCTTGGCCTGACTGAGGTCCTCGGCTTTTGCGAGCTGTCCCTGAGCAGGTGGGTGGTTGTTCGCTCCTGACGTCTGCAAAGAGGACACCCCTATCCCGAATGTGTGTGGCTCTGCTCACCCAGGTCCCCTCCCAAGGGATGTGTGCTTGTGTGGCCCATCAGAAGAGACCCGGGCATTCTCTTTGGGCGGAGGGCAAAGGGTGACATCTGAAATGCGGTCTCGATAGTAAAAGATGTTCGAGGCTTGGATCTGCTAACGGTGAACCACAAGGCGAATTGACTCTCGAGGTGTAGAAGCCCATCTGGATTTCGTCCTGAGCCCTCCACCCCAAGAAAATGCTCAGGACATGCCGACGCCGCTACCCGTCCCTCGTCGCCGCGGCCAGGTTCGCTTCGAAACCATGGTCAGAACGCAACCCTGAAGCGGCCCGGGTAGAGGCGGCATCGGTTGTGCATGAGCGCCGTTCTTGTACATCGAGGATCGAGGACCGAGTTGAGAATCGCCGGGGCCTGAGGGCATGGAGGATCGAGGATCTTTTGCAGAGCACTCCCAGGATCGCCTCGCACCTCGCGGATCGAGGCTCGAGGCTCGAGGCGAGGATCGAGGGTCGAGGATGCAGGTTGTGCATCCCTCAAGTCTCAAGTCGGGCGTTTCCCCCTACAGGGGGATTTTCGACGAAAAAAAAGACATACCCCCAAAATAGTCCAACAATAGTCCAAGGATAGTCTGGGGACTATTTTTTGAGTATTTCTTGACCTTCTTGGGGCATTTTTGGGGTATTTTTATTTTTCGTCGAGACTCCCCCTGTAGGGGGACACGCCCGACATCCCTCGAGTCGAGGATCGCCCGGGCCCTCGCCGGCGAGGACCGGCCTCTCCGCGGCCTCGGCGCGGGCGGGGGGCCCCTCCGCCCGGCCAAGGCCTTCCGCGCGGGCCCCCGGGCTCGCGTGGCCCCCGGGGCCCCGCGGCAGCAGGGCGCGGCCGCACGGCTGGGCGACGCGCAAGAGTTCGGGGGAGGAGACCCAGAGATCCAACGCATTGAAAAAAAATCAAGATGGAGGTTTTTCGCGAATTTCGGCCCCTAGGGGCCCTCGCCGGGCCTCGGGACCGTCCAAAAACGATTCAGGATGAAAGACCGGTCCTGGGGAATGGGTCGAGACTTCCGGGGACCCCGTATTGAAAAAATCACGACATCGGATCTCTGGGAAAGGTACCCATTGGTAGGTTTAAGTAGGTGTTTCTGGAGTCCCAGGTTCCAATCTCGTTTCAGCGCCCTCCTGCTTCGCAGTGATCAAAAGTGGCTTCACCCGTTCTGTCCTCTTCAGGAGGCGGGCGGAAGCCCAATCCACTTCCAACGCCTTCCTACTTCTTGTTTTTCCATGCTTCTTCCGACCGATGGGCACCCTTCGCTCGTCTTTCCCGTTTGGGGCCTCCTGGGCGGCCCTCGTGACCACCGCTGGATTCGCCTCGAAGCCCTGGTCAGAAGGCACCCTGAGGGAGGCCTGGGGAGAAGCGACACGTATCGGTACCTTTTGGCTCCGCCGGGGTGACCTTTGAAGTGCGGCCGCGCTGGGCTCCCCAGACGACCGAGCGCGATGCGAGAGCAGCGTACCCAGACCCCCGACGTAATGTTTTTTTCATTACGTCGACCCCCAGAGGTCCCGACCCTTTCCCCATGACCGGCTTTGCATCCTGGGTCGTTTTTTGACGCTCCCGAGGCCCGGTGAGGGCCCCCGGGGGCCGAAAATGAAGGAAAACCTTCCGTCATGATTTTTTCATTACTCGAGGGGGTCTGGGTACTGCGCGCGCGGGTTCGGCCTCCCCGCGGCCCCCGCAAGTCGCGCACCCCGAGGTCGCTCTTGCCCGAGGCCGCCCTGGCGTGCGGCCGCCGGGCCCCCGACCGGGAGGGCCCCCGGGCGGCGAGCACACACACGTCGCTTCGGCTGCTGCCCAGTGCGCCGGAGGCCTGGACACACAAGTAAATACACACAACTACCCAGACCCCCTCGAGTAATGAAAAAATCATGACGGGAGGTTTTTCCTAATTTTCAGCCCCCGGGGGCCCTCACCGGGCCTCGGGAGCGTCAAAAAACGACACAGGATGCAAAGCCGGTCATGGGGAAAGGGTCGGGACCTCTGGGGGTCGACGCAATGAAAAAATCATTACGTCGGGGGTCTGGGATACTTCCCCATATTTTCCGATATTTTCTGGGTCTTTGTCTTCCCCCTCACTTCCCATATTTTCCAACATTTTCCTGGGAGTGGCCAAGCTCGTGGCCAAGCTCGGCCCCCCTGGGGACCCCTCCCGTGGAGGTGCGCCCTGGCGCCAGAGCTTCAGGGCGGAGCCGGCCGCGGCGGGGGTCGGGGCCCTCCGGGGTCGGGGGCTGCTGGAGCTGGAGGTGCCCTCGGCCCAGGGGTGCCCCCGGCTTCTCGCGCTCCGCTTTGGAGCCCCTGGGGGCCGCCTGGACCTCGCGAGGGGGCCTCGGGCCCGGGGGCACCTGGCCCCGTCCGACGCCGGGGGGCTCCCGAGGTGCGCGGGTCCCAGGGCACCGGCCCCTCTCCCAGGGCCGGTCCTCTGCCCCGGGCCGCGTGCCAGCCCCGATGCCCCGAAAACGCCCCCCCCCCCCCTGCCCCCCGCGTCGTGGTCTTTTTGCAACCAGAGCGCCCTTCGCAAACGAAGAATTTTTTTTTTTTTTTTTTTTTTTTTTTTTTTTTTTTTTTTTTCTCACAACCAGCTCATATTCGGCTGGAAGGTCTCTTTGCAACTGGGGAGGTCTTTTTCACCACCAGCAAGTGGAAAACTACTATTGACAGCTTTGTTGTAATCGCTCAGAATCGATGTCGCGCACATAAGGCCCCACGTTGGGCTCTGGCCGCGTCTTGGTTGCAAAAAGTGTCTTTGTTGTGAGAAGATTTCAAGTGGAAGTGATGGATGGAGTAATCGTAGTCGTAGTCGTAGTCGTGGTCCTAGAAGTAATAAGAGTAATTATCGTATTAGTAAGAGCAGGAGCAGTCGTAGGGGTAGAACGAGTAGGAGGAACAGTCGGGGTCGTGAAGCTCTTGCACATGTTGAAGGCGAACGTGCGCGGCGCGAAGACGAGAACCACATTTTGAAAATAACCCGCCTCAATCCGTCGAACTCTCGAACATGTTCAAAACGATTCTGCGCGGCGCTAACGCGAGAGCCACATTCTGAAAGCCGCCCGCCCTCCATTGGTGAAACAGAAGGAGGAGGAACAAACAGAGGAGGAGGAAATGGAGGAGGAGGAGGAGGAGCAGGAGGGAGAGAAGGAAGAGAGGAGGAGGAGGAGGGAGAGAAGGAAAGAGGAGGAGGAGGAAGAGGAGGAGAGGAGGAGGAGCGGAGGAGGAGGAGGAGGAGGAGGAGGAGGAGGAGGAGGAGGAGGAGGAGGAGGAGGAGGATTTGAACAGCAAGAGGGGTTGAGACGTTCTTGCTCTAGACGTTGCCCCTCACCGCCGCAGCGCCGCCCGCCGCTCCCGCAGCGCCCGCCGCCTGGGAGCGCGCACCGCCCTGGCGTCCCGGGCGCCGCGCGCGCCGACCGAGGCTCTCAGCCACTCGGGCGTCCCGCACACACGGCCTGCCGCCGCCGCGAAGCGGGAGGGAGGAGGAGGGGGAGGGGGAGGAGGGAGGGAGGAGGAGGAGGGGGAGGAGGGGAGGAGGGGAGGAAAAGGAGGAGGAGGAGGAGGAGGATGGAAGTGAGGAGGGAGGAGGAGGAGGAGGAGGAGGAGGAGGAGGGAGGACGGAGGAGGAGAGGAGGAGGGAGGAGGAGGGGAGGAGGAGGAGGTGGAGGAGGAGGAGGAGGAGGAGGAGGAGGAGGAGGAGGAGGAGGAGGAGAAGGAGGAGGAGAAGGAGGAGGAGGAGGAGGAGCACGACGCGTTCGAGCAGCTGCGCCTCGCCGATAGCGTTCTGGGGCTGCCCGAGTCGCCGCGGACGGCCGCCTGAGGACCGAGTTATGGCCCAGGAGCCAAGCCTCTTCGGTGGAGTACAGTTGGGGGGCTGAAGAAGGAACCCTTTGCGTTGGGGAGGGGCTCGGTGTTCCTTGATTGGTTCGAAGTTTGCCTAGGCCTTTCCTTAGGTCTTCGAGGGTACACCTTAGGCGATGTTTAAGAAAACTTAAGTTTTCGGCCAGAGTCTCGATTATTCTTATTGTTTCAATGTAAATCCTAATATTTTAATAGCAAGGTTGGGTTTTTATTCAAGTTCTGAGACGATGAATTTCTTAACCCATGATTTCTTAAGCATTTCGCAGGGTGTACATCGAAGTTGAACTTGCGGGAAAAGGGGCCTCGTTCCTTATTTAGGGTTCCTTAGGTCAACGCCCCGACTGTACCCAGGCATCCGAAGGATGCTTCTTCAACTAGGCGTTCTTTCCTCCTCCCCGGCCTGCAGGGCCAGCCTTCGGATCCAGGGGCGGATCCCGAGGGCGACAGGCCGACCCCCCAGAGGAAGCGCTCGGGACCTCCCTGCGGGGCCGCGGGCTGAGATCTCTGAACGACTCCGGCTCAGGGAGCCCAGACAGCCGCGACGCGGCTGGGTGCGGAGGCCAGATCTCCCCGAGCTGACGTCGCCGATGCGCCGCCGATGCAGCGGCGATGTGTCGGCGCTGCGGCGAGGTCGCCCGAACCAATTTTTTTGTCGGACCCCATTTTGGGGAGGCCTCTGGGCGTGCGGTCGGGAGCTTCGGCTCAGCGTGTCGCTCCGCCGCTTCTCGGGAGCGGAAAAGAGGGGGGTGATGACTAGGGGGGGTGGATATCATGGCGGGGGCCATGATATTTCCCCAGATTTCATGGCGCCCCTTCTTATTTCATTACGTCCCTGGCCCCCCCGATGGGCCGCGCACATGCCGCCGGTCATCATTTGCACCCCCCCCTCTTGGACACCCCCCTCTTTGCCGCTCCCGAGCTTCTGGCCCACCGCGCTTCTGCACGACGGGCGATCCACGTCCCGGTCCCCCGGGCGTCAGCGTCCCGAGCTTCTCCGAGCGCGCGGCCCCGCGGAGCGGAGCGGAGCGCTATCTGCACTCGTAGGGCAGAGCGTGTCGCCGGGGCCGTCGCCGCGACACGCGAAGCGAGAGTTCCCGACCATACTCCAGATTTCGTAATAAAAGGGAGGGGGTCTCAACCCTCCCAGACGAGAAGTTTCAGACCCCCCCCTCGTGGGCGAACCCTCCAAAACGTCGTCCCCAGACCCCCCCAGGCCCTCCAAGACAGCCTGGAAGAGACCCCCCCCCCGAAATGAGACCCTTTATTACGAAATCTGGAGTAAGCAAGAGTTCCCGACCATAAGGTCGTTGACCAGTTTCGGCCTCCGGGGTCGATTTCCAGTTTTGCCGTTGGTGTGCCCCGTGGGGTGGCCCAGGCAGCGTTCCGGAGGACGTGTGGCTCGAGCTGGGCTGCACCGGCTGCACTGCCGTTGACCAGGTGAAGACGTGGTTGCGGCCTCCGGGAGCCCCTGCAGGGCCCCATGACCGTCACAAATGATCACGAGCCAGCCTCTCACTCTGCAGTTCAGTCGGGCACGTCTCCCTACAGGAGGAATGGAAAATAGTAGCACATAGTCTGGGGACATGTTTATGTTGTTGGGGCGTTTGGAATATTTGTAGACTACTGTTTCCATTTTTGTCCCACAACGCACCTATGGGAAAACATGACCGACCTAATTCTGTAGCCTACCGGATATGAGATCGGCCCCGGGGAAGAGTTCCAGATGTTCGGCGGTGGCGGCGAGCGAGGGGGGGAAATGAAAGGGACACAGGCCGCGGCGGCGTGGACAGCGAATCCTGCTCAAATGAGCAGGAACTGCCGTTGGGCATTGTGCCCCTTCTTTCCGTACCCATTTCGGGCGTCCAGAAAGAGGGCCGCAACAGTGCATGGGAGGCGCGAGCGATGCCGAGTCCCTGGCCTTATGTCGGACGTGTTCCCCTACAGGGGGATTTTCGACGAACAAATAAAAATACCCAAACAAATAGTCCTGACGTCGGCGGTCTGGGTCTCGGTGTGTGGCTGAGGATCGGCTGCTGGGCTGCTGGGGCGGATATCGGGGCCCCCAGACCGCGCGAGAGGCCACGACTGGCTCCGGCTCGCAGTGCTGGCCAGAGCGCCACCGGGACACGCCGCCCAGGGATTGTCTGCTCGACACAAAAGATGGTCAGGAGGGAAAAAAACACAGACACGATTAATCGTCGATTCCCCAGAAAATATGGGAAAATATGGGAAGTGGGGGGAATCTTTTTATTTAATCGCTTCGCTCATTCCGCCGGCCCATATTGTCGCACCGGTGTGGGCTAGCCGAGTTTTGGGGCCTCTTGGGGGCCGTTTTGGGGCCTCTTGGGGCCTCTTTTGGGCCTCTTGGGCGCCTCTTGGGGCGTCTTGGGGGCCTCTTGGGGGCCTCTTGGGGCCTTTTTGGGGCCTCCTGGGCGCCTTCTGGGGCGGAGGGCTCGATTTTTCAGTTCTCGGTTCCCCTCTTGAGCCCCTCTTGGGCCCGTCTTGGGGCCTCTTGGTCCGTCTTGGGCGGCACTTGGGCCGTCTTGGGGGCCCTCCTGGGCCGTTCCGGGGCCGTCTTGGGAGCCTCGTGGGCCGTCTTGGAGCGGTCTTGGGGGCCTCTTGGGCCGTCTTGGAGCGTCCGGAAGCCGAAAAAGCCAGAACACAAAAAACATCGAAAAAACCAATGAAAATCAACGATTTTGGCCTCTTGGGGCTCTCTTCGGAGGCCTCTTGGAAGGCTCTTGGAGGCGTCTTGGAGGCCTCTTGGGCTGTCTTGGGGGCCTTTTGGGCCGTCTTGGGGTCATCCTTCGCGTCTCGAGCGCTCTTTTGGGCGTCTCGGGGGCCTCTTGGGCAGTCTTGGGGGCCTCTTGGGGCACTCTGAGCGCGCTCTGGGGAGCCTGAGAGGCCGCACCCAGAAGGAAAACCATCTCTGAGTAGACTTGGTCGCGGCGGTCGGGCGGCGGTCGGGCGGCGGTCGGGCGTTGGTCGGGGTACTTTTCGCCGGGGGACCCCCAGGGGCCGCCCCGCGCGCGCGAACTAGAAATACTGTTAATACTGTTAACCAGTTACCGGAGATCTTAGCACGCCCTGGCCCGTTGGGCCGGCGAATTTGTGTGTATTTATTTGTGTGTCCCAGGGCCCCTTCAGATCGTCCAGCGAGCGACACGAGGGTGGTGCAATGGATGTGCTGCAAATACGCGTGGGGCGTGCGTGGGGCGTGCAAGTCATTCTGGTGCGCAAGCGTATTGCTGGCTTGTCGCGTGCAAAACAAAAGTTCCAATAGAAATCAATCTACATTTCTGGCGCAAGGCACCTTCAATACAATTGCCCCAATTCCATTGCTCCACCCCCTTTCAGCTGGACCCCCTGTTGGGCCAACCAAAGATTGATTTTGAGGCCAAGGACGCAGACCTTTGACAACCTGCGATTCGCGCCAGGGTTTTTCTTGCACTGTTTTCTGTTTCCCCCCACTCCCCTCTCCTCAACACCGAACATGCGCGTCCTCCGACCCTGACATCCGGGCGTCGTGAACAACAAACTCGACCTGCGACTGTCTCTGCTTCGGGCACCCGGGCTCTCACCGAACGATCTAGACCGAGCAGTGCCACATGAAAGGTTGGGGTCGACGGTTCTGGTCCTGTTCTTTTGTGCGTTGCGTTTTTCGTGACACGAGGGCCATCGCCCAGTTGGGGGTTGACGGCGTCCTTCCCTCCATACCGCCATATTGTCGGGGAGGTTCGTCGGGAGTTTGGTTTCTCGAGCTGGCACATTGTAGTATTAGAGTAGGAGGGCTGAAGACTTGGCGACGGGCCATTTCAGGTCACCCCCCTTCGCCAGCCCCCCACCCCAGACCCGCACACGAAGCCACCCCGTCGTTCCAAGGCAGCTCCAAATCAGACCCCAGCAACAGTCAGACCGCTCCCTCTCAAAGTTTGAGAGGGCAACCAACCATCAAGAGGTTGTGCGATGCCCTTCCTGGTTTGCGTCGCTGCTGTTTGCTGCTGCAAGAGGAAGTGCGGCTGTGGCTTCAAAGATTTCGCTATCCTTGGTTTGGGATTGAAGGAGTATCAGTCTCCTTCCGCTGGGTTTCGTTAGATTTTGGGAGGAGCAATGGTTTAGGCACTGAGTGCGTTGCATTCGTGTTTGCGCACTCTCCCTCTCTCTCTCTCTGTATCGTTCTCTCCTCTCTCTATATATGTTTATGCATATGTTTTTTTTTTTTTTTCTTTCTCTCTCTCTCTCTCTCTCCCTCTCTCCCTCTCGCCCGACTAATCAGGCATACACGTGTTTCCGTCCATATGTTGCTATTGCCCGGGACCCCCCCCCCGAAGTCAGACCCCCCGAATCCCGGGCCCCCCGGGACCACCCGGACCTCCCGGCTCCGTGTGGCCACGGGGGCCCCCTCGGGCGCGCCTGTGGGAGGCCACCCCGGGTGTGTCAGAGCTCCACGGGGAGGCCCTGGCTGGGCCCTAGGCTGCAGTAGGGCGGCCAGACGAACAACTTGACCCCGCGTGGTGGCGCTGGATACCTCGCGCGGCGGAGCTCGAGGGTCGCTGGCAAGCTCTCCGGAAGCGCCCCCGAAGCGCTGCGGCGACGCTTCCACGTGTGCCTGCACGCGTGGGGGCACGCTGCGCGGCGTCCCTGGAGCCCGAATTGGTCAGGAGGGCGGCCGAACGCCCCCCCCCCCCCGAGGGCCCCCAAGAGGCCCCAGGCACCCATCAGACGCCCGAAGGCGACCCAGAGAAGACCCCCAAGGGGCTTCCCAAACGTAGAAAAAGTGGATTTCCAAGGTTTTTGTATGATTGTGGGAATGCCCCGTTCTTCGGTTTTCTGGGCGTCCGAGACTTCCTGTGAGGCTCGAAAATCGCCTCCAAACCATCCGTAAGGGCTGCTAGGCAGTCCAAGAGAGCCCCAAGACGGCACAGCAGGCTTCCAAGCTGGCCTAAGAGAGCCCCATGACGGCCAAGGATGGCCCCAAGACGTTGTTCGAAACATTCCAAATCGTTCAGGGAAACCGCGGTTGGAGGCAGGGTGGCCCGAGAAAGCCCCCAGAAGACGCCCAGGAGGCCTCCAGAAGGCTTTAAGAAAGTCTGAAACACTTCCGTGAGGCCCCAGAGGCTCTCCAAGGAGGAGCTTCCGCAAAAAGAGCTGAGGAGGCTGGGGAAGAGTTCGCAGGTTAGGGCGAGAATGAGGTAAACCAAACAAGAAGGCAGGATACCGAATGACATGCTATATCGGCGATGCCAGCAAAGGCAATAATGAATTATCGCTAAAGTGCCTGTTTGATCTTCCTGCCATTCTGGCTGCATGCCTAACTTCAAGGATTCACTTGTGTGGCGCGAAGCGCCAATGCAGCCTTGTCGGAGGTGAAGGGGTGAGATCGAAGTGGAACGGAGAGCCCCCCTACCGGGAAATCGATTTCGGTTTTGTGTTCGTGCGTGCCGTGCGGGCGAGGCGAAGCTGCGTGGGCGGGCGAGAGGGAAGTCTCCTGTGGCTGAGGCGCGGCCGGACCAAATGATTCTCCGCCGGGCGGCCAGTGGCGCGCGGTGTCCCGCCGGTGTCCCGCCGGTGTCCCGTGTGGCTGAGGCGCGGCCGGACCAAATGATTCCCTTCCGGGCGGCCGGGGCCCCGCGGTGTCCCGCCGGTGTCCCGCCGGTGTCCCGTCCGTGTCCCGTCGGTGTCCCGATAATGATGTTGATGATGATTATGATGATGATTCTGATGATGATGGTGATGATGATGGTGATGGTGATAAGGATCATGATGTTGATGATGGCGATGATGATGATGATGATGATGATGATGATGATGATGATGATGATGATGATGATGATGATGATGATGATGATGATGATGATGATGATGTTGATGTTGTTGATGATGATGATGATGATGATGCTGATCATGATGATGATGACGTCGATTGCGAGATCGAGTGTGACATCGGTAGTGAGACCGAATGTGAGATCGATAATGAAATTGGTAATGAGTGTGATAGTGAGATCGATAGTCATATCGAATGTGAGATCGATTGTGAGATTGATTGTGATATCGATGGTGAGATCAATAGCGAGACCGAATGTGAGATCGATTGTGAGATCGATTGTGAGATCGATTGTGAGATCGATAGTCAGATCGATTGTGAGATCGATCGGTCGAGGTCGATTGTGAGGTCGGTAGTGAGTTCGATAGTGAGATCGATCGAGTGCGACGTTGCCCCCCCCCCTCGCCTCCTTATCACCCGAAGGGTGGTCGTATAGGTATGTGTATATCTATAGATCGTATGTGTGCATCCCCTCCCTCCCCTCTCTCTAACTGTCCATGTGTTGGTTAGTTTGTGTGCATCTCTCTATTTCTCTTTCTTTGTTGTATTGTCCACTCTGTCTCTCGTGCTCTCTCTCTTCCTTATGTTTCTCTCGCTCTCTCTCTCTCTCACTCTCTCTCTCTCTCTCCCCCCTCTCTTTTTCCCAACCATCCTGTGGTGTTGGGTCCTCGTTTTGAAGAGACAGCGCCCCGCGTTTCTTCCTCCTCCCGCTTCTCCCTCCCCCTCCTCCCTCCTCCCCCATCATTGCCTCTGCTCTCGGCACACCCCTCACACGTTTCGTAGCCTCATAGGGAGCTCCACCGAAGGTCCCAGTGGGGATGCCCGCATGCGCCCCCCACGCCCAGCACAGCGTTTCGTGGTCCAATAGGGAGCTCCACCGAAGGCCCCAGTGTGGGGGGGCCCGCATGCGTCCCCCACGCCCAGCACAGCGTTGCGTGGCCCCATACGGAGCTCCACCGAAGGCCCCAGTGTGGGGGTGCCCGCATGCGTCCCCCACGCCCAGCACAGCGTTTCGTGGCCCCATTCGGAGCTCCACCGAAGGCCCCAGTGGGGGTGCCCGCATGCGTTCCCCACGCCCAGGACAACGTTTCGTGGCCCCATAGGGAGCTCCACCGAAGGCCCCAGTGGGGGTGCCCGCATGCGTCCCCCACGCTCAGCACAGCGCTTCGTTGCCCCATGCGGAGCTCCACCGAAGGCCCCAGTGGGGGGGGGGGCCGCATGCGTCCCCCACGCCCAGCACGGCGTTTCGTGGCCCCATATGGAGCTCCACCGAAGGCCCTGGTGGGGGTGCCCGCATGCGTCCCCCACGCCCAGCAGGACAGCGTTTCGTGGCCCCATAGGGAGCTCCACCGAAGGCCCCAGTTGGGGTGCCCGCATGCGCCCCCCACGCTCAGGGCAACGTTTCGTGGCCAGCACAGCGTTTTGTGGCCCCATAGGGAGCTCCACCGAAGGCCCCAGTGGGGGGGGGGGGGGGGCGTCCCCAACGCCCAGACAGGTTTCGTCGGCCTCCTACGAGCTCACCGAAGGCCCCAGTGAGGGTAGCCCGCATGCGCCCCCACGCCCAGCACCGGCGTTTCGTGGCCCCATAGGGAGCTCCACCGAAGGCCCCAGTGGGGGTTTCGCATAGCGCCACCACGCCCAGGACAGCTTCGTGGTCTATAGGGAGTTCCACTCGAAGGCCCAGTGGGGTGGCCCGCATTTGGCGTCCCCCACGCCCAGCACAGCGTTTCGTGGCCCCATAGGGAGTTCCACCGAAGGCCCCAGTGGGGGTGCCCGCATGCGTCCCCCACGCCCAGGACAGCGCTTCGTGGCCCCATAGGGAGCTCCACCGAAGGCCCCGGTGGGAAACGACGAACTGGGAGAGGGAGGAGGAGACGAACTGGGAGAGGGGGGAGGGGGATGAGGAGGAGGAGGAGGAGGAGGAGGAGGAGGAGGGAGGAGGAGGAAGGAGGAAGGAAGGAAGAGGAGGAGTAGAGGAGGAGGAGGACGATGAGGAGGAGGAGGGGGAGGAGGGATAGGTGGGAGGAAAGGAATAGACGAACTGTGAGAGGGGGGAGGAGGATGAGGAGGAGCAGGAGGAGGAGGAGGAGGAGGAGGAGGAGGAGGAGGAGGAGGTGGACTAAGAGGAGGAGGAGGAGGAGCAGTCATCACCAGGCTAAAGGCTCGCACTCCTCGTCCTCGTCCTCGTCGCCGCCGTCGTCGTCTGCGTCGGCGGTGGTTCCGGATCGTCCCGCGGCTTGCGGGTGGGCGGCCGTGGACGTGCCGGGGATCGACCGCTTCCGCGACGTCTGCTTCCCCCCCAATGGCTGCGTTCGCATGCCTCCCCCACACTCATGTCGGCACACCCCTCACACGCTTCGTGGCCCCATATGGAGTTTTGGCACACCCCTCACACGTTGCGTGGCACCAGTGACACAACTCTTAAGAGTAAATGTTCTCTACGTTCTGGCACACTGAGAGCTCCAGTGGCCCACAGTTCCTTCCGTTTGCACGCTTGACTCGCCCACGACCAGCAACTATTGAGCTTCGTCGTGGTGGGGGCCTCGTGTTGACTGAAGCGGGATCCTCGCCTGTGGGGCATGCGAGGATCCCGCTTCAGTCAAGAGAAGAGGGGACATGTCTTGCCGTGAGAAGAGGGGACATGCCTTGCGCCACTCGTAGCGTGCGTGCCCCCCCCTCCTTCGTCGCATATCCTGCGCGGTACTCGCAGCTGCATCTGGTTGGGTCCCTCGCCAGGTTTTTGTTTGTTCTCTTTGTTTGTCTCCCTCTCTCTCTCTCTCTTTCTCTTTCTCTCCATATACATACATATGTAACTGTATGCATTGCCCCTCCACCTCTCTGTACGTCTACATATACACATATTTTATATATTCGTACATGTATATATCTATATGTATATGCACATCGTAATGTGTTTCGTTTGTTGTTCTCTCTCTCTCTCTCTCTCTCGCTCTCCCTCCTCCCGCCCTCTCTGTCCTCCCGCCCCTCGTCGCCACCGCGCAGCGCGCGTGCATTGCACTCTGTCGGCAGCCGCGTGCGCTGCGAGGCACGCTCGCAGTGGCCCCGCGCCTGCCGCACCGCAGGGCACCGTCGCGGTGCCGCTCCCTCCCGCTCCTCCTCCGCTGGGGCCAGCAGGCTGCAGTTTGATGACGACGTCAGACGCTTGGGAATTCGTGGCCCTCGCCCGCCTCGAGGGGAAGGGATGGGGGGGAAGATCGTTCTCCTCCTCTTCCTCCCCCCAATCCTCCTCCTCCTCCTCCTCCTCCTCCTCATATCCTTCATCTCCTCCCCCTCCCGCCTCTCCTCCTTCATACCTCCTCTCCTCACTCCTCCTCCTCCTCCTCCTCCTCCTCCTCCTCCTCCTCCTCCTCCTCCTCCTCCTCCTCCCCCTCCCCTGGGCGGCATCCGCGTCGATCCTCGGCCAGGGCGGCTGTGCTCGGCCATACGTGAGAGATCAAGGGAGGGAACACCACCCGGACCCGACCTTCGGCGTCTGCTGAGCGACCCTGGGCGTGAGCGAAACGGCCCCGCCCTGTCTGATGCCTCTTGGTGGGTGCATCTGCTCAAGGGCTGCGCGTGCCGGGGTGATGATTCTGAGGGTGGGCTTTCTGTTCTCTAGGAGTGGCTCTTCGCCGGGATGACCTCCTGGGCGGGCCCCCATTAGGGTCCCCAGGCGGCTGCACGCGATGCGATACGGTGGGGGCGTTGGTTAAGGACTGCGCCCAGGAGGCTGCAGACACTGGAGGATTCCTTCTCTGA
>CAUYUJ010013925.1:205029-210029 GCA_963575745.1 Prorocentrum cordatum | reverse complement strand
GTTGGCCGAGCACTTGTAGTACATGTTGAACGTGAAGCCCTTGGCACGGTAGAACTGGTCCGTGTAGTCGCCCATGCGTCGGTAGGCCTCCTGCGCCATGGTGTTGCCCTGGCACTCCTCCTTCCAGGCACGTTTGTGTCCCAGGTGTGCGTCCGCGACCCCCGAGGCTTCCAGGAGGCCCTTCTTCAGCCTTCCCACATCATCCTGTGCCTCCGCATTCAGCGCGTCGAGCCACTTCTGGACCCCGTCCTGCGCCTCTGCGCCCCTCACCATGTCCTCTTTCTTCTCCAGGATGGGCCCCAGGCCTCCCAGCACGTGGGTGCGCATGGTCTCGACTTTAAGGACCCCATTGGCCCGCGCCATGCGCTTCAGCGATTTCTTGGAGAGGCCGAGCCGCAGCAGGGGCTCGATATCCGTGACCTCCTCCACGGTCTTAACGTTAGTCAGCTGGTGGTCCTGGTCCTCAGCATCGTTGTCGGGCGGGGGGTCGCTCTCGTCGCCGCGGGCAGGGTCTGCGGGGCCAGGTCCATCCTCGAGGGGTGGAGGTGGCGCGCGGGGCGGCCCCGGCACCACCTCCACCGCCATCGGGCGACCGACCTCCTCCGCCACCGTTTCCGTGGCTGGGGGGGCGCCCGTGCTCTCGGGATCGACGCCCACCCCGACGCCTTCCGTTGACCTCCGCAGGGCAAGCAATCCGTCGTCGGAGAGCGCGAACCCCACCAGCACGTCCATGCCCTCCTTGATGTGGTCGAAGCTCGCGCGGAACTTCGCCACTCGCTTGGCGGTGTGGTCGATGGAGCCAGCACCCTTGTTCAGGCGCGCTGCGCGCGTCACGGCCTCATGCTCGGTGATGTTCTGCGTCGCCGCCACGCAGTGCGAGCACGTGTGCAGCTTGTATTGGCCTTGAACACCCTTCCGCAGCTCGGGGCATTGCGGGTTGCGCTCTGAAGCCTCGGCGTAGCGGCGCATCTCACCACAGCTGAGCTCGTCCACGTACTCCACCATCATGATCTTCCAGTCATCCAGCGCTGAGCACACCCGACACCAGCCCAGGCGCTGCGGCGGGACCCAGTACGCACTCATGCAGTGGACGTAGCCCGCCTCGGCGTAGTCCTCGTCCGCCATCATCTCGGCGTCCTCGAGCGCGGCAGCCGTGCCGCCTCTCGGCGGGGGGGCTTTGCCGTAGGCGGCCTTGTTGCTGCGACGGCGGTGGCGTTTGCCGCCGTGCCCGCTGAGGGCGCCCGTGGTCGCTGCACTCGGGGCCTCACTGGCGGTTTCATCGTCCATGGAGCGGCCGCCATCGGCGTCGCTGCGCGCACCTCGGCCACCGCGGCCGCTCACGGCCTGTTCCCGCAGCTGGAGGTTGTGGGGCGCGAGGGTGGTCGCGTCCAACCCGTGGCGCTGCTCCGTGGTGAAGTTGGAGTAGGTGGCCGCCGCTGCCGGGGCAGCCCTCGTCACTGGCACCACCGCCGACGTGGGCGTCGCGGAGGCCTCAGCAGGCGCCTCGGCCGTCGCCGTGGGGCCTCCGTCCGAGGCACCTTCAGAGGCAGCGGCGCTGGGGGCGGCCCCCGTACCGCTGCCTCCGTCGGCGCCCTCGGCAGGCGTCACTGATCCCGTGGGCAGTGTCGGCGCCGTCCGAAAGGTCGCCGCCTCAGACATCACGTCGAACCCCTCGTCCGAGACATCTTCGCTCTCCGACGCGCTCACCTGCTGGCCAGTGCGCTGCGCAGGCCCCGCTTTGGGAGTGGGCGCGTCGGCCGCGGTCGCACCGCTGGCCTTCGCGCGCGCCTCGGCCTTCGCCTTAGCCTTCGCCGCCAACGCCTCGCGAAGAGGCGCCGCATCGTGTCTAGGCGAGTCGGCATGCGTCACTGCAGGCCACGGCATCGGCGCGGGCTTCGAGAACTTGGGCGCCATCACTTGGTCGGAAGGATGGCGCGGGAGGTGCAGCTCAAGATATCGTGCGAGGCGAGACTTCACGAGCCAAACAGCTGCCGAGGAAGAGAGGGGAGGGGGAGAGGCTGTGCACCGAACCAAAATGGGGCGGCCGACTGCCAAGGCGGGGCAAAGGTAAAGCATGAGGACTAAAGGTTGAAACCAGCGGCTCCAGGTGTGTGGAGACCGATCCTTGTGCAGGCTGAAAACGGCCTGACCCCCGTTCGGGGCCCTGGACGGGCAGGGGAGGGGAAAGGAGGGCGAGGAAACCACGACGCGGGCGGGCGAGAAAGCGGACGGCGGGCCGCCGACGGTCCCAAGACCCGCGGGGCGACCCCGATCTTGAACGCCTCTTGACGCCTCTTTTACAAGTGGTTTCGGGCAGGTGCTGCTGGCGGAATGATGGCCCAACGCGGACGGGTTGAGAGAGCAGCTCAAGACTAAGAGCACAACGAATGTGACATGGCGGGAGCACAACGCGCACAAGGCAGGGTAACTGCACAACGCAGCGTGCGGGACAGACATGACGAGGCAAGAGCGCATCATGCACACTATGAGGGAACTAAGCGGTATCGTGCACACAGCTGACGTGACCATGTTTTTATGACTGATCAGGGCAGCAGGAAGACAAGGGGGGGGGAGGGCCAGGGGGCACACGCAAGTGGGAGGGAGCCACACCTAGTCAAGACCGGACACTCGGGGCGACCCCAGCGTCCAGCCCGACTACGTCCTCCGTCGCCAGGGCGACCTGCTCAGCGAGTTGGCCCTGCAGGGCGTTGGCCACTGCCGAGCGCAGGGGCGAGCGCGCTGCGGGCCGTTCGGCCTCGGGCAATTCCCCCGCGGCACGGCGCAGCCACGTCTCCGCCTCTGCACCCCAGCGGCCATTGACATCGAGAACAAGGGCGCCAGGCCAGAAAATGGGTACCTACGGTGCTTCACTTTCTCTCTGCGCTGCAGGGATGCCTGATGCGGCCGTCCCGTCTGGGCCACGGCCACCTCGTCCACCAAGCTGATGTCGAGACATACTCGGCCATGGAGACCTCGATGGTAGACAACGGCCAGTGTGGCCGCGCCCTGCTCTTCCGTGTGCCACTCGGGATGACCTGCTCCGCTAGGGCGTGATGGCCCACCCCGCGCAACCAGAGCGCCACGGCATCTCGGACGGCGTTGTGGCGGCGCACCGGGCCACCTCCCCGGGGGCAATTGAGCGCATGAGCGCCACGGACGTCCACCGTGCGGCCACGCGCCGGGCCGGCCTGCGCCACCGCGCGAGTGGGCCCCGCCGGTCGGTTCTGGTACGTGCACTCGGACTGCAGCAGCGGCAAATGCATGCGCCTCTTGGCCGCAATGCAGAACGCGTGGTCGGCGAGGGGCGAAACCCCCTCGAAGTTATCCAACCGGGCGCCCGCTGAGCTGCCCGAGGCACTATGCACCGCCGCCGCCGCCGTCGCCGGCAGCGCGGCCAAGGACGTCTTGGTGGCGTGGTCCCGTACGTGCTGGGTGTACGTCTTCTGGTCCTTGCCCCTCCGCCCTTCCAAGAGGCCCTGCCAACGATCGCTCTGGGGGCGACGGCCTCCTGCCAACCGTCCCTGCTCCTCGCCCGCTGCCGAGAGGGCACGGCCGAGGCCCGGCCACCGCCGAAAGAAGCCCATCGTTGTCGTCTCGCGGAGCTCCTGGGCAGCCGCGTGGATCCCGGCTTCCCAGGACGCCAGGGGGGCAGCGGGGCCGCGCTGTTCGGCGCTGCCACAGCCCAGACCTCCGTCGCTGACCTTCATGGAGATCTGCTCTCTCGGGGCAGCCGTGACCCCCAGAAGAGCATTGACGAAGGCGACCACTCCGTCATCCACCCTGCGGCCCCACGCCGCCGCGAGCGGAAGCGCCCGCTGGATGTGGACGCAGGCGCCCCTCGACCAGATCCGCATCAGCTGGAAGGCGTCGAAGGCAGACAGCCCGCGCGTGCGGAGCGCCAGGAGCTCTCGGAAGTAGCGGTCCTGCTTCTGGAGGAAGGCCTCGCCGCAGGGGAGTGGCGTGGCGGCGCCCGGGGCGACCCTGGCACCGCCAGCCGGCACGGGGCCACCCTCGTCGAGGTCCTCCGGGGCGGCAAAGTCCGTGAGCGGGACGTCCCTCCAGTCGGCGTCCACGTCGTGGTTTGTGTAGGTCAGGGTAGACCCCGCCGCCTTGAGCTTCTGGGCGCGGTACTGGGCGTACTCCGCGAACTCCGGCGGCAGGACGGCGTGGGGATCCGGGGACCAGATCTGGGTTTTGGACATCTTCAGCTTCATCCCGTGGGCTTCGATGCGGGCTCGCCAGGCATCCAATCCGCGGAACACGGCGGCCGCGGTGCCCACGAAGTACGTGTCGTCCAAGAACGCCAGGCAATCCCCCTCGACGTCCACCGCACGCACGGCCATGCGACCGATGCTGAGAACATCCGCGGTGCCGACCGCGTAAAAGCCAGGACTCATCGGGCAGCCCTGGTCGAGGCCACGGATCTGGTCGACCAGCTGGGCAGGTTGGGACCCACCCCCCGCCGCATGGCGTGTGCGAGCAGGGGGCCAGGCCTCCGCCAGCGGCGCCAGGGCGGGCACCTTGGAGCGCACGGCCTCCTTCACGAGGTCGCGGGGGATGTTGCTGAACGCATCCCCGAGGTCCACCGCCACCACCCACTTGCCTGGGCTCGAGTTGGCCATCGTGCAGAGGCGTCGGTGGAGAGCACCACGTCCGTCCTTAGCCAGGCCAAACTGTTGGTCCCCCACCGCCGCCCGCATGTCCTTGTGGTGGACCTTGGCAGCGCTGCGGCGCACCATACGGCGGGTGACATTCCCACACCCCAGGACTCGCACGTCCCCAGGGGTTGCCTTGGGGATGCCTGCGAGGCGCGCCGCCGTCAGGGCGGCTAGAGCCTCGGGAGGAAGGTCGCCGATGGCCAGACGCGCCAGCGTGTTGGCCACCGCCTCCGCTCCGTCTTCGTCGCGCTTGAGCGGGGCCCAGTGCTCGCGGCGTTCTCCTCCAGGTCCCGCCCCGCCGCGGCGGGGAAAGCGGCCAAACTGACGCTTGATGTGGTGGGC
>CAUYUJ010013925.1:152506-204929 GCA_963575745.1 Prorocentrum cordatum | reverse complement strand
GAGGAGGAGGAGGAGGAGCAGGAGGAGGAGGAGGGGGAGGCAAGGCATTGGGCTGAGGAGGCCAGCCGCGCTCCGCTCCTCCCAGGGGTCGTCGCCCTGTCGTCGCCCCGCCGCCGCAGCGCGGCCCGCCGCCATCCAGCCCAGCCTCGTGCGCCGAGGCGCATTTCGCGCCGTCGACCGCAGGCGCCCGTGAGGACGCCCAGACTACGAGAACCGGCGTGGCACCGTCGTGCCCGAGAGCAAAGGGGACGAGACCGACTTCTCTTCAGGCTCCTAGGAGCGGCCCGCCGTCTAGAGTCGCATCATTCGTCGCCCAACATGGGCAAAGGAGCTAAACAGGGGAAACAAGGGAAGAAGGGGACGACGACGCAGCCAGACACTGTTCCTTCCCACTCCTGGACCTGTCAATGCGGGGTTAGTGCATCGTTAAATAAGGAGTGGTGCTGGCAATGTGGCCAGCATTGGACGTCCCAGGCAGCATCAGAGAAGAAGAAGAATATTAACAAACAACAGGACAGCTCGGGAGAACAGCCACCTTGGCAGGTCTCAAGTGTTTCCGCAGGATCCAGCAGCCCTTCTGTGCCTTCAGGAACACAGCCTGCTCTGCAGGCATCGGACTATGGCCAAATAACCACCCAGCTGCAGCACTTCGTAGATGCCGCCGAGAGGACGAATCAGCTCCCCGACTGCGTAGAGAAGGCCCGCGAAATGCTTGAGGACCTCAGGATCAAGCGGGACGCGAACAAAACCCAGACGCTGATGGCCCAGAGTGCAACGAAGAAACTCAGTCTCAAGCAGAAGGCCTTGGAGACGCAGAGAACCAACCTCGAGACAGCCAAGCAGGCAGTTGAGGAGGCCAGAGCTTTCCTTGACAAGAAGATGGAGGCGGTTCAGTTGATTGAGAATGAAATCGCCAAGGTCAACCTTCATATAGCTGGAACAAGAACAACAAATGTGGATGGCAAAGGCGAGAGTCACCCAGCAGAACCCGTAGACGGCAGCCACTGAGACTTTTGGAGGCTTGCAAGCAGCCCTATCAAGTATGGGCCAAGCCGCAGCCTCAGACCCTGCACTAGTAACAGGTTTTTCAGCCTTGGCGAATGCTCTAGGTAAGCACGTAGGGGAGGGGGGGGGGGGGGGGCGCGTCAGATCCACAAGGCAAGGCGCCCGCCCCTGGGCCTCCGTCTCTGCCAGCGCAGGCCAGTGGAAACGACGCGTCCCTCACCCCAGTGCCGCCAGAGGGACCCAACCAGAGTGCGCCAGGAGCAGGGAGCACGGACTCCAAGATCCTGGCGCTGATTGTTGGGGCCCAGAACGGAGAGCAGACCAAGTGCGCCACAATTGGGGAGCTAATGCCAGCGACCCAGGAGGAGCCAAGGCCGCCCAGTGACAACGAGCAGGAAAGGGGCGGCGGGGGGAGGTCAAAAGCGAGATCTAGGTCCCGCTGAACAGGCCTCCCCCCGCACCCACGCGCACGCTTTCCCAGCTGGGCGAACAGCTGGGGCAATAACTTTGAAGAGTTGTACGATCAACGGCACCTCGTGGAGCAACACGAGGGAATTCCTACCGCAGTGCGAAGCAGAGGTTGTGCTTGTGCAGGAGCACAAACTGCAGGCAGCCCAGACTTTTGAAGTTCAGTCAACCCTGCTGAAGCAGGGATGGCAGAGCTCCTGGACGCCATGCCTCATGTCAGCTGAGGGATACCCCTGCGGAGGCGTGGCCATCATTGCCAGAAAGTATCTAGATCTTTGTTTGGGTAGACCCTTGCAGCCTCGGCATCATCGCACCAGGTAGATGCATGCGTGCGTTTTACAGATCCAGGAAGTGGGGGCTCATCGGGCTCTACTGCAACTACTGGAAGGACAGCGCAGGCATGGGACCGCAAAACTTACGGCTTGGGGTGGACTCGGGAAGCCACATCCTCCGCGGGGGGATCCAATTTATAGCTGGTGGTGACTTCGACGTGCACCCTGATGTTGTGAAGGCTGCGATTGGCCCATCCGTTTCGGCGGCCAAGTGGAATGGCCAGCTGGTGAGTTTACCTATTCCAAAGGGGGGCGCACCTTTTGCCTGGGCTACTTCATCTTGAGCCACACGTTGTTGGGCCAAGTGACCAAACGAGTCAGGGTTGATTACAGCAGCGACACCCCCGATCACAGACCTGTATATTTACAACTTTTGGAGGACCCTGCTACCGCCGCTGTCTTGAGGCTTCAGACATATAAAAAGATCGGACATACTCGGATCCTGGGGCCCCTCCCCCATCCACCTGACTACGCAGATTTGCTTGAGACTACCGAGGGGTACCTAGAGGGTTACAGGAACGACAACGGTACATTCAGAAATGTTGAGGAGGGGGACCTACCACGTTTGCAGGCTCTGCCGGATCAGGCGCATGGGACCTGGACCGCGAGAGCATGGCAGGAACTGCGTTGTGGCGCACAGGACCCCGGCGGTGCCTGGTGGAGAAGGGACGGGAACCACAAAAAGCTGGCTGGTGGGTCGGAGTATGTTTTCCAGGAAACTCCCCTTCCGGAAGCTGCTTCTGACCAGGGCCAACACGGCCCCCAGCATATCCAGGGCCCTGGACTGGTTTGCCAGGAGGCTCACCGAGATTCGGACCCTGATCACCAAATTCCCGACTCCGACCGACAGCCCGTACTTTGTTAAGCTTCTAGAGCAATGGATGAAGGGCGTGAAGACCCCTTTCCACCATCGCTGGAAGCAAGGGGGGGGGTTTTGTTTCTGGATACGTATTCTTCAACATGTGCGCCGACGGGATTGGGGCCAGGAACCACCCGGTGAGCAGAGTATGGAACTATCCTTCTGGATGAACTTCTCCGCGGCTATTCGGGACTTCAATTTCTCCATGGAGGAAACAGTTAAGCTTGCGAAGTGGAAACAATGGTGTGCTGAAGCCCTCCAGGGGGGAGCTAGGTGGGCCCATGCCTACGCCAAGAACACCCCAGAGTTCTCAGAGGACATCATTACGCTGCCATCTGGTGAGCTGAGTGCCCCCTTTGAAGTTCGTTTCCAGGCCCGGCAGGATCAGTGGAAGGCAGCCTGGGAAAAGGTTCCGACCGACCACAGGATAGCCGCCAGCCGCAGCTACCACCTGGGAGCTCCGCCCCAGCAGCGCCATGCGGAGAGGAACTCCGCAAGGCGGCACGGCGTTTCAAAGCTAATGCAATTGCGACGGACGGGACCCTCCCGAGGCACTATGGGCTACTCTCCGATGGGGCTATGGAGGTACTCTCTGGGCTCTATACGCTGCAAAACATGGGAGGGAACGCGCCCGCCAGACTCCAGGTTCTTTTGGTTCAGCTCTTCAAGAAACCCGAAAATGGGAGGAGACCGATTGGGTTCGTCCACTCCTACACGAGGCTGTACTCGAGGACCCTGGGAGCCCGCTGCGCCGACTGCGAAGTCAAAACGGGCCAACTCATGGCCTTCGACATGGCCTCGGGAAGGGCCGTCACCGACGGGGTCTGGAGGCAGGCTGTGAAGGGGGCCCTGGCCGGCGGCTCTGGCCAGGCTGTGGCAACTCTTTTGGCAGACCTCAGACAGTGTTACGAACGTGTCTCGCATGCCCAGCTGCGGGGGAAGCCCAGTTGCGCGACTTCCCTTTTTTGCCTTGCGAGCGGCCATCAACAGCTACACGTGGCCCAGGGCAATCATGCTGGACAACGCCTGCTCGCCCAAGATCTACCCGGCAAGGGGGGTTGTGGCGGGAAGCAGCGCGGCTACTGACGATATCAAAGATTACATGTTACCGACTATTAGTGAAGTTACCCAACCCACCAATACGGACCTCCTCATTCACGTTGATGATCTCGGTGTCGAATCTTCTGCCCTCCTGCCTCAGGACTGTCTCAACCAGCTGGCGACCCTCACCGGCCATGTTTTTGATGCATGTGCCACCCGTCTGGGTTTGCCGTTGGCGTGGCACAAATTGCGTTTCCTGTCCAACTCAGCAGAGGTGCTGGAGCAGGCCAGGTCAGTCCTAGGCAGGTACTCTGGAGTTTTGACAGACACGGCAGTCAACCTTGGGGTGGATTCCAGTCTGGGAGAGGGCACTATCAAACGACGGCTCATAGACGAGGGGGCGGGGGGGAAAGGGCTCTGGCAACGACGGAAAAGGTGGGAGGTGGCTTTACGACGCAAAGCAGACATCGACAACCTCACGGGGTGCGCTGGGATGAAGGAGAAAGGCAAACTCTTCTTCTGCGGACAAAAGCCATCCATGACGTATGGGTGTGATGTGGTGGGCCTACATCCCAAGGGCACCAAAGGGCTTCGGACCCGAGGGGCCAAGGCTCAAGGAATCTTCGTACCAGGGACCCAAGTGGACCTCCAATGGGCCGTACAGCCTGGGAAAGACTTACTTTTCCACGCCAGCGAGGTTGTGTCGAGATATGCAAAAAGGCATGGTGGACAGCCACCGACCAACAGTGGAGGGCAGTAGACAATCTCCGCCCGAAGACCCTCCACCAAGCCTCCAGGACGAGTCAGGAGCAGCTCAACGCAGAGGGAGCCAGTGGCTGGAGGCGACGAGGCACCAACCCTGTGGTGGACATGCTGCTTTGGACCAATGTGGTGGAGCGGTGGTGGACAAGTCCAGCGGAGTTTACTTGCGCCAAGGGGGGCAGTAGTTCACTGTCTGTGACCCCACCCAAGATGGTAGGTGAGATGTTTTTTTTTACACGGTTTGGCCGACATTTTACCCAGGACAACTGTTGCACATATCCTTGGGGGGGGGGCTGCAAACGACAGGGCCCGTAACATTGTGAAGGGCGGCTTGTGGATCACGCCTCCGAGGCAGTTTCAGAACTCTTCGAAAAACAGCTTCGAAGATAAAGGTTTGGTAAGGAGGATATTCTGCGGGGGGTGCACAACGGGGGCTACGCTACGCGAATTGGGGTTGCAGGCTGGAACCTACATGCCCGCACTGTGGTGCCTTAGACACCGTCCACCACCGTGTTTGGCACTGCCCTTTTGGCGAACCAGCGAGGTCGGTTTGCGATCCCCGAGTGCTGGAGGCTGGGAGGGCGTCTAGCCCAGAGGACCCCTTGTATGCTTCCCTGTGGTGTGAAACGCCAGATATAGCCGTTCTCCCTCCCAGAGAAGCAAACGCGAAATTATTTCGGAGCCGACTCTGAGGCCATCCCCCCCTTCATGTTCGAGGGAACCCACAACCTATTCATCGACGGTTCTGTGATGCACCCCCAGGAACACGACATTGCAAGGGGTGGATGGGCGGTGGTGGAGGTTACTGCTATGGGTGAACTTATCAGGGGGATACGAGGCCCACTACTTCGGGAGCTCCCTCAGTCAGCAGTCATGGCGGAACATTTTGGGCTCCTCGCAAGTGTAGGCCATTTGAAAGGGCACGAGCGGACCAGCCTGTTTGCGGACTGCGCGGCCTTGATCACGGGAGCCAATGACGCGAGCCTCAGTTCGGGGCCAGCCAACCAGTTCGGAGGATTTTGGAGGATGATCAGGACTTGGACGGCAGCGGGAGGTTTCACGTGGGGGATAATCAAGGTGAAGGCCCACACCATCGACGCACCAGGTCGAGTTGATGCGAACCAGCAAGATCGCTGGCTGAGTGAGGGCAACAGATTAGCAGATGAAGCCGCAAAAAAGGCTGCAAGGGAGTGTACAGACGTGTCAGATTTCCATAATTATGTGCGGCTGTCTAAGCTCTGGTTCAGTGTGTGCTCAGTTTTGTTTCTGTTTTAAACCTGTGGGCCAGGCCCGGGGACCTTTTCGGGACCCTCGAGAAGGTCCAAAGGGCCCCCAGGGACTTGTCTGGAGTTGCGAACAACGAGACCCACTAGCTCCTTTGGAGTGGGAAATGGTGGAGGTGCTCCAGATGCGCCAGGGGATTTCAAACCTTGGCTAGAGCCAAGGCCAGTGCCTGCGACTCTTTGTCCCCTGCCCTCCTCTCCCTCTTTTCCCCCCCATTCTCCCCCCGCCCGCCCTCGCCGTCTCTTGGTCGCCAGGCAATTGGCCACGGGGGTCCCGTGCGTGTGGTGCTCGCGCTGTGGGCGCTACACCGCGGGGACCAAAATCCAAGGGCTCCAGGAATCGTGTCACAGTATCGACCGGCAGCAGCTAGGGCTGCTGAGGAGGAGGAAATTGCCCTGCCTGGCCCAGGGGGCCCAAAGGGCTGCTCTCCCCCAGCTGGCCAATTAAGACGCCCACCGCCGAATGGTGGGGACTGATTGCCTGATTGTGTAACGGACGTGAGGATTTTATTATTGTTTACACGGACCCAAGGGGTCCACTTTTGCCCCTTCGGTCAGAGACTGTTGAGGGTGAGCTCGGGCCGAGTAAAAAGGAGGGGGAGGAGGAGAAGGAGGAGGAGGAGGAGGAGGAGGAGGAAGAGGAGGAGGAGGAGGAGGAGGAGGAGGAGGAGGAGGAGGAGGAGGAGGAGGAGAGAGGAGGATGATGATCAGGCAGGAGGAGGAGGAGGAGGAGGAGGAGGAGGAGAAGCAGGAGGAGGAGGAGAAGGAGGAGGAGGAAAAGCAGGAGGAGCAGGAGGAACAGGAGGAGCAGGAGGAGCAGGTGAGGAGTAGGATGAGGCGGAGGAGATAGGGAAGTTGCAATCTCCGGGGCCCCTCGAGTCTTCTGACCACCCGCCGCACGACTCCTTCAGCGTTGTGGCGAGCAGTGGGATGGGACATCTTGCAGGCGAGAGCACCACTCCGATCTGTGAATGTGGCTGGCGCTGGAGCAACCGCACTACTCGAAACCAGCTCGAAACACGAAACATGGTCATGCGCGCATGGGCACGTGCGTGCGCATGTGTGCATGCCCATGCGCACGTGCGCGTGCGTGTGTGGTCGTCGCGGTCTGTAGATGTTGACGTGTCGGCTTGTGTAGGTGCATCGACGTGAATGTACGTGCGCACGTGCCCGCTGTCAGCGTGCGTGCCCGTGCACATGTTCGTGGTTGTTCGCGCTGTGTGTCTGCACGCGCGCGTGCCTCTGCGTGCCGTGCCGTTGGTGCATCGGTCTTGCCTGGAGGCCGTGACTGCTGCATCGCCGGCGGCGGCACGCGCATGCTCACGCTTACGCTGCATCTTCGGGGGGCCTCGCGTGCCCCCAACACATGGTGTCTCTTCTCGTGCCCGACGCGGGCTCGGGGCGGACCCGGCGCGGATCTGGCGCGGCCTCGACGCGGGCTCGGCACGGATTCGACACGGATCTGACGAGGCCGACCTGGATCCGACACGGACTCGACGCGGATAGGGCCGCGACGGGACAGACAGGGTGACGCGTGCACCGGCTGGGCCCTCGGACCCAGCCGGCGCGGTCGGCTCCCTCGAGGCGCTCGCGCGGCGCGGCGCTGCCGTGCCTCGCCCCCCCCCTCTCGACCCGCCTCTCCCCCCCCCCCTCGCCCTCCTCGGCCGCTTCGCCATTCGCGGCAGCGACTGCTCTGAAGGGTGGCTGCGGCCAAGATCGGTGGCCACGTGTGGGTGTCACCCCCGCCCCCACGATCTCTGAGCCCCGAGCCCCTCGCGTCGTAAACAACCATCGTGACGGGAGGTTTTGCACCATTTTCGGCCTTGTGGGGCCCCATACCGGGCCTCAGGACCGTCAAAAACAACGACTCGGGATCCAAAACCCGTCCCGGAGGGAGGGGGTCCAGACCTCCTGGGGTCGACGCTGTGATAAAAACATGCAACGTCTGGGGTCTGGGAGGGGGGGTGGTGGGGGGGTTCACTCCGCTCGGGAGCCCCCCCGAGCGGAGTGAACCCCCCGCCCCCCCCCCACGTTAGAGAACTCGTGGTTTCACTCCGCTCAGGAGCTCCCCCCGAGCGGAGGGAACCCCTTGCCTCCCCCCCCCGTTGGAACTCGTGGGGGGGCGGGGGGGTTGGGCTCCCGTGTGGCCACCTGCGGGAGCTTCGGCTCAGCGTGTCGCGCGCGGCTGGGGGCCCGGCCCGCCGCGCTTCTGAAGGTGGCGCGCGGCCCGCGCCCCGCGCCGCCCAGCCCCGAGCCTCCCGCCCCGCGGAGCGGAGCGAGACGACGCTGTCCGCTCGTGAGGCACACATGCAGCGCTTGTCGTCAGGGCCGCCGCGGCGACACGCCAAGCGTGAGTCGGGCATGGCCCCCCTACAGGAGGACTATCCAAGCATGGTAAAAAATGGTCTGGGGACGATCTGTGGAGCGTGTCTGGGCTCTTTTTGCATATTTTTGGGGTCTGTCTCGTTGTTCGTCCAACTTCCCCCTGTAGGGGGACATGCCCGACCTAACGCTAAGCAGCAGCTCCCGACCGTACCGCGTGAGCCCGCGCAGGCAGCACACGCGTTTGAGGCCACGGCTCGGACGGCTCCGGCGCTCGCCTGGCTTCGCGTGGCTCGGCTCCTTTCGGCGGCCCCCAAACGGTGCGGTGAGCACGCCGCGTGGTCTTGGCACCCCTCGGACGTGTGTATCGTTTTTTCCTCGGCGAGGGCCATCGAGGAGCATCCTGGATCAGCAAGCAGAAGTGCACGGCGCGCAGCCGAAACATGCACGGGGGATGGACGTGCGAGCGACGGCAAGGTGGTGAGTCAGTGAGGGCGTTCGGGGTGGCCGCACGATTGTTTGGGACCCGGGCCGCCCTCCGAGGACGCCTCGGGGTCGACCAGGGCCGCCAGGGTCCCAAGAGCACCGTGCGAAGGGCGACGGAGCGTGCGGCGAGGCATCCCGTTCTGGGACCCACAGCCGGCGGCGAGCCCAGGGGGGACGCGGGAGGGGGCAGGCCTCCTCGGAGGGCGGCGGGGCTTCTCGGAAGCCGCCCGCGGCCCTGGAGAGGGCCTTCGGGGAGCTCCTCGGAGGGCGCGGAGGCCTCTGAGAGGCCCCGCCGCCCTCCGAGGAGGCCCGTCCCCTCGCGCGTCCCCCGCCGAAAAAGTCTTTCCCCCTCGCCCCCCTCAGGGGCAGCGCTGTAGGAGTCGAGAGGCTCTCCTCCTCCTCCTCCTCCTCCTCCCCTCCTCCCCTCCTGCCTCCTCCTCCTCCTCCTCCTCCTTCCTCCTCTCCTCCTCCTCCTCCTCCTCCTCCTCCTCCTCCACTCCCTCCTCCTCATCTCTCTCCTCCCCTCCTCCTCCTCCTCCTCCTTCTCCTCCTCCTCCTCCTCCTCCTCCTCCTAGGGGGAGACGCCTCGCCCCCCGATCGCCTGCTCATCGCCGGCAGGGGCCCGCTGGCCCATCCCGCCCAGGAGTGTGCGGATCCGCTGCCGGGGGGGGGCCCACTGCCGCGCGCCCGGCGACGTACCGCCGAATCCAGCTCGATGGTTCGAGGCCTCCCAGATGGGGTCGGAGTAGAGTAGGGGGTCGCCGATGAATCGCGGATGCGGCTCGATGCGGAGACCGATTTGCTTCACGCCGACGTCACCGATGCACCGCCGACGTGGACGATGCGCCGGTGGTGCATCGCCGAGGCATCGCCGCTGCATCGGCGGTAAGGCGCGATCCTCCGACCTCATCTACTCCGAGCCCATCTGGGGAGGCCTCTAATGCTTCCCCCCTGAGCTGGTCCCCCCCTGTCGCTGCCCCTTGGCTCTCGGATCAGAGCCCAACTCTCCGGCGGCCGCTCGGGACGAGCCGGGCACCCCCGGGCGCGCCCTCGGCGAGGCGCAGCCGCTGGGAAGCACCCCCAGGCTGGAGGGCGGGGGAAGACACACGAACACTTCCGAAGGCCTCCTCCTCCTCCTCCTCCTCCTCTTTCCCCTCCTCCTTCTTCTCCTCCCCCTCCTCCTCCCCCTCCTCCTCCCCCTCCTCCTCCTCCTCCTCCTCCTCCTCCTCCTCCTCCCCCTCCTCCTCCTCCTCCTCCTCCTCCTCCTCCTCCTCCTCCTCCTGGAGGAGGGAGAGAGAGGGGGGAATGGGAGAGCTCCGTCGGAAGGTCAATGGACTATCGACGCATCGACCATCGACTGTCGTTGCCCCTCGCCCCCCCCCCCCCGCCGCCCCGCCTTCCCGCGCGAATGCCCCCCACGCGGGCGGCGCCTGGCGGCCTGGAGGGCGGCGGCGCGGACCTGGGCGCGCCTCTCGTGGCCGCCGCGGCGGCGGCCGCTCCGAGGCCGCGACGCGCCGCCGAGGCCGAGGCAGGCCCAGTGGCACACGCTCGGAGGAGGCGAGGTCGGCGACTGGCGGGGGCGGCAGAGAGGGGGGCGACGACCAGGAGGGGGTGGATATCATGGCGGGGCCACGATGTCCCCAGACTTCATGGCGCCTCCTCTCATCTCATCTCAATGCGTCCTGGGCAGGGGGGCCGCGCACATGCCGCCGGACACGATTTGCGCCTCCCCGCTTGGACGCCCCCCTCTTGGAGGCCCCCGAGACTGCACAGGGTGTGGCTACGCCAGGGTGTGGCTCGCGATCGGCGCCGTTGGGGCTCAGGGGTCGCCGCGCTGCGCCAGAGGCTTGATGGGCCCTCGTCGTGGCGCAATTAGTCGAGGTCCTCGCTCGCTCCCCCTTCCCAGGCGCGGGTTGCAAACCACACCCTCTGCAAACCACACCCTTTCGGAGTCGCCGAAGAGGGCATCGGTACCGCTATCCCGAGGTCCGGGCGTCGCAATTGATCGGCACCAGGCGTTCGCGCCCAGCGTCGGGCGCCAGGGTCCCCACGGACTGGGCCAGCTCGAAACATAGCGCAGAATTGTGGGATCTCGGGCTCCAGGCGTGCTCTCTGGCGTTCTTGTTTTTTTGTCGCAGCGTCGGATCTCCGGGAGGGCATCGATACCGCTGCCCCTGCCTCACGCTTGTCATGTTCTAGGCCGCCCAGATGGGCCGGGTCGGGGTAGGTAAGGTCGATGCATTGGCGATGCGGCTCGATGTGGCGCCCGCTTTTCTCCACGCGGACGTTGCCGCCGCATTGTCGATGTCGCCCATGCCTCGTCCATGCTTCGGCGATGCGGCGAGATCCTCCGACCCTACGTATCTTCTCCGACCCAATCTGGGAGGCCTCTACTTCTTTGGAGCCTCCTGGGAGGTCCTGGTTACCATGGCAGGATTCTCACCGCCCACCAAATCACCCCAACCCAACCCGAAGGCCCCGATTTGCCCTCCACTTCCGGCGGGGGGGAGGGTCGGGGAACATTGCAAAAGCACATGTGAAGCCCGTACCCGGCCCAACCCGAAATTCGGGTCTTCGGGTTGGGTCGGGGTGGTTGGTAGGTGATCAGATGCGCGTTGAAATTCTGGAGGCGCCCCGGGAGAGGTCCGGGGACAGGCGGTATCAGTGCCTTTTGGTTTCCCCAACAAGGCGGGCCCGTGGCAGACGCTCACTTTCGGCTGGCTCAGCGGGCTCATCGCGGAGGGCCACCGCCGCGAGGTCGGGCGAAGGGAGGTTTGAGTCAAGCACGTCCTTCTACAGGAGGAATGTTCAAAGACAGTCCACAACTAGTCCTGTGGCGATTGTTCCAATGCTCCCTGACTGTTTTTTGGGTGGTTGGATATTTGTTCTTCGAAATCCGCCTGTAGGATTACCAGCCTGGAACATATCCCTATCCCTATGCTGGGCACCTCCTCATCACGATGCCAATCTTAGGGATTCCCTTATTTTTTGAGGGCGAATCCCTAAGATTGTCATCGCCTTTTGGCGTGTCAATCTTAGGGATAGGGATACGTTCGAGGCTGGTAATAGGAGGACATGCCCGACCTAAAGGGAGGTTCCAGGTCCGCTCTCAGGGAGGGTCTTGTTAGTTCCGTGGCGCCCTGGTGGTCACGGCTGGGTCCGCCGCGAGATTGCATGCAGAGCGCACCCCAGGAGAGGTCCAGGGAGATCGGTCTTTCGAGGATCCTCAGGACGTGTGTTGGCCCAATGTGTCTTTGTCCCGTTCTTAGCCACGCCCGCAGATCATATTGCATCGCCAGCGTCACATGCAGGGGCCTCGGTGGAAAAACACGCGTTGGCGCTGGCACACGCCTTGTGAGGATCATCGAGTTCTGGACCCCCTGATCAGGGGCAACGTCAAGATCCTGTCCGCCCCCATCCTCCTCCCTCCTCCTCCTTCATCCTCCTCCTCCCTCCTCCTTCTCCTCCTCCTCTCTGTCCTCCTCTCCGTTCTCCTCGCTCCCTCTCCTCCTCATCCCCTTCCCTGCCCTCCTCCCTCCTCTCCCCTCCTCCCCTCCTCCAACTCCTCCTGTCACCTCGTCCTCACACTCTCCTCCAACACTCCAACACTACACAAAACAACTACAAACCAAACAAGCAACAACCACCACACCTCAACTACCTACTCCTCACCACCTCCAAACCCAGCAACCCAAAAACAAAAACAAAAAACAAACCAACACACAACCACAAACACCAAAAGCTCCACCCCATCCTGTGGTCACAACACCGGCAAGAATCCCACCACCTCCTAACCACACCCCCAAAAAACTCCTCCTCCCGTCCTCCTCACTCCTGCCGGCCTCCTCCTCCTCCTCCTCCTCCTCCTCTCCTCCTCCTCTCATCCTCCTCCTCATCCTTCGCCTCCTCCTCCCTCTCGGCTCCTCCCTACCTCCTCCTCTCCTCCTCCTCCTCCTCCTCACTCCTCCTCCTCCGTCTCCTCCTCCTCCTCCCTCCTCTCCTCCTCCTCCTCCTCCTCCTCCTCCTCCTCCTCCTCCTCCTCCTCCTCCTCCTCCCCCTCCTCCTACAACTCCTCTTCCGTCTTCCTTTCAGTCAAGGAGGGGGAAGAAATACCACGACCCCCATGCCATAATCTGCGCTCGCTTAGCAGCTGTAGGCGTTTACTGAAGGACCCTTCACTGTGCGATTCCTGCCCCAGGCGCGTGTACTACAGGATTTTCTTGCCGGGGTGCTTATTATTCGGGTTGTTCCTCTGCCCTCGAAAGGTCGCGCGCGCGGCCGCGGAGGTCTCGGCGAGGCGCCGCGAACAGGACGGCGCGGAGGCGGCCAGAGGCGGCAGCGACGCGGCGCTGGTGCCCGCTAGCCAGCTGCCCGGCTCGCTGGAGGAGGCGGACTTGCTGGAGTTGCGGCCAGACGACGTGCCCGAGGCGCTGCGGGAGCGCGTCGAGGAGGCGCTCGGCAGCAAATCATGGGAGCCCTGTGCTGATGGGCTACAATTTGGGGGGTGCCAGCGTGGGGGGGGCAATCATCGGCCCGAGAGCGGCGATGCCTTAGCGATAAGTCGGCGACTGGCCCTCGATGGCGCACTTGGCCGGTCCTGTGTGGGGTGGGCCATCGGGCTCCTATCGGCGATGAGCAGGTGATTGCGGGTCGATGCGACCCCCCTGAGTCTATCCCCCCCCCAATTCGTTGCCCCTCCTCGAAGTTCCGGCTCCAAAGTGCGCTGTCCTGCACTCGCGTCTGGTGATCGATGGGGAAGCGCCCTTCCGGCGTCGACTCGTGTCGACTTGGAGTCGATTGGCGCAGGTCCGCGCCAGTTGGCGTCGGGCAGCGTCGATTCGCAAGAGCCAGCAGTGGCGGCCAGGAGCTGCAGCTCCGGAGGCCAAGGGGAAACAGGATTTTGGGGTGCTGGTCTCGGCACCCTGTCCTCCCAAGCAGGATGGCACGGGAGGCGCCCATGCGATCGTTATCTTATTCACTGTATTGCCGATCGGCGCGGGCCCTCGCACCCTCCCCCCCCCATGGAGTAGATCTCAGCTCTTTTGGGCGCCTCTTTCGAGGAGCAGGTGGAGCCTCCCCCATGATTAGGACGCACTGCTGCAAGCCGTCGCGTGGAGCAGCGGTCTGGAGCCAAGCCCACCCTCCCACCCCCCCTTCCGCCCAAAGTCGAAACGCCGAGTAACAAAACGGTCCTCCCAAGCAACATGGCACGGGAGGCTCCCACGAGATGCCGCCCGCAGAGGCGTGGGCGCGCGAGCTTGCGCGGCACTCCGGGGAGGCGGCGCGGCGGGTTGCCGAGGAGGGCGCGGAGGCGGCAGCAGCCGCCGGTGCGCCGGACCCGTCCTTCCGGCGCGCGCTGTCGGCGGCCTTCGGCGGCACTTTCGTCGCCGCGGGGGTCTTCAAGTTCATGTACGACAGCCTGCAGATGGTGGTCTTGGCATCGCTCGGTCGTCTGCATGTTTGCTCGGCGAGGGCCATCGAGGAGCATCTTGCGCGCGCGGAGCGAGGACCCTCGAGGAGCATCGAGGACCATCGAGGACCACGAGGAGTGGACGTCCGAACGATGGCGAGTGGTCGTGGCGTGATCGACGGCCCCGAGTCAAGCACCTGCGGGTCGGTCTGGGAGGTCGGCGCGGCCGTCGCAGCGGCCGCAGATCGGGGCAGGGTGCTTGGCAAGGAGCGGCATGCCGCTGCTCAGCGCCCCATCGTTCTGCGATGTAGGCGTGGCTCGCAGTTCACCCTGCAGCGACAGGAAGCTGCCGTTGTGTGTCCGGCATGGGCAGTCCTGCTGTCTTGGGCTGCGGGCCGATCCAGGTGGGGCCGTACGTCCTGAAGCGGTTCCTCCACTATCTGAACGAGTGCGACGCGGACGACGGCCAGGGGGAGTGCGACGTGCGGATGGGCCTGCTTTGGATCGGGCTGCTGATCGGCAGCAACCTGTTGCAGACCGCCATCCTGCACCAGTACTTCCACCGGGCGTTCCGCACGGGCATGCGCCTCAACTGCGCGTCCATCTCTCTCATCTACGCCAAGTCCCTGCGCATCGCGGGGCCCGGCCGGGGCGAGGGCAACGCCAGCCAGGGTCAGCAGCAGGGACATCGAAGAAGAAACAACGCCATAAACAGACTCTTGGTGCTCCGCTCGGATTTCTTGGATCCGCGCTGGGGCCCCCTGGCGGCGCCTGCGGCGCCGCCCCTGGCACGCTCCGCGCGCCAGGGCGGGGGCTCCCAGCGCGGATCCAAGAAGTCCGCGCGGAGCGCAAAAAGCCTATCTTCATGGCGTTTGTTCTTCCTCCAGGACAGCAGCGCACGTCTGGGGAGATCGTGAACCTCATGTCGGTGGACAGCCAGCGGCTCCAGGACACGATGACGTACCTGCACACGCTGTGGAGCCCCGCGGGCGCGACGAGCATTTGTTTGCACATCCGTGCCCCCGCGGTCTGGATATGCCGAGGCGCGAGTCCACGGAGGCGCGATCCCACGGAGGGGCGTTCCGCCAGGGCCCTCCGCGCAGAGGGTAGCGGCCCAGGGCGAGGAGGAGGAGGTGAAGGAGGAGGAGGAGGAGGAGGGGGAGGGGGAGGAGGAGGAGGGGGAGGGGGAGGAGGAGGAGGAGGAGGAGGAGGAGGAGGAGGAGGAGGAGGAGGAGAGGAGGAGGAGTGAAGGAGGAGGAGGCGAAGGAGGCGGAGGAGGAGGGGGCGGGGGGGGGGGATCCAGACCGGTTGGCCCCATGGTGGGGGCATGCCGCCCGCCCCGCGCCCGGCGAGAGGAGCGGCCCGTACCAGATCACCATCACGCTGGTCTTCCTGGCCTACGTCGTGCACTGGGCTACGCTGGCCGGCCTCGCCGTGATGCTGCTGCAGATCCCGGTCGTCACGCTGATCTCGCGCCGCATCGCGGCGGCGAGCGAAGGGGGGGAGCGAGGAGGAGAAGGTCGGGAGCGGAAAAGAGGGGGGTGATGACTAGGGGGGGGTGGACATCATGGCGCGGGCCATCCCGAGAAGGCTCCGAAGAAGGCCCGGGACACCCCCCTCTTTGCCGCTCCCGAGAAGGCCTCTCGAAGCAGGAGAGACGCCAGGAGCATAAACGCTTGGCGCTCCGCTCGGATTTCTCGGATCCGCGCCGCGGCCCCCCTGGCGGCGCCCCCGGCGCCACCCCTGGCGCGCGGAGCGAGCCAGGGAGGGGGGTCCAGCGCAAATCCCAGAAATCCGTGCGGAGCGCAAAAAAAGTCGATGTTTATGGCGTTTTTTGGTTTTTTGTTTTTTTTTATGTTCTCAAAAGGTTCGGAAGCCGCCGAGCCTTCTGAGAAGTTCTCAAAGCCTACCCTGAAGACAAACAAAACAGACTTCTCAGAAGGCGTGAGGGCTTCTGGGAAGTCCCGCCGCCTGAGAAGGCTTTCTCCTCCTCACTCCCCCCCCCCGCCCGCCGCCGAGCATCAAGCTGGCCCAGAAGAAGCTCATGAAGATCAAGGACGAGCGCATCAAGGTCGGGAGGCCCTCGGTTGCGACACCCGGGTGCCGGCCCCTCTCCGTGGCGCTCCCGCTCGTGCCTCGCGGGGCGGGGCTGCGTCGGGCGTATCGATTAAGAGACCGGCCTGCCGACAGGTGCCCCGCGGGAACGTCTCGTTCCCCGGTGGCCCTTGGGGGCCCATGGGGCACCTCACGGGGTGAAGCATCGACTGGAGGGCGTGCCCTTCTTGTGTCCTCTGGCGAAGCGTCTTGCCGTACGTGTCTGCTGCGGCGGCCGCTCGTTGAAGGCATGAGTTCTGGATCCCCAGATCCCAGCACAAGCGCCTTCCTGCTCAAGTACGGGTTGCTTCCTAGGTTAAACCGCCGATTCATCGGGCGGGTTGGGACCGAACTCTCTCACAACACCTTCTTATCTCATGCTCTTAAACAAATTCCTTCGCAACGACGTATTTCGGCGGTTTGAACAAGAGCCTCCTTAAGGTCACGAATGAGCTCTTCGGGTCCATAAAGCTGCTGAAGATGTATGGCTGGGAGGAGTCTTTTGGAGTCAAGCTGGACAGCATCCGGGAGGCTGAGAGACAGTCAGACAGAGAGAGACAGGAGGTGGAGGAGGTGGAGGAGGAGGATGAGGAGGAATGGGAGGAGGGTGGGGGAGGAGAAAATGGAGTAATGAGGAGTAAAAGTCAAAGTCTGGGAGGCCGAGCTGAAGCAGCTGCGCAAGTACCAGATCCTCAATATAGTCAGCAGTGCCATCTGGAGCACGGCTCCCATTCTGACCGGAGTGGCGACCTTCGGAGTCTACACGGCGCTCTACGGCGATCTAAACGCTGCGACCGCCTTCACGGCGTTGTCACTGTTCAACGTGCTGCGCTTCCCCCTCACGATGTTTCCGAACATGGTAACGTCGGCAGTAGAGGCCTCCGCCTTTCGTGTTCTTCGTCCTCCTCCTGCTCTTCATCTCCTCTGCACTGGAGGTCTATCCCTTCTCTCTCCCTTCTCCGCCTCCACTTTGTCGGCCTCCTCCTGCTCTTCGTCGGTCTCCTCACTCTTCCTCTTCGTTATCCTCCCCACCTCGGCAGCACAGGCATCCCCTCTCCTCCGCCATCTTGGGACACCTCAGACAGTGAAACGTCTCAGGAGTTTGGGAAACGCTTCAAATCGAATCTACTACAATATTCCTCCCCCTTCTCCTCCTCCTCCCGCTCCACCTCCTTCGCCTTTTCCTTCCCTCCAAGGACGCTCCATAGCCCCCTGACCCTACTCAGAACTTCTAGAACCCATAGACCCCTAGAAGCAGGAGGGGGAGGGAGAGGAGAAGGATGATGATGATGATGATGATGATGATGATGATGATGATGATGATGATGATGATGATGATGATGATGATGATGATGATGATGATGATAGTGATGATGATGATGGTGATGATGATGCTGATGCTGATGCTGATGCTGATGATGATGCTGCTGATGATGATGCTGCTGATGATGATAACAATGATGATGCTGCTGATGCTGATGCTGATGATGAGGATGCTGGCGATGATGATGCCGATGATGATGACATTGATGATACTGCTGCTGCTGCTGATGATGATGATCATGATGCTGATGATGCTGATGCTGATGCTGATGCTGCTGATTATGATGACGACGATGATGGTACTGATGCTGCTGATGATGGCGTTACTGATTATGATGGTGATGATGCTGATGATGATGATGCTGATGCTAATGATGATGATGATGATGATGATGATGATAATGGTGATGACGATGATGATGACGACGAATATGATGATGCTGCTGATGATGATGATGCTGATGATGCCCCTGGTGCTGCTGATGATGATGATGATGATGATGGTGATGGTGATGGTGATGGTGATGATGATGATGATGATGATGATGATGATGATGATGATGATGATGATGGTGCTGCTTCAGGTGCCGCTGCTAATGCTGGTGCTTATTGTGATGACCATGCTTCGTATTCTGGTGAGGATGGTGGCCGTGGTGGTGGTGGTGGTGGTGAAGGTGGTGGTGGTGTTGCTGCTGATGATGCTGCTGATGATGATGGGGAAAAGCAGGAGGAGGAGGAGGAGGAGGAGGAGGAGGAGGAGGGTGATAATGATGGAACTCGTTTGGACCGTCCTAGGGCAATCTCATTTTCCTGTGAGTCAGTGTTTGGACTCCCTTGGGGCCGTGTTGGGGCCCTCTTACGCAGGCTTGGACTTCTCTTGGGTCGTCTTGGGGCCCTCTTGGCCCTGTTGTCGATGCCTGGGAGCCGTTGGGGAGCCGTCGTGGGGCCGTCTTGGCGCCGTCTTCGGCCGTCGAAGGGCTTTCGAAGGCCGTCTTGGTTCCCACAGGAGGCATTCTTGGGCCGTCTTGGATGTCCCTTGGGCCATCGTGGCGTCCTCATGGGCCGTCTTGAGCTGACGACAGCCCGAAAAGGCGAGAGTGCGAGAATCATTCAACAACCGAGTGAGAATCAATGAATTTGGCTTCTTCGGACCCTATTGAAGGTCCTCTTGTGGCCCTTTTGGGCCCTCTTGGAACATCTTGGGCCGTCTTGAAGCACTATTCGGCTGCCGTGGGGCCTTCCTGGGCCGTCTTCGAGGCATCATGGGCCATATTGGTGTCCTTGGTTGCCTGCACGGGCCGTCTTGGAAGCTCGGGACGCACATCCGTCGTTCGTAACAAGGGATCGAGATTTTGGAGGCCTTTCAGCGCTTGGGAGCAGCGCCTGGGAATGCGGGAAGTGCACGATCCTCCAGCAGGTGCGCGTGGAATGAGGGGTCTAGGAGGTAGCAGCTATGCGGGACGTGCGCAGTCCTCGAGCAGGCGCTACACATACCATCCACCGATACCAGCTGACAACATACGTCTCTATTCGGAGTCTGGGACCAGAAGGTTTGTCACCCCAACCTTCACACGAGCACCGCTCCAAGGATGGGAGAGCCCATGAGCCCCATCCGACTTGGCAGGGCTATGGCAGTGCACCACGCGCACCTGACGGGGTCCGTGGCCTCGAGGAAGAGGAGAGGGGGAGGAGGAGGAGGAGGAGGAGGAGGAGGAGGAGGAGGAGGAGGAGGAGGAGAATGGAACCCCGCCGTCTGCGACGTCTGCGGCGGGGGGGGACCCTGACACCGCGCGGGCGCCGCCGGGGCACTCGGACGGGATGCCGTACGCCTTTTGTGCCCCCACGCCGTCTTTGGATGCCCGAGATGGGTACCGAAAGAACGGGTACAATGCCCAACAACAAATGCTGTCCCAAGCCAACAGCGGCCGCTGCTGCGCCGGCGGCCTTCTGTCTCAAATGGACACAGGCCGCGGCGACACCGACAGCGAGTCCTGCTCAAAATGAACAGGGACTGCTGCTGGGCACCGTACCCATTCCTTCGTGCCCGTTCCGTTCGTGCCCCCGCGCGGGGGACCCCTCCTCGCCCGGAGTCCAGCCTCGTCGTGGCTCCCCACCCCACCGTCTGTCAGGAGGGGGAAACACACACAGACACAATGAATCGTCGATTCTCCTAAACATATGTGTGGAACACCGTCGATTCTCCTCACAGATATGGGAACATATGGGAAGTGTGGGGGGAAGACAGGGACCCAGAACATACAGGAACGTAGGGGAAAGCTTTTGATTTGTGTGTGTGTATTTCTTTGCGTGCCCCAGGGCCCCTTCAGCCTTGGAGCCCCGTCGTGGCGACGCGAAGCCTCCCCGAGGCTGCAGGGCCCCCCGCCGGCCCGACGGTCCCCGAGGGCCCCGACGGCCCGAGGGCCTTGGCGGCGTCCCTTCCCGCCACGGGGGGGGGGGAGCGGCCAAGGGACATGGGCCCTCAGGTTTTTCGTCGTGTTCGAGCTTCGAAGAATATTCCTCTTCCTATTTTCTTATATAAGCCGGGCGGGGGGGAAACCCGTCCCCCCCCCCCCAATATTGGATTCCCGGGACCTGGGGCTGTGGGGCCCTCCGGACGGGCCTCGAAGCGGCCACCGGGCCTCGCAAGGCGTTTTGCCAAGCTTTCCCAGCACACTTAGGCCGATCAGGGGGATCATCGGAGACGTCCCAGAGACCCCCAAGACAGCACAAGAGCGCTCCAAGAGTGGCCGACGTGACCTCAAGATGCCCAAGAGGCCTTCAGGACGGCCCCAAAGAGGCCTCCAAGAGCTCTCCCAAGAAGGCCCCCCGCGGCAAAAATCATTGATTTTCTAAAGGTTTTTGGCGAATTTTGGGGTTCTCCTTTTTTCGGCTTCTTAACGCTCCAAGACGGCGGTGTTTGGGCGTCCGAAACCGCCTGGGAGGCTCCCAAATCGCCCCAGAACCATCCGAAAGGGCTTCCAGGCAGTCCAAGAGAGGCCCAAAACGGCACAACACGGGTCCAAGATGGCCATCAGAGAGCCCCATGGCGGCCCAAGATAGCCCAAGGACACCCTCCGAAGAATTCCAAATCGTGATTCGGTCGTTCAGGGAGACGGCGGTTGGAGGCAGGGTGGCCCGAGGAAGCCCCCGGATGCTCCCAGAATACGCCCAGGAAGCCTCCAGAAGGCCCTAAGAAAGCCCGAAACAATTTTTGTGAGGCCCCTAGAGGCTCTCCAGGGAGGAGCCTCCGCAAAAAAGAGCTGAGGAGGACGGGGAGAATGCGCAGGGCATGGCGAAAATGAGGAACAATAAGCATGGAGGAAGGATACCGAATCACATCATTATAGCGGCGATGCCGGAAAAGGCAACCAGGAGTTATCACTAAATTGTCGGCTTGACCTTCCTGCCATTCCGCCTGCATACCAAACTTCAAGGACCAAGGTGCATGGCGCGAAGCGCCACTGCAGTCTTGTATGTATGTATGTGTATATATATGTATATATTTTATATGTATATATACATATATACATTTATATATATATATATATATGTATGTATGTATACAAATGCCACAGACGATTTTTGACGCTCCGCGCGGATTGTTTGGATCCGCGCTGGGCCCCTCTGGCGGCGCCTCCGGCGCCGCCCCTGGCGCGCTCCGCGCGCCAGGGAGGGGGGTCCAGCGCAGAGCGAAGAAATCCACGCGGAGCGCCAAAAGTTTATGTTTATGGCGTGTTTTCTTCTTCGAGAGCTCTCGGGGCCCTCCATGGTTCAGGGGCGGCCTAACCGACCCCAAGCAAACCGTCCCCTACCGTGACGCCCCCCTCGCCTCGCTCCAAGACGCGCGTGTGCGGCCAGAGGGACGCTTGAGAGGCGAGGGGGGCGTCACGGAAGGGGGTGGTTTGCTAGGGGTCGGCCAGGCCGCGCCCGAGTGGGCCCAGGGACCGTACAGAAACGACTCAGTGTGATGAGATCGTCCTGGGGGAAGTCCCCAGGGTGCAGGACACCGCTTCCCTCAGTTCCCGCTTCCCCCGTGCTGAGCTCCGACCCTACCCGGCGTACGGGCCCCGGGCGCTCCTCGGGCCGCCCCCTTCCCGTTGGCCGTGCGGTCTCGGTGCACTCGAGGCGTCAAAGCACACGGTGCCTTCTCCTGTGTTGCGTTCTCGCTGCACTTTCGTCTCGGTCCGCGGTGTGGCGCTCCGGCTTCGCTGCCCTTCTCGTTCCACGGCGTCGTTCCAGTGTCGCTCCGCTTTCGCATCGGGCCCTGTTCCGTCCTGGCCCAGAGCGAGATGGATGTCCAGATCGAGACCAGGGCGACATTGCCACGAACATCAGGAGCGCGCGCGCGTCATTGAGGGGTCCCGTGACCTTGCACCCCCAGGGCGCAGCCGGGCCTGTCCCTCTACAGGGGGATTTTTTTAAGTTAAACAATAGTCTGGTGACGAATTTATTGAGTATTTTCATTTCACCCATTGGGGGAATTATATAGGGATTTTTTTTTCGTCGAAAATCCCACTGTACGGGGGTCACGCCCGACGTAACCCTGCGCTCTCGGGGCCCGCTTGTCGGCCCGATCCGGTCTTGGCTGCCGTGCTGTTTTGTCTGTGCTGCTCTGGCGCGGCCCGGCGGCTCGGCAGCCGCGCTCGCGCCCGCGGGCGCCGCGAGCAAGAATCGGTAGAGGGGCAACAGCGCACAGGCACAAGGACTCGTCGATCCCCAGAGGAAAGAGGGGAAAGTCTGGGGAGGGGGGGGGAGGGAATAGGGGGAAGTTTGGGGAGTGGGGGGGGGAGACGAACACCCATAGCATGTGAGAAAATGTGTGGGATCCGTTTAGTTGTGTTTGGAGGTTGATAGACCTCCTACCCTGACACGTCGATTAGTGAATTGGCCGTTTTCGGTTCGCGAGAGGGCGTCGTGGCCCTCATTTTTGCGGGTCCAGGTCCGTCGGTTCCGGTCCCAGGCCGTTTTCATTAAGGGGAGGTTTACTAAAGGGAGGTTTGTCCACCGCCGATGTGTGTATTTATTTGTGTGTCCCAGGGCCCCTTCAAACAAACTCATGTCTGTGTTGTGCTTGGGCTTATTGCGCAGGCCTTGCGGCCGGTGCCGCCGACCCTGAAGGGAGACGACGACGACGACGACGACGACGACGCCAACGACGGCGACGACGACGACGACGACGACGACGACGACGACAGCGACAGCGACGACGACGACGACGACGACGACGACGACGACGACGACGACGACGACAGCGACAGCGACGACGACGACGCCGCCGCCGACGACGACGACGACGTGTTTTTCTTTGGTAAAATATGTATGCTTTCGTGGCTCCTTCGTTGCTGAGCCCTGTCGCTGCGGCCTGCTTCTCGGCCCCGCGGCCCGCAGCTGGCGCCCCGCGGCCTCCGGAGGATGCCGTCGGGCCGGGCCGCCGCACGCGAACCCTGCAGTCGAGGCTGACTAGCAGGTCGACCCTGCCACATCGAGGGTATCCATGTGTCCTGAGCGTTTCGCGACCTACCTATGCCTTCTACATTTCCAGGGCACTCTGGCATTCGCAAGGGTCCCTGTGGCCTCTCGCGTGCCCTCTCCACTCTACCCCGACCGTGCCCCCACCACGCCGCGATCTCTCAAGGGGGGGGGGGAGGTGGGGCTCGCTTCCTCGGGGACCCCCCGAGCGAAGTGAGCCCCCACCTCCCCCGTTGGAGCTCGTGGGGCGGTGGGGTCGGGTCCGCACGTGTGGCCCCCCTAGCCGGGACCGGTCGCCGCGTCGCTCTGCCCGAAGCGTCCCCGGGCCGCGTCGCTCTGCGCGAGGCCACGATCGCGCTGCAGCGCATCACGGACTTCCTGTGCTCCCCGGAAATCGGCGGCCGGGCGGCCCCGCCAGAGATCCAGTGGCAGCCGCAGGAGTCGCGGGGCTCGCGGCGCACGGGGGGGGGGTATCTCCTGGAGCAGGCAGGTCGGAGGAGGGCCTCGAGGGGAAGGATGCCCATGCCGCTGCCCTTCTGCTGCAAGTTGCTCGTCCCCGTATCCGAATTGTCATTCTTGTGCGCTCTCCTATCCTCCCTGCGTTCGACACCACGTCGATGTCTTCTTCGGTCGGCTCTCGTATGCCAGGTACCCCGGTCGGGCACTTACTCAAGGACTCTCCTTCGACACCGCCTACAGGGAGAGCACAGCAGCGCATGATCCACAGCCCGCTTCACGAGATGGATGGCGACGACACTCTTGGCAACAATCGGTCATAAGAATTGGGACTTTTCACAGCCCCTCCACCTTCGTCTTTTGGTTATGATAATCGCCATGCCGATGCCCAAGCACTTACTACAGACATGGTCCGGAAGATTTTGAATGAGCAAGTGGACCCAATCCGGAGGGATATAACCGCAATTAAACAACATGGTGTCTCACAACATGACCTCCAGACGGCCATCAAGCCGCTGAAACACGAGATGGAGGACTTGACCAAGAGGATTGGGCTGCTGGAGTCAAATTACGCTTCACGTGGACAGTGGCGCAGGCAAACATACAAAGCTTGGAAACTGAGTTTGCTTTCCTGAGAGAACAATCTGCCTCCAGGGGGGCACGTCCAAACCTTGGAACTACCGACGTGGATGGGAAATAAGAGGTGACGGGAGTCCGTGGCAATTTGGACGGTTTAAGCTTATTGAACACAGCATCCGCATGGCTTCAAGATCAAGTATCATCGATTTCTGGCCCTCCCCCAAACAACTTGTACATCAAAGGCGATACTACTACAATGCTGTACGGTGAATTTCATAGTGGCCTTGATCAGGAGCGCGACAATAAGCCGGAATGGGAATATTGTTTGGGCTGCGCCCGACAGGCACATCGTAGAACGTGCCGCGCGGAACTTCTGTTTCGGCTTCAAATACATGTTGAAAGAGAGCATGAATCTTGATATCATCACCAAGGTCAACGACACGTTTCCCTGTCAGGTCTACGTGGGCGGGGAGCTCGCCCTTACTATCACGACTGCAGCAGGAGGTCTGCAGTGAGAGTGGGCAGGGGAATGGACATAATGGAAAGAATTACACTAATCGAGCTCACGGAGAAGTGCGACAATCTATTGGACAAAGCCGCCATAGGCATGAAGGGGAAGGGTAATTCCAAAGGCTCGGACGACAAGTAGGGAATGCGGCCGGACACCAGAGCCGGCCGAATCATCGACGATGTGATGGGATCCGGCGCCACTGCGAAGTTGGGCAAAGCTACCCTCGTACGTGACGTGCCACACATACCACCACATCCATGTACCACCAGAAGCACTACCTCATCAATGTCCTCGTCTACCCGCCTCCCCCGCCTTATCGATGCCCCCCCTTTGCCTGCAGGCCAGCACAACACCAGCAATCACTTCTTCCACCAGCAGGGCTCGGGCAAAAATACCAATCCCAGGCTTGGTACTACCGCTCCCCTCTCGGACCAGGGCAATGATACCTGCAACCCGCTTGATGCACCACCTCGTACTCCTGCATATCCTTCTGGCCACAGTAATACCAAAGACGTCTGTGTCGACACTGACATTCGTGCAGAACGATGGCAACAGTCAGCACATAGCAAATATGAGTACCGTCGGCGGCATTGCAAACCTCTCGGAAACAATTTCTTGGCGCATGGAGCGTCCAGGGTCTAGGGCAATACCACAATGCAGTGTCTGAGATTCAAAGCCACATGGAAGCAATAAGTATCGTATAATGTGTATTCAAGAAACACGCGTTGCAGGTTCAAATCAGTTCCTACGAGGTGGATATCTAATCATTCTGTCAGGCTCACTGGTGCCGCGCGGAGGGCGCCTTCATTCGGGCGTCGGTGTCATGATAGCCCCGAGCGCGATAGGATCTATACTAATCTTCAAACTCCTTATGAGACAGGCTCGCAACGCTGAAAGTATAAGTCGAAGGCGGCATTCTGAACATCATGACCCCCTACGCTCCGCACTCTGGAAAGGAATGCGAGTTGGGGAAAAATCTGTTCGACAGCGTTGGCTAAGCATGGGCGCGGCATGGCTATCACAACTGCGCTGTCGCACAAGGGGACTTCAATGCGCGATTGGGGGAGAAGCTAGCTGGAGAAGATGACGCAATGGGGGGGCACTTGATAAAGACGACGACCAACTCAAACAGGGAACTCTTTGTCGAGACGCGCCGGGAGTCAGAGGCCATCATCGCGAACGTCTATTTCGAGCATCCACCAGCGCATCTCGCCACCTATTGCGCGCCTGCCCCGGGGGTCGGCCCGGCCAGCGACATCGCAGAAAAAGACTTTGCGCAAGTGGACCATGGCTTGATCGATTCCAAGCTCTCTCCTTGATTGGCGACATTTGGGCGGACAGGACAGCGGCGTTGCCGACGCGGCACTTTTCGATGGCAATTGCAATGCGCATTCTACTTGGGAAGCAAACAAAGAAAACACATCACAACGATGCTATTTAACCGCGTTGCGACGTTCTCCTGGCATGGGAAGGGCTTATATTGATGCTTTTGAAGATGCTCCACCAAATCATACGAAAGCGCCGCCTCTCAATGACCGCGGTGACGCAGTGGCAAACGCAATGACGACGGCAGCCGAGACGGCTGTTGCCCCTGCCCGGAGGCCCAACCAACAATGAAAATATTTGGGGACGCTCGACCTGTTTAGCCACGGGGACAACGCGCGGCAAAGCGGCGACGTGCGCGGCGAGCGCCAGCCAAACAAAACCATCAAGAAAGCGATGCGACAAGATAAACGGCGGAGGTTGGACAATCAGCTCTTTGGGGGGGGTCTTGGGCCGCGCTCGAAGCATTGCGCAAAGCACCTGGGAAGGCGCCGATTGAAATCAATAACAAATTTGGGGGGCTCGCGCAGAGCGATTAACGAGCAGACGCGTTAGCGGATTATTTCGAGAGCATCCAATGGGGGGTCAAATCTGCAGACGCATTGGGGGGCGGCCCCCCTCTATGGACTTCCGCCCCCATAAATACAAACAGCTTTACGATGGACGAGTTGACGCAAGCACTGAAACAATTAGCAATGGGGAAAGCTGCAGGACATGATGGGGTAGCGCCGGAATTCTGCTTAATCCCGTCAAATATGGCTGAATCCCGTTTACTATGGCTCAATCCTGTTTAATTCCGCTACCTAATCCTGCGTAGCAGCCCGACAATGAGGCTGAGTTCTCCTGGATTATTCAGACGACGAACTCCCAGTGTTTGCTTCCTGACATCATCTAGGAGGCCTCTAATTCTCCCCCTGACCCGCCGAAGAATTTGAGGAGTAGGGAACCGAAAAATGGCATAAACATAAAAAACTCGAAGGTCCGTGCGGATTCCTTGGATCCGCGCCGGACCCCCCGCCTTGGCGCGTGGAGCGCGCCAGCGGCGGCGCCTCCGGCGCCGCCAGGGGGCCCCAGCGCCGATCTGAGAAATCCGCGCGGACCTCCGAGTTTTTGTGTGTATGTCATTGCTCGTTCCCCTAATGCACCGTCGCCAGATCTCTCCTCCTGCGGCATGACGCAGGCCGACGGCACACTGCACCCTCTCGTTGCGCCCCCCCCCCCCTGAGGAGGGCGGCCAGGGCCCAGTGGCGGTGCGCATCTCGCAGGCGAACCTCGTCGTCGTCGTCGTCGTGGCCGTCGGCGTCGTGGTCGTCGTCGTCGTGGTCGTGGTCGTCGTCGGCGGCGCGGTGGCGTCGTCGTCGTCGTCGTCGCCGTGGTCCCTTCTCCTCCTCCTTCTCCTCCTCCTCCTCCTCCTCCTCCTCCCTCCGCCTCCTCCTCTTCCTTCTCCTACTCCCACTTCCCCTGGAGCTCCCTCGTTTCACCTCCTCCCTCTTGCCTCCTCCCTCCCCTCATCCTGCCTTCCCATCCTCACTCTGTCCTTCCCTCCCTCCGCCTCCATACTGCTACTGCTCTTGCTCCTGCTCCTGCTCCTCCTCCACCTCTTTCGTTTTTGCAATGTCGCGCCCCTGATCGAATTGCCCATGCATGCTGCAACGGAAGTATGCGAAAAACCAGCCAAAACGGTCACACCCGCTTGTCAATCATGCAGCGTCGAAGCGCACGCGGAAAACGAATGCACAAGCGCAGAAATGTCTCACAACCGGCCTATCGCGCGTCTTCCTCCTCCTCCTCCCTCCTCCCTCCTGCCTCCTCCCCTCCTCCTCCTCCTCCTCCTCCTCCTCCTCCTCTCCTCTCCTCCTCCTCTTGCCTCCTCCTCCTCCTCCTCCCTCATCCTCCTCTCTCCTCTCCTCCTCCTCCTCCCTCCCTCTCCTCCTCGCCTCCTCCCCTCATCCTCCTCCTCCCTCATCCTCCTCCTCCTCCTCTCCTCCTCCCTCTTTCTCCTCCTCCTCCTCCTCCTCCTCATCCTCCTCCCTCCTCCTCCCCCTCCTCCTCCTCCTCCCCCGTCTCCCCTCCTCCCCAAGGGAGGCTGGGCCTCTCCATCGCCGGGGAAGACGGCGGTCGCAACAAGAGCCGTTGCCCCCCCTGGACGCTCGGGGTCGGCGCCTCCAGCTGCCCGTAGACGGCGCGGAGTCTGCGCCGCAGCGCCGAGTCCCCCCTCCCTTCCCCCCCCCTCGCCAGGTAAGCCTGGCGTGGCCCGGGGGCGTTCCCCTCCTGAGCGACCTGAGCCTCGTGGTGCCCGCGCCCCTCCCCACGGGCGAGCGGGCCCACCTCACCGTGGTCCTGGGCGCCGTCGGCACGGGGAAGTCCGGGCTGCTGCAGGCCCTCATCGGCGACCTCGGCCCGCAGTCCGGGACCGTGGCCGTGGTCGGGTCGATCGCCTACGCCTCGCAGGCCCTCGGGCGGCCCTCGGGCGGCCTTCGGGCGGCGGCGGCGGCGCTCGGACGGCCTTCGGGCCGCTCTCGGCGGCCCGCTTGCGGCGGCCTGCCTTCGGCGTCCTGCCTTGGGCGGCCCTCGGGCGGCTTTTCGGAGGCCGCCAAGGCGTGGGCCGCCGATGCGCCGCCGCCAAAGGCGTTGGCGGCGGCGTCGTCGTCGCTGTCGCCGTCGAGGGGGCGAGGCGGAGGAGGCATGATGATGATGATGATGATGATGATGATGATGATGATGAGGAGGAGGAGGAGGAGGAGGAGGAGGAGGAGGAGGAGGAGGAGGAGGAGGAGGAGGAGGAGGAGGAGGAGGAGGAGAGAGGAGCTAACCGGGGCACTCGCGAGTGCGGCAACAGCGATGCCCACTTACCTCTTTGCCTCAATCTTGCTTTGTCTCAACCGCACCAGCCAACCCCCTTGCTCACCAACTGCAGAGCAGTGGCGCCCGACGCAGCAACCCTGGGGACCGCTAGGACGTCCCAGGCCGGCACGGTACAGTTGTGTGCACCGCCATTCACGGCTCTCACATTGGCTGGGGGGGTGCTCATGGCTGGGGGGGACTGCCACAGCAACCACAGACTGGCACGGTACAGTTGTATGCCTTGCCATTCACAGCTCTCGCATTGGAGGGGGGGGATCATCATGGCTGGCGGGGGGGTGACTACCACAGCAACCACGTGGCCACCGCCAGGAAGAGGAGGAGGAGGAGGAGGAGGAGGAGGAGGAGGAGGAGGAGGAGGACGAGGACGAGGAGGAGGAGGAGGAGGAGGAGGACCAGGGGATCATCATGGCTGGCGGGAGGGGGGGAGGACCGCCAAGGCAACCGCGTGGACACCGCCAGTGGGCACAAGCCTCCTCCAGGCTCTGGTGGATCCCCCCCCCCCCCCCCCCCCAGGCAGCCACCAGCTCACCAGCTCCGCGTCTGCATGGGTGGCCTGCGCCTGCCTCGGAGCGGGTGAGGGGCCCCGTCGCGGGGCCTGTGGGCTGGCTGGGGGGGGTTTTCGATGGGGAGGGGAGGAGGAGGAGGAGGAGGAGGAGGAGGAGGAGGAGGAGGAGGAGGAGGAGGACCAGTGGAAACCCAAGAGTCATCAATGATGTTGGAATCAACCCTCCCTCCAAGCTCCCCCGTCATAGGCCCCTACAACGGTTCATTTCCACTGAGGGAATTGCCTCGTTGGGATACAACCGTTTGAAGACCCTGAAGCATGCCGAAACAGTATTCCTGGGATTTCAGCGCCACGGATGAACCGGATTGTTGCGTCTTGACGGTCTTGAATCTTGCCAGAACACCGTTCCTGAGGCTTCAACACAACAAATCAGTGGAACTGTTGCACCTACATCATCGTGACTCTTTCCAACACATGTTTTTGGTACGCTGTCCTTGAAGCTCTCGCAGTTGATTAAAAGGAATGCGCGCGGCGCTCAGGCGAGAGCCACAGTTTGAAAAGGAACCGCCCTCTATCCGAGAAGCTCTTGCACATTTGTAGATCGAATGCGCGCGGCGCTGAAGCGAGAGCCACATTTTTGAAAAAGACCCGCCCTCAATCCGTGAAGCTCTTGCATCTACATCAAACGAATGCGCGCGGCGCTAAGGGGAGAGCCACAGTTTGAAAAATGATCGCCCTCAATCCGTGAAGTGTTTGCAAATTTGTAGGTCGAATGTGCGCGGCGCTAAGGCGAGAACCTCATTTTGAAAACGACCCGTCGCAAGCCGTGAAACTCTTGCAATGAGTTAAAATGAATGTGCGCGGCGCTAAGGCGAGAGCCACATTTTGAAAACGTCCCACCGTCAATATGTGAAGTAGTTGTCATGTTGAAAGCTTCAGGGTCATAAGCGATGGGGAACTCTCAGGCGAAACGCCCGCGCCCGCCCTAAAAACTGGGTCTGGGGGTGCGACAGGAAGAAGTTAGTTATAAGGAGAAGGAATGGAGGAGGAGGAGGAGGAGGAGGAGGAGGAGGAGGAGGAGGAGGAGGAGGACCAGTGTAAACCCAAGAGTCATCAACGATGTTGTTGTAAACCCTCCCTCCAAGCTCCCTCTTCTCAGGCGCCTACAACTGTTCATTCCCATTGAGGGAACTGCCTCGTTAGAAAGCACCCGCTCGAAGATCCTGAAGCGCCAAAACACTGTTCTCGGGATTCCGATGCCGCGGATCAATTTGGTTATTGCGTTTTGACGATCTGGAATCGTGCCATAACGCCATTCCTAGGACTTCAACACAGAATCAACGTACATGTTGCGCCCGCATAATCCTGAACCCTTTCAAAACACCATTTCTGGTACGTTGATAATGGGGATCCGTGAAACTTTTGAAAAACGCTGTGAAATAATGTGCGCGGCGCTACGGCGAGAGCCACATGTTGAAAAGGAACCGTCTTCAATCCGTGAAGCTCTTGCAATTGTTTAGATCGAGTGTGCGCGGCGCAAAGGCGAGAGCCACATGTTGAAAACCACTCGCCCTCAATCCGTGAAATTCTCTGCATTTGTTGACGGAAATTCGCCGTTCTAAGGCGAGAGCCATACTTTGAAAACGACATGCTTTCAATGTGTGAAGCCCGTGCAATTCTCTAGAACGAGTGTGCGCGGCGCTCAGGCGAGAGCCACATTCTGAAAACCACTTGCCCTCCGTCTGCGAAATTGTTGCCACTTTTTTAAGCTTCAGAGTCATAAGTGATGAGGCACTCTCAGGCGAAACGCCGGGCCTGCCTAAAAGCTGGGCCCCGGGGTGTGACAGGGGAGGTGATTTATAACGAAGAGGAATGGGGGAGGAGAAGGAGGAGGAGGAGGGAGGAGAGGAGGGGGAGGAGGAGAGGCCCTTGTGTCTTCCACACTGGGCGAGTGTGGCCTTCGCCCCGTGCCAGCGCGGCTTCTACTTCACCAGCGCCACCCTCGTCCCCCTCGCTTCCCTTCCACGCTCACCATGGTTTCCCCATTTTCATGTTCATCGATCAGTCATTTTGCTGCTGACATCTTCCTGCTTCTGCCTTCAGCGTGCCCAAACAGCCGTTGACTCCAAGGGCGACCGTCCTTGGAGTCATCCCCCCGAGGGCCGACTGGTCCTGGGGGTGGTGGCTACGTCTGAGACTGCAAGGCCATCGGTGCCTCAGCGCTTCAGGAGAAGGAGGAGGGTATCTTTTCTTTTCCTCCTCCGCCTCCTCGCAGGTCTCCTGGATCCGCAACACGTCGGTCAAGGACAACATCCTGTTCAACAGCCCGTTCAGTGAGGAACGCTACAGGGCGGTGCTCGAGGGCTGCGCCCTGCTCCCCGACCTGGAGGCCCTCCCCAACGGCGACGGGGGGGGGCTCGCTGCGTACACCGCGCCGCTTGGTCGGCTAAGAAGCCCAGGGGCACCAGAGTACCAGTGAAGCTACAACTGGAGGAGGACGACGAGGGGGAGGGAGAGGGGAAGAAAGCAAAACGGAAGGCAGTGTCTGCCCGAATGGCGGACTTTCTAGCAGTTCCGCCAAGCCTGCCATGGACCCACGGATGAACAGTTGGCTTCGGAACATCCTGAAGCCGGGGACATGGCCCGGGAATGAATGTCGGTTTACTCTAAGATCCTGGCGTCGCATTGTTGTTCGCAGCTGGCGAGTTTGCCTTGCTCCGAGCCGCGGGATTGTCGCACACGGATGCGGCTCAGAAAATGCAGCGGGGTTCTAGGGATCTCGGCGTGTCTTCTTGCGATGTTGTAATTCGTTCGCAACGTCGGATCTCAGGGTAAGCCTGGACAGCTGGGGAGTCTAGACGGTCAGGTGTTTTTGGCTTAGCGTGTCGCGCCGCTGGTATTGTCCCACCACGCTTCGGCGCGACACGCTACCCACGCCCTGGTCCCGAGCTTTTCCTGGCCTCCCGCCCCACGGAACCCTGCGAGACGCTGTCCGCTCGCAGGGCATACGGTCAGGAACTTTGGCTTAGCGTGTCGCTCCGCGGGTTCTGGCACACCAACCTTCGGCGTGACACGCAGACCACGCCTTGGCCCCCGAGCGTCAGCATCCCGAGCCTTCACAGCCTTCAGCCCCGCGGAGCCCCGCGACGCGCCATCCGCTCGCAGGGCACAGCGCATCGCCGCGGCCACCGCCGCGACACGCGGAGCAGAAGCTCCCGGCCGTGTAGCTCTGCGCCGAGGCTCCCCATCGGCCGTCCACGCGGCGTGGTGGTGCGCACACGTGCCGCGTTCTCTCCCAGCTTGAGGACCGGAATGGGTGCGGAAAGAGCGGGTACGAAGATTGACAACATTCCTTCTGTCTACTTTGGACTGGGCTCGCTGTCTGCGTTGCCGCGGGCGTTGTTCTTTCGAGACGGTACGGGTGGCTGCCCAACAGTGGCCACGGCCTGTTTTGGACAGCCTTTGCTGTTGGGCATCGTACCCAATTTCCAATATAGTGGAGACCCATGCCAAGAATCACCCTGCTTGCCTCCAGGGTGCCCTGGGTTTCTTGGGTTTCGATGGTTTTGTTCTGGGAAGCGTGACGTTCCCACACCAAACACCGATGGACGTCCTGGGGGTCTCAGGGTTGGGTTTTTGGTGGAAGGGTTCTTGTGGTCGAGCTCCTTCTGTACCCAATTGTTCCGTACTCACTGCCGGCGTGCCAATCCCAGGCGAGGACACCGAGATCGGGGAGAAGGGCGTCAACCTGTCGGGCGGGCAGAAGCAGCGCGTCTCGCTGGCGCGCGCGCTGTACGCCGCGCCCCATCTGCTGCTCCTCGACGACCCGCTGAGCGCAGTGGACGCCGAGGTCTTCTGTGGCAGCTCCTGGGAGCCTTTGGCATCGCTCGGACGTGTGCATTTTTTCTCGGCGAGGACCATCGAGGAGCATTTGTGTTCACCCTGCGATACAAGCACGAAGCCGAGAAATACGTCCGAGCGACGGCGAGATTGTGTGCTCTCGGGATTCCGGGGTTAGGGTGCGCTCGCGCGCGCTAGCGTCCCTGTAATCCACGAGAATGCACCGAGGTAGCGTCGATCCAGCGTCGCTTTAGCGTCGATTGGCGCCGATTCGTGTCAACTAGCGTCATGTCGCGTTGGCTCGCAAACGCCAGCAGGATAAAGATTGGAGGCTCCCGTGACAGGGTCTATTTCGATCCGATCGATTCCCGTCCGGTCCGATTCCGATGTGCAGTCGATCCGGTAGGGGCCCGACGTCTGCAGCGCGCCGTTGTGCATCCTGGCGCGGCCGATCCGCTTCGGTTCCGACTCCGTGCTGGTGCGGCCCGCTTCGATTTGCATTAGGAGGAGGGGGAGGAGGAGGAGGAGGAGGAGGAGGAGGAGGAGGATCGATCGGGTATGTCGATACGATGCCGACTGATCGTGGCACGAGTTGCCGCAGAAGAGGTCGCCCAGAAGCTCTTGCGCACGCTGCGCGGGCCGCTGGTGCGGGGCTCCTCCATCGTCCTCTGCACGAACTACGTCGGCGCCGTCGCCCACGCCGACCAGGCCCCGGTGCCGCAGGGGGAGGCGGGGGGCAGGGAGGAGGAGCAGTCGAGTCTCGATTGGCGGCGCAGCAGGTTGACGAAGGGGAGGAGGAGGAGGAGGAGGAGGAGGAGGAGGAGGAGGAGGAGGAGGAGGAGGAGGAGGAGGGACTCCCCACCCAAGGTCCTGCTGCTCGAGCGCCCCGACCCCGCGCGGGGCAGCGTGGCCGCCTTCTGCGGCCCGCCGGCGGAGTTCCGGCAGAGGTGCCCTCGGGCGCTGCGCACAGGGGGGGGAGCACCAAACGTGGGGGCCCAAGCGGTCGGTGTCGTTTGACCGATCCCCACGTCCCTATCCCCATCCCCCATTCCCTTCAAGGAGGAAATATTGGTCTACTCTGTAAGAACGGTTTTTTGAAGGCAGATCTGCCTTCAAAAAACCGTTCTTACAGAGTAGACCAGTCTTTCCTCCTTGAAGGCAGATCTGCCTTCAAAAAACCGTTCTTACAGAGTCCCCATCCCCATCCCCCATTCCCTTCGAGGCCCCCACCAAAGTGCCACCCCAGGATACGCCCCTCGAGAGCCGAAGGGAGCGACCCGTATCCCCATCTGGGGAGGGCAAGTCGGCCAGTGGGGCCCAGGCCACGCCGCTGGGGATGGGGAGGGGTGAAACGATACTCAAACGGGGCACGAAAGGTGCACGCTTCCCCCCCACATTGATCGCTCCTTCGGTCGCAAATCATGGGAGCCTGGTAGAGCCTGTGAACTCCGTCCTTAGCGTCGATTGACGTCGATTAGCGTCTGGGAGTCGATGAGATAGCGCCGATCTAGCGCCGGTTAGCGTCGATGAGCGTCGATTTAGCGTCTATTCGTATCGATTCAGCGTCGATTGGCGTCGATTCGCACGCTCCCCCCCGTTGATCTCGAAGAAGGAAAAACTGCATAAACATGAACTTTCGGAGTTCCGCGCGGATTTCTTGGATCTGCGTTGGGGCCCTCTTTGCGGCGCCTCCGGCGCCGCCGCTGACGCGCTCCGCGCGCGCCAGGGAGGGGAGTCCAGCGCAGATCCAAGCAATCCGCGCGAGCCGTCGAGCGTTTATGCTTATGCCGTTTTTTCTTCCTCGATGATCGTTCCCCCATTACGCAACGTCTAAGTGCCCAGGGGCAACGTGGAAAGAGGAACGGCTCAAGGGGGGGGTCGAGGTTCGAGGTTCGTCTTCGGGTGTTTTGGGGGGCGTCCTCGGCGGCTTCCCAGCCTCGGGATGCTCTCCAGCAGCTGCGCCTCGGCGAGAGCGTTCCAGGGGTGCCCCCATCGTTCCGAACGGCCACTGGAAAGCCGAGGTATGACCCGAAAGCCAGGGGGCAACGTTAGGGCCGTTATGGGGGGATAGGCTCCTGGGGGGAACGCATCGACCCAACATCCCCCATTCATTGCCGATAAGGGAGGCCCGATAGCCCCCCCCGTTCAGGAAGGTGCGGATTCGCTGTTAGGGGCCCATCGCCGATCCATCGGCGACGCACCGCCTACTCCAAAGGCGATGCCGCTCCCCGAGGCGGCCCCCCAGCCCCATCCTCGTTTCCCCTCAGGTACCCTGACGTGTCAGGGGCGCACGACGGCCTGCAGCGCCAGCTGTCTGGGGCGCCCTGCGAGCTGGTGGAGGGCGACGGCGGGGAGAAGAAGAAGGACTCCGGCCGGCTGGTGGAGCGGGAGGCGGAGCGGGTGGGGTCGGTGCCATGGGGCGTGTACAGGGCGTACCTCGGCGCGGGGGGCGGCCTCTGCTTGACCGCCGCGGTCATCCTCGGGATGATCCTCGGGCAGGGCGTGCAGACCTGTGCGGACAGCTGGGTCTCGTTCTGGTCCGACCACAGCAGGGGGGACGCCCAGCCGCATGTGTCGAGTGAGGCCGGGCTGCTGGGCTACGTGGTCCTGAGCTTCACCGCCTTCTTCGGGATTTTCGCGACCAGTTCGCTCTTCAGGCTCACGGCGCTGAACGCCGCGCGGTCCTTCCACCGCCAGCTGCTGGAGAAGATGCTGCAGTTGCCCATGTCCTTCTACGACACGACGCCCCTGGGGCGCGTCCTCAACCGCTTCTCCAAGGACGTGTACACTGTCGACGAGCAGCTTCAAGGCGTCCTCTACATGTACATGACAACGCTCGCGCGGGTCACCGCTACTGTGGTGGTGATAGCTGTGGCAACGCCCTGGTTCATTGCGGTAGTCGTGCCGCTGTTGTGCCTCTACCGTGCGGTGCAGAATTACTACGTGCCGTCGTCCAGGCAGCTCAAGCGCATCGAGTCCACACTGCGCTCCCCCATCTTCTCCCACTTCACCGAGAGTCTGGAGGGCGTCTCTTCTATCCGGGCCTTTGGCCAGCAGGCCCAGTTCCTCGAAGAGAACGCCGAGCGCCTGCGGCGCCAGATGCGGGCCTACTACAACAACGTGTCCTCCAACAGGTGGCTGGCCGTCCGCCTGGAGACGCTCGGGACCACCATCGTCGGCGCCGCCGGGCTGCTTGCGGTGGAGAGCCGCCACACCATCAGCGCCGGCCTCGCCGGGCTGTCCATCTCGTATGGGCTGTCCGTCACGCAGTCCCTGAACTGGGTCGTGCGCATGACCTCCGACCGTGAGACGGCGATCGTCTCCGTGGAGCGCATCCGGGAGTACATCCTCCTCAGCCCCGAGCCGCCGCGCCGGTGCCCACGCACGGACCCACCGCCCGGGGCGTGGCCCACCGCCGGTGCCATCGAGTTCCAGGACCTCAAGCTTCGGTACCGGCCCAGCCTGCCGCTGGTGTTGCAGGGCTTCTCGCTGCGCGTGGGGGCCCGGGAGAAGCTGGGCATCTGCGGCAGGACCGGCGCCGGGAAGTCCTCCATCCTCAACGTGCTGCTGCGCCTGGTGGAGCCCGAGGAGGGCCGGACCATGATCGACGGCGTAGACATCGCCACGCTGGGCCTGCACCGGCTCCGCCTCAGCATCACCATCATCCCGCAGGAACCTTCGGGTGCAACTCCTGGGAGGTCAAAGTCCAACTCTGCCCTGGTCCCGAGTCTGGCTCAACTTTGGCACAATCCCGCCAAATCCGGCGCCATCCCGCCTAATCCCGCCGAGTCCCGCCCAATCCGCGGCCTCATCCGACGTGGCAGCCCCCCCCAATGGCGTTCACTTCTCCCTAGCCCTTCCGACGAAGGCCTCCCAGCAGTGGCCTCCTCAGGACCCCGTCCTCTTCACGGGGGCGCTCCGCTTCAACCTGGACCCCCTCGGCCAGCACAGCGACGGCGCGCTCTGGACGGCCCTGCGGCGGTCGCATCTGGAGGCGCACGTGCAGACGCTGGGCGGGGAGGCGCAGGGCAGCGGCGTCCCGCGGGACGAGGCGGCCTGCCTGAGCTCGCTCGTCGCGGAGCAGGGTGCCAACTTCTCGCTGGGCCAGAGGCGCAAGATCGCTGAACTTGTAAGTCGGGCCTGTCCCTCTGCAGGAGGAATATCCGACCATAGTCAAAAAGTAGGCTGGGGACAATTTTCGAGTCTCTGTTGGCCATTTTGGGGTATGTGTTTATTTTTTGTGATTGCTCCGTCCAACATCTTCTGGTAGGGGGACATGCCGACCTGGGCTTCACTCGATGCGTCAGGGTCGCGTCGAGTCGACCGGGGTTTCCCGCCGATGGCTTTTCACGTGGAACGCCGCCGGAGACCCGGAATCGGTCGATGTTGAAAGAGCTGTCGTTTCGGCATCGGCCGATCGTTTGAGGTGGAACGCTTCCCGCGGTGTCAAGAGCCTACGCCGACGTCGGCACGAGACGAGCCTGCCGCAGGCGTAAGAGTGACCTTCGCTGGAGTTCAGGAGGGAACAAAAGACACAGACACAATTAATCGTCGACCCCCAGGAAAATATGGGAAAATATGGGAAGTGGGGGGGAAGACAAAAACCCCGAAAATATAAGAAAATATGGGGAATCCTTCAATTTGTGTGTATTTATTTGTGTGTCCCAGGTCCCCTTCAGGAGTGGCCTCTTGCGCGGGCTCAGTTGGGCCCCCCGATCCCCGAACGGTGTGCGATAGCAGCGTCTCGTGCGCTCGTGTTTGGCCCCACCGCGGCCCCCCTCCCCAAACCGCGCACCAACGGTCACTCTTACAGTCGGGGCGCTGAGGAAGGAACCCTTTTCGTTGGGGAGGGGCTCGGTGTTCCTTAGTTGTTTCGCAGCTTGCCTTGGGTTTTGCCTAGGGTTTCGATGGAAAATCGAAGTTCAACTCATGGAAAACAGGGGCCTCTTTCCTTATTTAGGGTTCCTTAGGTCAACGCCCCGACTGTAGTAGCGTCTCGTGCGCTCGTGTTTGGCCCCACCGCGGCCCCCCCCAAAAGAACCTCGCACCAACGGTCACTCTTACCCGGGTCACTCCTGCCGTGTAGCCGGCAGTATCGCTTCACGCCCCTAAGCCCCCCCCCCCTCCCCAGTTGGTCGGCGGCAAGCGAGGGGGGGAGAAATAAGAGGGGTAAGGCCTTCTCAGAAGGCTGCGGGACTTCTCAGAAGCCCTCGCGCCCTCTGAGAGGTGTTCTCTGCCTTCGGGGAAGGCTTGAAAACTTCTCAGAAGGCGGAGGGGCGTCCGAGCCTTCTGAGAAGGCCCGCCCCTTCTCACTTCCCCGCCGGGCTCGCCTCCGAGTTGGGGATGTAGGCCATCGGAGCCCGCGAGGATTAGCCTATAAGATCCCCATCTAGGGGAGTAGATCGGCCAGAGGGGCTCTGGCCACGCCATGGGGGCAGGGATCGGTGCAACGATGCTGCAGAGGCAGCAGATGTGCCTCGCGCGCGCTCTGCTCTGCTCGAACAAGATCCTGCTGCTCGACGAGGCCACCTCCGCGGTGGACCAGGACATCAGAGGCAGCATTAGGTTTAAGTCGGGCTTGTCCCTCTACAGGGGGAATATTCAAAAATAGTCAAACAATAGTATGGGGACTATTTTTTGACCATTCTTGAGTATGTTTCGGATAGGTTTGACTTTGTTATTTTTCGTCCCAACCCCCCCTGTAGGGGGACAGGCCCGACTTGGCATTCGGTGGGGATGGGCTCAGGGGGCTCAGTGGGGCATGCATCGACCCACAGCCGCCCCTCGATCGCCGACAGGGGCACACTGGCCCCGCCCGCCAGGGCATGTGGATTCGTCCTCGGGGGGGCAACCGCCGATCTGTCGGCGATGCATCGCCGATTCTCACCCGATGTTCCCCCGCCCCCCCCCCTCTGAGCCAAGGCCAGGCCCCACCCATCGTTTCTGACAGGCCGATTTTCCACCAGTGCTGCCATATGTAGGAGAGGGAGGAGGAGGAGGAGGAGGAGGAGGAGGAGGAGGAGGAGGAGGAGGAGGAGGAGGAGGAGGAGGAGGTGGAGGAGGACCTCCCCTATCCTCCCCTCTCCCCGTCCTACCCATGGTAGCGGCGGTGGAGAATCGGCCACGCCGTTCCCTCTCTCGCAGGAGACCGACCGGCGGATCCAGGACACCATCCGCGAGGAGTTCGCGGAGCACACGGTGCTGTGCATCGGCGTATCTTTTTTTTTTTTTTTTTTTTTTTTATTCTTTTTGTTGCTTTCTTATTTGCTTTTTTTTTTTTTTTTCTTTTTTTTTTTGTTTTTTTTTTTTTTTTTTCTCTTTGCGCACCATCCGGGAGTTCGACCGCGTCTGCGTGGTGGACGCCGGCAGGGTCGCGGAGAGACCGGCAAGAAAGCCCAAGCGGCAGCATAGTTGGGAGGCGTGAGACGGGGGTCGATGCAAGCCTGGGTCAGCAAGAGCGCCCGAAACTCGCAGGCTCCTGCAGGCCAGGGGCGCATGGGCTGGGGTCTGGGTGCAGGATCCTGCAGGATGCTGCAAGATCCTTCGCATGGGCCCGGGCTTGGGTGCAGGATCCTGCAGGAGCCTGCAGGAGCCTGCAACGCCTGACTGACCCGAGATTGCATTGACCCGGGTCAGTGCGTCCCCGAATGTCCCTCTACTCAGGCAGTGGCGAAGCGTCCAGGCGTGCCTATAGCCCTACCAAGCAATGTTCTAAGAACCTGTTGTGACTTCCACGAATTGTTCTTAGAACATTTATGGCTGGAACTGTTTGGTTTTCACGCATGAGGCTTATGTTTTAAGAACATTGTTTTTGTGATTAGAACATGTTTGGGTTCTAAGAACATTTCGTGGTAGGACTATAGGAATGCCCGGACGGTCGGTCCCTGCTCATTCTACAGGTGGACAAGTCCCAGATAGTAGACAAATCGTTCTGGGGACGATTTTCGTGCTCTTTGTACGTTTTCTGCTTTGTTTTTGACTATTTGCACGCTTCTTCCCAACATCCGCCTGTAGGAGGACACGCTCGACCTAACATTAGGCACCACTTTGGAATGTCCGCCGCGCGCCTTCCTGCTGGATCGGCGCAGGAAGCCCCACTTCACTCCGTCTTTCGCGTCGATCAGCGTCGATTCGCGTCTGGGAGAAGTGCTGCTCTAGCGCCGACTTAGCGTCGATTAGCGTCGAGTTAGCGCCGATTAGCGCCGATTTAGCGTCGGCTAGCGTCGATTCGCAAGAGCCGACAAGTTCTCCGAACATCGACCCTAGTCGACCGCTACATCGGCGCTATCGGCTCAGCGCGGATAGCGCTGATTCAGCATCGAATAGCGTCGACTGACCGTCGATCAGCGTAGAGTTTTGCGTCGACCAGCGTCGACTCGTATGGGAGGCTCCTGTGAGTTGCCACCGAAGAGTTCTCTTGTCCCTCTAGGAGACCGGCCTGCCGGGAGACCTGCTGGAGGAGTCCGTGGCCCTCCAGCTGTCCCTGCGGGGGGTCGACCTCGGCCGGCTTGGGGCCGCCACGGGGCCCGAGGTCCTCGCCGAGCTCAAGGCCAGACGAGGGAACCTCCTCCTCCTCCTCCTCCTCCTCCTCTTTCTCTCCGCCTCCTCCCCATCCTCCTCCTCCTCCTCCTCCTCCTTCTCCTCCTCCTGCCCCCCCCCCTGGTCGTCGTCGATGTCTTTCAGGGTCGGCGGCACTGGCCGTCAGGCCTTCACAATTTTCCGATGCCGCGATCCTTGCCTTAAGTCTGGCATGTCCCTCTACAGAAGACATTGAAGACATATTCAAACATGATCAAATAATAGTCGGAGGGCGATGTTTTAATGTTTGATTCTTGTTTGAGCATTTTGATGATGCATACTTGTTGGGACTATTTTTGAGTTCTCTTCCAACACCCGCCTGTAGGAGGACATGCGTAAATTTCTGGCAGTCCGCGCGGATTTCTTGGATCTGCGCTAGGATCCCCCCTGGCGGCGCCCCTGGCGCCGCCCCTGGCGCGCTCCGCGTGCCAGGGAGGGGCGTCCAGCGCGGATCAAAGAGATCTGCGCGGATCGTCAAGAGCTTATGTTTGTGCCGTTTTCTTATTGCTCTGTCATCGCCGTGGCTGGATCTGCTCTGGAATCCTGGTCAGACAGCGAAGCATGCCCATCGGTCGCTCAAAGTAGGCATTTGTAGAGTCCCAGATTCCAGTCTACTTGAAGCGCCTTCCTAACTCCAATGATCGAGTGGCTTCACCTCTTCCGTCCCCCATAAGGGGACGGACGGAACCCAATCTGCTTTAAGCGCCTGCCTTCCTACTTCATGTTTCTACCTACTTCTTCCGACCGATGGGTACTTTCTCGGCGCGGTTCAGTCTCGAGCTGTGCCTCTCGGTTCCTGGCGCCCCCGTCTGCGCGTGAGAGCATCTCTCCGCCCGCGGCAGGCGACGGGGAGCGCTCCCCGGCGGCTCCTCCCCCTCCTTGGAGAGCCCACGTGCAATGGGATGCTCTCGGGACTCTGAAAGCCGAGGTGTCCAGGGGTGCCCAAACCAGCGTTTCGGCCGAGAGGTCCCACGATCTGGATCCAAGAAATCCGTGCGGACCGTCCAAGTTTATGCTTGTTGCTCTGCCATCGCCACGGCTGGGTTTGCCTTGGAATCCTGGTCAGAAAGCGAAGCATGCTTTTTCGACGCGGACAGGTCCCGAGCTGTGCCTCTCAGCTCCTGACGCCCCGGTCTGCGCGTGAGAGCATCTCTTTCCCGGCGGCTCCTTCCCCCTTTTGAGCGCCCTAGTGCAGCGGCATGCTCCCGGGACTCTGCACCGAAGAAGAAATGACGTAAACATAAACTGTGCCGCGATTTTGGCCTCCTCTCGAAGAACAAGGGTCGGCATAAGTCTAAACTTTTGGCGCTCCGCGCGGCTTTCTTGGATCCGCGCTGGGCCCCCCCCCCCCGCAGCGCCTCCGGCGCCGCCCCTGGCGCGCTCCGCACGCCGGGGAGGGGGGTCCAGCACAGATCCAAGGACTCCGCGCGGAGCGCCACAAGTTTATGTTTATCGCGTTTCCCTTCCTCTAGAGGTGTCGGGGGTGCCCAAGCCAGCGTTTCGCCCGAGAGGTCCCACGATCTGGGCGCGAGCCGGCAAGTACAGCACCCCTTGGGCCATGCGCGCTATACATGGCGGCGGTCATGGGCCTTCCAAGAGAGAAGAGTTCGAGGCGTCGGAGCAGACGAACCGCGTGAGACATCCTCACAGTCTGGACGCGAACGGGCCTGTGATACACCCTCTGGCGGTTCCTTTTGGAGATGCCCAATTCAGAAAGACAAGTCTCGGGTTGAGAGCATGGGCTTGGGAGCATGGATAGCATCATGTATATTATCGCGTATGTTGAAGGTACTTCCCAGAGGTCGTTTGGATCTTATTATAAGAGTCGATGTTTTGTCATGTTGACGATATAAGATCACTCATATGTAGTTCTTATTTTTGATATTATTTGTCATGCGTATCATCATATATCATGCGTTATTTCCGTGCCAGTGACTAGGCTTCTGATGTATATGATATGAATTGTGTTTTTGATATGATTTGTGCTGTTGAAAAACCGTTTTGAAGACGAGCCGCCCTCCGTTCGAGCAACTTTGAAATCGAGGACGTCTCGAGCGAGAGCGGGGTCCGATCGGACCTCCAGAAGTTTCTCTTCCTCTCCTTCCTTTTTCCTCCTCCTCCTCCTCTCCTCCTCCTCCACCCCGTCATTTCCTCCTCCTCCGCCTTCTCGTCATCGTCCTCCTCCTCCCTCACCTTGTTTTCCTTATCCATCCCCTCTTCTCGTCGGCGCCTCCTCCTCCTCCTTCTCTTCTCATGTTGCAGCCGTTTGGTTCCATTATTTTTCGACCAGCAGAGGTCTGCACACGCGCGCGGGAGCGCATGGCGTCGAGCTCGGCTGCTGGCGGCAGCCAGGCTCTTCGCTCTTCCTCCTCCTCGTCGGCGTCGTCGTCGTCGTCCTCCTCCTCCTCCTTCTCCTCCTCCCCCTTCTCCTCCCTCCTCCACTCGCAGCCGCCGTTTCTCCTCCTCCTGCTCCTGCTCCTCCTGCTCCTCCTCCACCTGCTGCTGCTCCTCCTCCTCTTTTTCCTCCTCCGTCTCGTTATCCTCCTCCTCATTCCCCGATATCCTCCTCCTCCTCCTCCTCCTCCTCCTCCTCCTCCTCCTCCTCATCCTCCTCCTCCTCCTCCCCATCGGCACCCTTCACGACGGTCATCACGAAGGCGGAGTACGACAAGGAGATGGAGGAGGCGCTGCGCGTCGCGGAGGAGGCCCAGAAGGAGGAGGACCGCTTGAGGCTGGACGCGATCGCCGCCGACTTGCGGGCGGCGATCGCGATGGCCAGCGAGGGCCCGCCGCCGCCGCCGCCGAGCGGGGCGCGGGCGCACGCGGAGCGCCGAAGGGTCAATGCTCCTCTCCCGCCTCGCTAGCCTCCTCCTCCTCCCCCTCCCCCTCCCTCCTCCTCCTCCTCCCTCCTCCTCCTCTTCCTAATCCTTCTCCTCCTCCTCCTCCTCCTCCTCCTCCTCCTCGCCCTCCTTATCCTAATTTCGCTTTCCATCGCAGCCCCCCTCCATTCGGCATCCGCTAACGAAGAGACCTACTATATCGATATGTGCGATATCATGCTGGCGAAGCACAGGCTGGGGTACCCCATCACGTGGAAGCCGTACCCACTCGAGGTATTTTCTCGACCCATCGCCCCCCCCCCCCCCTCCCCCAACAAAAAAAACAAACAACAAAACTTTAGAGGCGCCCACCCCGAACATCATCAGCGATCTCGTCGTCGCGAACCCGAAGCGCCGCTCCATATCGACCAAGAGGGCGACCCTTATCGCGAAGATCGATTTCGTAAAGAGGTGGAGGCGCTACTCGAGGATGAACAAAAAAAGGATATCGTTTCCCGCCTCCGCCCCTCCTTCCTTTGATCCCCTCGCCCGCCCGTGCCCCCCAGCTAGGACGCCTTCTTCTCGGAGCTGCAGAGGCGCGAGGCGGAGCAGCAAGGCCCTCGTCCTCCTTCTCGCCCTTGTCCTCCTCCTTGTCCTCCTCTCCTCATTCTCTCGTTGTTATCCTCCTCCTCCTCTCTCTCTCTCTCTCTCTCTCTCTCTCTCTCTCTTCTCTCTCTCTATCTCTCTCTTCTCTCTCCTCTCTCTCTCTCTATCTCTCTCTCTCTCTCTTCTTCTCTCTCTCTCTCTCTCTCTCTCGTTGTTCTCCTCCTCGTCCTCCTTCTCGCCCTCGCCACCCTCCTCATCCTCCTCTCCCCCTCCCCCTCCTCCTCCTCTTGTAGGCGTGATCGACATTCCCGATTCGCCACCGCGCCCGGGCGAGGGCGAGCTCGGCGCGTGGAACGAGGCGGACACGTCGACGGGCGCCCAGCAGCCGACGACGGGCATCCAGCCGACGGAGGGCGTCCAGCAGCCGACGACGGGCATCCAGCCGACGACTGGCGTCCAGCAGCAGCCGACGGGCATCCAGCAGCAGCCGACGGGCGCCCAGCAGCCGACGACGGGCATCCAGCAACCGCCGACGACGGGCATCCAGCACCAGCCGACGGAGGGCGCCCAGCAGCCGACGGGCGTCCAGCAGCAGCCGACGATGGGCATCCAGCAACAGCCGACGGGCGTCCAGCAGCAGCCGACGGAGGGCGTCCAGCAACAGCCGACGACGGGCGACCAGCAGCAGCCGACGGGGGTCCAGCAACCGACGGGCGACCAGCAGCAACCGACGGGCGTCCAGCAGCCGACAGGCATCCAGCCGACAACGGGCGCCCAGCAACAGCCGACGGATGGCGTCCAGCAGCCGACGGGCGTCCAGCAACAACCGACGGCAGGCATCCAGCAACAGCCGACGGGCGTCCAGCAACAACCGACGGCGGCCTTCCAGCAACAGCCGACGACGGGCGTCCAGGAGCCGACGACGGGCATCCAGCAACCGACGGGCATCCAGCAACGACCGACGGGCGTCCAGCAGCCCACGGGCATCCAGCCGACGGCGGGCATCCAGCAACAGCCGACGGCGGGCATCCAGCAACAGCCGACGACGGGCATCCCCCAACAGCCGACGACGGGCATCCAGCAACAGCCGACGGGCACCCAGCAACAGCCGACGACGGGCACCCAGCAGCAGCCGACGACGGGCTTCTTTTTTTTTTTTTTTTTATTTTTTTTTGTTTTTTTTTTTTTGCTTTTTTGTCCTTTTGTTTCTTTTTTTTTTTTCTTATTTTTTTTTTTTTTTGTCTTTTTTTTTTATTTGTTGGTTTTTCTTTTTTTTTATTTTTCTTTTTTTTTTTTTTTGTTCTTTTTTTTTTTTTTTCTTTTTATTATTTTTTTTTTATTGTCTTTTTTTTTTTTTTTTTCTTTTTTTCCTTTTTTTTTTTTTTTTTTTTTTTTTTTTTTTTTTTTTTTTTTTTTTTTTTTTTTTTTTTTTTTTTTCTTTTTTTTTTTTTTTTTTTTTTTTTTCTTATTTCCAGGTTTTTTTTTTTTATTTTTATTTTTTTTTTTTGTTTTTTTTTTGTTTTTCTTTTTCATATTTTTTTCCCTTTTTTTTTTCTTTTTTTTTACTTTTTCAGCTTCAGCCGACGTGCTTCCAGCAGCAGCCGACGGCAGGCGTCCAGCAACAGCCGACTGGCGCCCAGCAGCCGACGACAGGCATCCACCAACAGCCGACGACAGGCATCCAGCAACAGCCGACGACGACGGGCATCCAGCAACAGCCGACGGCGGGCATCCAGCAACAGCCGACGACGGGCCTCCCCCAACAGCCGACGGGCGCCCAGCAGCAGCCGACGACGGGCACCCAGCCGACGACTGGCGTCCAGCAGCAACCGACGGGCGTCCAGCAACCGACGGGCATCCAGCAGCAACCGACGGGCGCCCAGCAGCCGACGGGCGTCCAGCCGACGGATGGCGCCCAGCTGCCGCCGACGACGGGCATCCAGCAACCGCCGACGACGGGCATCCAGCAGCCGCCGACGACGGGCGTCCAGCAGCCGACGGGCATCCAGCAACAGCCGACGACAGGCGTCCAGCAGCCGACGACGGGCGTCCAGCAACAGCCGACGACGGGCGTCCATCAGCAGCCGACGACGGGCTTCCAGCAGCAACCGACGGGCCTCCAGCAACAGCCGACGGCAGGCATCCAGCAACAGCCGACGGGCATCCAGAAGCCGACGGGGCAGCCTTCGTCGGGCCCCTCGGGCGGGCCATGGGCGCCGAGCTTAGGCGCTGCCCCCCGATTCATCGATGCGAGCTTGCCGACGCCCTCATTGCCGCCCTTGGGAACCTTGGGAAGCTTGTGGGCCAGTGAGAACGCTAGGCCGCGCCATGAGATCGCGCAGGTGTCCAGCGTCGGCGCCGCAGCAGGTGCCTCGCAGACCGCGGGCTCCGTGGGGATGCTGGGCGTGGCCGGTCATCCCTGCCCGTGGCAGGGGCAGTCGGGCTTGCAGCAGCTCGGCGGCGCGCAGAACCTGTTCGCCATCCCTCACGAGTGGCAGCAGGCGGGCCTCTTCCGCAACACCAGTTGGGGACCGCTCTGACCTTCAAACTTAATTCGAACCCTTATTCCGTTGAAGGTCCTCGGCCCCTCCATCCCCGTGGAGGGGCAGAGGGGGAGGCAAGGCAAGGAAACCCCAGGGTTGGCGGGCTGACCTCAGGACCTGGCGCGCTTGGGCTTAGCGCGGGCGCAGCGCCCCAAGGTTGGGGTGCCGACGACGAGCCCCAGAATTGAACGACTCCCGCCACTCCCCACTTCGCCCGCGGGCGGCGGCGAAGTGGGAGGGCGGCGGGAGTGTACAGTTATCACGGGCGTCGTCGTCGCGCCCTGCAGGCCGCGACGTGCCAGGCGATGAGCCTGCAGATTCATTCTCGCAGGATGACCAGGCGAGGCTGGCGGGCACCTTGACGAAAGATGAGCTGGTCAATCAGCTGTCCCAGGGTATGATCATGCTCGAGCAGGAAAACCCGAATGAGGAGATCGACGCCGTCGAGCAGAAGTTTTCCAACTTCTACCAGGGCAACCTGATGTGCCAGCTACGCCAACACCGACCCGACGCTATGCCAGAGGACAACAGCGAGGTCGCGACGACGGAGGAGGAGTTGATGTGGAGGCACTTGCAGTCCAAGGGTTTCCTATTCGGAACCGCGAAGGGAGCTGGCAACCCGATAGCGGGTCGCTGGCAGCGGGCGCTGGACAGGGACCCCGAGCTCCACGCGGCTTACATCAGGGAGGCTGGCTACACGAACAAAGCTGCCTTCCGCCAGAGGTGGGCCGAGGGAGAGTTCAAGAAGTGGGAGAGGATGCACGAGATGAAGATTGCCACGACGAACTCGAAGAAGGAGAAATTGAAAGGCGAACACCTCTCCCTTGGCCGCATTGCCTGGAAATTCGGCGGGGGGGGGACTGGGAAGAAGCTCGCGATCCGTTACTGCACGAAGGCAGTGATGATGGGGGGGAAGTGGACGAAGTGGTGCAAGATGACATCGTCCCTCCTCATTCTCTTCGTGACCCACGAGCTGTCCGACAAGTACGAGAAGGCCTGGCATGAGTTCGAGACTTGGACGAGGCAGCCGTCGCAGACGCCTGGCGCCTTGTCGAATATCAGCTCGGGCGCTGCTGCCGCGGCTGGTGGGGTCGTGCCCGGCGGCGCGGGCCCGAGCGCCGCAGCCGCGGCCACCGCCGCGGGCGCGGCCGCCGCAGCCACGCCCGTCGCCCAGACCCCGCCCCCGCAGGAGATGAGCCCATTGGGAGCCACTCCCCCGCCAGTGACGCCCCCTCATGAGCCGCAGGCTGCTGCCCAGGGCCAGCGCGGCAAGAAGCGCACCGCGGCCAACATCGGCAGCGGCGGTGGTGGCGACGGCGGCGGCAGCGGCTGCCGCTCCGAGCAGAAGAGGACCAAGGCGCCCCAGTGGAAGCTGGACTACGCCAAGGTCAAGACGATGTACTCGGGTGTGATGTCGCAGGCGACTACGAGGAGAGGAAGGAGGAGGAAGAGGAGGGGCAGGAGGCGGAGGAGGAGGAGACGGAGACGGGGCAGGAGCAAGAGGAGAAGGAGGAGGAGGCGGGAGAGGAGGAGGAGGAGGAGGAGCAATGGTGAACACGCGTAACCCAGGAGAAAGGAAGAGGAAGCGGAGGAGGAGGTGGAGGCACGGGATTCACCCCATCCTCCACACTTGTGATATACCTGCCCTTGCCTCCAGCTACTCCACTGCTCCCCCCGCATCCTCCTTCTCCGCCCCTCCGCCCGCCGCCCCCCGCCTTCCGCCGCCAGGTGAGCCTCCTCGACAACCTTATCGAAAACGACTCTCGCTGGGCCTGGGCCAGCTCAGAGGGGATCCGCGGGGCGATGGACGTGGCCACCGCCGAGGTGGGGCGGGGCCGCGGGGCCGCGGGAGGGGTGCTGTGACCCCCCATCCTTCCACTTCCTTCCTCCCTCCTCCCTCCTCCTTGCTGGGGTGTTGCTCCCCTCATTATTCCTCCATATCCTCTCTCCTCCTTCCTCCCTCCTACCTCCTCCCTCCTCCCTCCTCCCTCCTCCCCTCCCATCCGTGACCGGACCGATGTCGCTGTGACCGGCGTGGGCGGCCCGTCGTCGCGGGCGAGGGCGGGCCGATCGTCGGCCGCGCTCAGTCAGGAGACCAGAAGCCCGCCGCAAGCGCCGATTCGTCGGCCGTGCCCGGTCAGGAGACCAGAAGCCCGCCGCAAGCGCCGATTCGTCGGTCGTGCCCGGTCGACCAGATCAGAAGCCCGCCGCGTGCGCCACAGATATCTGCGACCAGGGCGGGGGGGACAAGTGAGAAGGGCGGCAGGGAGAACGAGGGGGGGTGGATGGGGAGCTTGCGTAGCCATTTGGGCTCTTCCCCCAAGCGGGGCAGGAGGGGCGCGCGGCGCGCGCGCCTGGATCGACGGCTCCAGCCGTCGCTATGCCTGCAGCTTCGAGCGGCCGTAGGCGTCTTCGCGGCCCAGCAGAGGATGACGAGGAGCTCGAGCAGAAGATCGTGGAGGTCCTGCAGCGCCACATCGATGACACGGACGCGCTGGAGTACTCGGAGGACATGGGCGATTCCGCGGACACCGACGAGTTGACGAATTGGCAAGATGCTGATCGACCTTCGCAACGCGCTGTACCCGAACCAGACGTTCACGCAGCTCTACGGCGAGAAGGTGCTCAGAGCCTTGGCCTCCGCGAATGAGAAGCAGTGGAAGCTCGCCAGCCAGGCTTCGGATTGGGCATCATCGCGGAGCAAGATGGTCCGAGCGATGCTTCGCCATGTGTCGCAGGGCGTCATCAAAGCGAGGAGCGGCGAGGAGGAGGAGGAGGAGGAGGAGGAGGAGGAGGGGGAGGATGGGGAGGGGGAGGAGGAGGGGGAGTGAGGACAATGAGGAGGCGGAGGAGGAGGAGGAGGAGCGGCGATGAGCGCCCATTCCTAGGAACAAACCTACGGACAAGCGCGCCAAGTGGGTCAAGTCGTTCGTTGTCGCGACGGAGGATCGCGAGCGCGACGCTGCAGAGGTCGTGCATTTTTGGGGGGGGCGGATCGCTGCAAGGGGTTTCTGGTGGCTTCTCGTCGCCACGGCTGGATGCAGAAAAAATCGGCGGGCCATGCGGTGGAGGCTACGATGAGAAGTGGGGGGCTTAAGACGAGGAGGAGGAGGGAGGAGGAGGAGGAGGAGGAGGAGGCGAGGAGGAGGAGGAGAAGGAGGAGGAGGAGGAAGGAGGAGGAGGAGCGATGGCTAACTTAATCTGGCCCTGAGACTGCTGGCTATGAGTACGGCGTGGACGAGCACCTGAGGGCGCGAGAGTGCCAATGTAAAACTTGATTTCCACACCGCCCCTCCCTCCGATCGTGACCGGCATCGAATTGCCCAGGCCCCCGTCCTCGATCGTCGGCTTTCCATGAGCCATCTGCCCGCCTCCTCTATAGCCCCCAGGCAGTCTACCGCGTGTCCTTGGCCGAGGGGTCCGCGTCCTTGGTCCCCGACTACGCCGAGAAGCCCGAAGACGACCCGTCCATGGATGGCAGCGCCGAGGTCACGGTGAAGTGGAAGGACGGGCACGCGAAGCAGATCCCTGGGCTGACGTTCGCGAAGCTCCGCACTTGGTACGCGTCGGCCAAAGGCGGTGGCAAAGGCAAGGGCAAGGGCAAGGGCAGGGACAGCTCCGATAACAAGCTCATGGAGGCTAAGCACACGAGCACTGGCATGCTGGTGCAGCTGGCGAGGTACTCGAGGCTTGGGAAGAAATTCTTCGCCATCTGGGAAGAGGTTTCCTACGCGAAGAGGCCGAAGATGGTCATGCAGATGGCCGAGATTGAAGACTGCGACGGTCAGATCGCCTTCCTGAAGGAGCAGACGAGCCAGCACGTGCAAGGCAAGACCGAGAAGGACAAGATGGAGGTGGCCAAGAAGGAGTTCGCCGACAAGAATGCGAAGGACGAGAGGGCTGCTGCTGCGCTGATGAGGAGGCCAGCCGCGGCGCAGGGCGCCAAGCAGACGAAGGCACCCGCAAAGGACAAGGCGCGCGAGGAGAAGGACAAGGCGGGCGAGGAGGACGAGGAGGAGGAGGCTGATGAAGAAGAGCCTGGCGCCGAGAAGGACCCCGCGGAGGGCGACGATGATGAGGCCGAGGAGAGCGAGGAGGAGGAGGAAGCCGAGCGACCGGTCGGGAAGAAGCCCGCGGCCAAGAGCGCTGGCCAGTTGGCGCTCGCGGCCAAGAAGAGGCCCGCGGCGGCGGCGCCTACCTCGAGGACGCCATCGCCAAAGAAGCCGAGGTGTGGCAGTCCCGATCCGCAGCCACAGCACCAGCCCCAGCCTGACCCCGCTGTCAAGCCGCAGTCTCCGTCGGAGACCAAGTCGCTGGTCGAGCCAGTGTCGGGCGACAAGGTCAGCCAGCCATTGGTGCCAGCGGTGACTGGGGTAGGGGTCAAACCGACGAATCCGATGCCGACAGCGGCGACCGCGCCGCCGACCGAGAAGAAGCATGAGCAGGGTGGCGACTCGACGGAGATCCCCCTTGGCCTGTTTGACATGTTCTGAGGGCCAGCACATAGGGACTCCATTGGAGTCCAGTGGTTGCAGCGATAGACGCTGCTGCGCACGCCCTGGGATGCTGGGTTGACAGTTCCCGCTGCAAGAGTGGCAGCGATCTCTGCTAAGGAAGTTGGCAGAAGCAGGGGGGGGCTCGCGAAAGAAGAAAGGGTGGGGTTGAAAGAGAGAGGCGATGGGAGTGACGGGAGGTTTGGGGGGATGGCCGGTCGCTCGAACCAGCCCCCTTTCGACGTGTTCTGAAACGTGTGTTTATTCTCGGGTGAGTGGGCCTATTTCGTGGGCCCCAGTGGGGGCCTGAGTGCGCTCAGAAAAAACAAAAAAACACCGAATTTCGAAAACCAAATTCTACACATGAATGCCTGCTGAGGGAGGAGGGAATGAGGAGGCAAGAGAGGAGGGAACTTGAGCGGAGGGCGGAGGTGGAGGAGATGATTGGAGTAGTGGAGGATGGAGGAGGAGGGGAGATACGTGGATGGGGGGAATGTGAGGTGGAGGAGGAGGAGATCGGGAGGGATGGGTGGAAGAGGAATGTAAGTTGGAGGAGGGGTGTGAACAGCAGAGACAGGGGGAGGGCGCGAGCGGGCATCATAAAAATGGGATCGGAGGCGAAGCGCATCGTCAACTCGAAACAGCTGTACAGCGAGGCCCTGACGCAGGACCTGAAGGACCTCATGAAGAGTCTCGGGCCAGCCCAGGTGGAGGTGGATATCACGAACATGGTCAAGGACGCGATTGCTCCGATCATGTTTATTCTCGTCGCCCTCCCCCTGTGTTTGTTGGCGCCTCCTCATCTAGCGGCGCTCCGTTGAACTCCAAAGTCGCTCACTCCGCTCCCACGCAACTTGTCCCTGCCCTTGATCCCCATTCGGCCCTGACCGTCATGCCCATGCCCTCTCTCTCTCGTCATTGGTTTGCCGCTGACACCCTCCCCACGTGGCGCATGAGCTATGTATATGCACGTGCTTAGCTATGTGTGTAGTTATATATAGATATATTATATGTATGCTTTATGAGTACATATTTACATACATAAGCAAATGTCATGTATAGAATGCCAGATGTATGCATACCCATACACATATACATATATTCATATGTACACATATCGACATCCGAGCCAATCATTTCGTGCATAAAGCCCGCGCCGAGGAGCTCATGAAGCCCGTGCAGAATCTCTCCGACGAGGTGAAGATGATGTTCAGGCAGCAGAGCGCCAGGAAGAAGGACTAGGAGGCGCCCCCGTGTCGAGCTTGCGTGCAACGTTTTTTTCAGTTGTGTGCTGACAGAGCGTCGGCATGTTTGATATTTTCGAGATTTCGGCGCGAGCTTTGCTAGCATATCGAGCAAACATCGAACGCCCCCTTGGCAACATCGGAAATGCAGCGCAAAACCCAAGCGCACCCTTAACAACATCGGAAATGCAGCGCAAACCCCAAACC
>CAUYUJ010013925.1:47500-152406 GCA_963575745.1 Prorocentrum cordatum | reverse complement strand
GAGGGAAGCTGGGCTGGCTTCAAGCTCCTTGGGGGGGGGGTCGAATTTGACCGCGATTCGATTATTCCTCCTCCTCCGCCTCCCTCCTCCTCCCCCACCTCCCCCTCCTCCCCCTCCTCCTCCTCCTCCTCCTCCTCCTCCGCCTCCTCTTCCTCCTCCTCCTCCTCCTCCTGACTCCTTCTCCCTCTCCTCCTCCTCGTTTGCCTGCCCGTCCTCCTCCTCCTCCCCCTCCTTCTCCTCCCTCGTCCATGTCTTCGTCTTCTGGAGAAATGGCGCATCTGGTTTCTGGCGCGATTTTGGGCACCACGTGTAATCGGCAGGGGGATATGGTAGGCCTTGGGGGTCTTGAAAATAACGAGCCCGTTGGTCGAACCGCCGACCCGACTTCGGGTGCCAGGGGCGCTGTCTCGAGGATGCGCCTCGGAGGAAGAAGGACGTAGAGAATGAGGTTGGAGGGGCGGCGAGGAGAGGGAAGGACTGGGGAGAGGCGCGAGGCTGGGAGCACGAGTCAGATTAAGGATGATGGGGGGGGCCCCAAAGAGTGGGCCCAAGCCCAGGCTTGCCGCTACTTCAGCAAGTGCATGCAGATGGGGCCGCCCTGGATCGTATATTGCCCGATGACATCATGCTTGCGGTGCCTGTACTTGGAGACCGCGCCCCGCTCGGTTTGCCTCGTTGATCGAAGCTCGATCTTTGCTGATTGCGACGGCAGGCGACGCGATTTCGGTCTACGTCCCCAGGGTGTGTCCTACCTCTCCTCCTCCTCCTCCTGCTGCACCTCCTCCTCCCCCACCTCTTCCTTCCTCCCCCCTCCTCCTCGTCGTCGTCCTCCTCCTCCTCCGATTGCTTCGAAGATCACGAGATCAATCGATCGATCGGAAGGGGGCGCGATGCAGCCGAGGGTTTCACGAACACCTTCACGACGGCCTGGACCCTGCACAAAGAGTGGTCGAACAACCCGCGCGCCGTCCTGGACAAGAAGGTTGAGGACACACCCACGGACTGCTCAACCCCTCCCAAACCTTTTCCTTCCGTCTCCCCCCCTCTCCTCCCGCTCCTCGCCTCTCCCCTCCTTTGCTCCTCCCCGCCGTCCCCATCCGCCTCCTCCTCTCCCATCTCCTCCTCCTCCTCCTCCTCCTCCTCCTCTTCTTCCTGCCCCCCTCCCTCCTGGCGTGTCTCTCCTCATCTCTCTCCTCATGCTGCTGCTGCTGCTGCTCCTCCTCATCCTCTTTTCGACCATCCTCACCTTCCCACGTTCGATGATATTCCTGCTCCTCCTCATCGCGCACCCCCATCCGGAACCATTTTTTTTTTTTTTGCCAACCCCGAGGAGCTGGAGGCGGACGCGGCGGCTGACGGAGAGGGCAAGAGGAGGAGGCTTACGAGCAAGCAGCCCTCCGACCCCCCGCCCGCGGGCCAGGCCGCCAGCACGGGCCAGGTCGCCGCCGCGGGCCCAGGCGAGGCAGCCACCACAGGCAAGGCCGCTGCCACAGGCCAAGCCGCCACCGCGGGCAAGCCCGCTGCCACAGGCCAAGCCGCCACCGAGGGGAAGCCAGCCGCCGACGCTGCCAAGCACCTCGACGAGACGCCTGCTCAGAAGAAGTCGAGGCTGGCCAAGGAAAAAAAGGAGTCGGCTGCACAGGAACGCTTGGCCATGGAAACGAAGGAAGCCAAAGATAAGGCGAAGCGCGACATCATCACAGCACGGAAATGTTACCAGCGCTATTTGAGTTTGACATCCAGCGCCAGCCTCCTGCAGACAAACATGGAGAAGCGGGCAGAATGGGCGTGGGCCAAGACCGACCCAGAGACGCCGACGACGCAAGCGAAGTTGGAGGCCGTCATGGCCATCATCAACTCGAGCGACCTACTTCCGAAGATCATGGCGGCGGAGTTTCCCAAGCTCAAGTCGGTCTTGGGCACGCAGTATCTCAAGGGCATTGCTGAGCTCGTGATGCTGAACCCGAAGCTCGACGGCCTCGCGCAGTCCTGCAAGATTTTAATGAACCTCCACGAGGTCAGGGCGATGAACCAGGCTGAGATTAAGCAGGAGGCGTAGATTCTGACGTTCAGGGGCAGAGTCAGGTGCTAGCTGCTAGCTTCTGACTGGGGTATCATGTGCTTCGCACATGAATGCATCGGCTGATGAGCAGCCTGGGTCTCACCGAGAATTTTGTCTCTCGCCAGTGGCTTGAATTCTCGGTTTCAATTGCAACTTCTGAATGTTGCAGCTCGTGGGATGTTGAATCCGTGGGGCGAGTTTTGCAGCAGGCCCACATCGAGCTTGTGCCCTCCATCCTTGAAGAATTGCGACCCTGGGCACCCCAAAAACAAAGCTCGCTGAGGAAAAACACCCCTGACCCTCGAAAATATTGCGGTGGAATTTGCGGTGGAATTTGGATTTTCCAATGCATTGGAAAACAGTGGTTTTGAGCGAATGTATCAGGCGAAATGCGATGGAAAATGGTTTCCATCGCAAATTCCATTGCATTGGAGTTTGCGGTGGAATTTGGGGCGACCGGGTCAGGGCAGAATTTTGGGCGACCAGGTCAGGTCAGATGGAAAATCGTTCCCAGACGACGTGGGTAGACGATAGGTTTCGGATATGTAGATCGGTCGGAGGGCGCGCAAGCCGGCCCGAAGCGATGGGTGATCGCAGGGTCTCTCGAGCTGTCTTTTTCACTGGCTCAGGCCAGATAGTCGCCCGTCGGCTCAGCTGCGCTGGGCGCCATGCCTTCTTGGCCCAGGCAGAGCTCGCGCCCGCGGCTGCCTAGCTCTGAGGAGGGGGGAGGAGGATGAGAACGAGGAGGGGGGGGGGGGGGATAAGGACTGCATCTCCTGGCGCTCGAGCGTTGGCTGTGCAACAGAGCGTGGCGTTTCTCGGATCCGTGGTGGCCCATGGCCCCTGTGGATGTGTGAGTTGACGTAGTTGATCTTCTTTTTGGCGCGAACCTTCGTCGCCCCCTCTCGAGCAAGACGGGCAGGTTGGCTTCGGAGGGGCTTGGAAGAGCTAAACAGGTCACAAGCTCGATCAGACGTACTGCTGACGAGCCTTTCGAGCATTCTCTCGAGAACTGATGCGTGGTCGAGCTGCCCCCCCAACCCCATGTCTCCTTTCCTCACTCCTGAGTGTGCATCGTTCTCTGCGCATTCAACCCTAACCTTCGCCTGCTTTCTGCCCCATCCCCATCTTGTCATCCGCCCACCCCTGCCCCCCTCACTTGCCGCGTCATTTGGGGGGGAGGGGAGGGGGTCGGCGGATGTATCCACGTGGCAGTTAGCCGCATGCATAATGGGGCCTCGCGATGGCACCCTTGCCCCGTAGTCGTGCTCGAAACAGATCTGGTCGGGGCCTCCCCTTCGGCCATTTGCGACGGAGGCAAGGGGGGGGGGGGGATGAACGCCAGCCTTTGGAGGGGGGAGGAGGAGGAGGGAGAGGAGGAGGTGGGGGGGGGAAGGGGGAGGAGGGTCGCAATGATATGAGTTGAAGATCTTAGGATGAGGCGATGATTTTAACTGCGATGAGAATTGTATCGTAAATCGCCTGTTTGGCTCAGCGTGGTCACGAATGTGGAGACCAGCCGCCCAGCAACAGCGGGAGGCTGGATGTGAACTCTTGCGTTACTTGCTCACATTGTATTCAACGTGTAAGTTAAGTGCCAAGGACCTATGCTCAATTTGCCACTTAGCCAGTCTTGCGGGCATTCAGGGCGGAGACTTTGCTAGGTATGCAACGCCGCCTGATGCACCCACAGGACGCTTTCAAAAACACCTGGACTCTGCGATGCCAGATGGTTCCCCCTTGTTTACAGTTGCTGTGCCATTAAACCTTGGCAAACGAGAGCACCGCATAGTCTGCGACGTACCCATGAGTGCATTCTGGCAGGCGTTGGAGACCGAACTCGAGTGCGACTCAACCACTATGGACATATTAGAATTGCCGCTGGACCAGCGACCATCCACGGTGCTGGACGTGCCAGCGTGCACAGACCATCCAGTTGTCCAGCAAGCACGGAGAGACAATGTGACGGACCCCGTGCCCGTTGCTGTGTATGTGGACGGGGTCCGATTCATTTCACAAGCAGCGGGGCGCTCAGAGACCGTCCTGGGCATTTGGGGGATCAACCTCTTGAGTGGCAAGCGGCACTTCCTGGCCCCGCTAAAATCTGGCGATTACTGCACCTGTGGATGCCGTGGCTGGTGTTCGATCCAACCTCTTCTTTCAGCAGTTCAGTGGCAATTGGCCCACACGCAGCGGGGCGAACGCCCCCCTTGCCGATATGATGGGTCTCCGTGGTGCGGGGGGGATTGGATGGACAGCGCGTCGCCCTTGTCGTACCGAACCGTGCTGCTATACATCAAGGGCGATTGGAGTGAGCACTCCCACACGTTGGGTTTGGCGTCGTGGGCGTCCAAGTTCTCCCCGTGCCAGTTCTGCCACGCCACGAAAGAGGAGCTAGGTGATCATGACAGGCATGTCGGACCTGGGCCACACTGGCTACTCAAGACGCACGCAGACTACGATAAGGCCTGTCGGGCGTGCGAGGTTAACGTCACCATCGACACGCTAGAAGTCAGGAATATGTTGATCAGGGCCCTGCGCCCCGAGAAATCCAAGAAAGAGATTGGGGGCCGCGCGATCAGAAACGATACCGTTGTGAACGGAGTGAACTTGACCAAAGGCGACCGTCTTGAGCCGAGCAGGGCGCTTCCTGACATTTACGGCCTGGAGAGGGTGGGATTGCCAACCACGGTGACTCTGTGGCGCCCTCGGCGCGGAGATAGGGACGGCAAGGTGATTGACTCGCTGAATCACAGGTGCCCATTGTTCTCCGAGGAGCTCGGCACTTCTCCGCACCGCACCCTCGCGGTGGACGCTCTCCACACGCTTTTTTTGGGGCCCCTCATCCGGTACATTTCGGCGGCGCTCTGGCGAGTGCTGCTCGCGAACCCGTGGCGGGCGCAGGGCGACTTGGATAGCGTGCTGGAGAACGGCATCAATTGGCTTCGGGGAGATCTGGAAGCATGGCAAGATCGTCGCAGTATCCCCTTGAATCGCAGGGTCAACACTATTACCCTCAAGATGATGGGCAAGCGAAAAGGCTGCAATCTTCAGGACATTGTTTTTTGAGACAGTCTTTCGGAGGGATCGAGGATGAAGGGGCGGAGGATGGAGGGGGCCTGGATGGGGGGGGGGACGAGGTGAGGAGGAGGCTTGAACGGGAGGATCACGCGCGCACCTGGTACTATAATTGTGCGCTCGCGTATAGTGACGTCCAGTGGTGACCGCATTCTGCAGCACAAGATGACACATCATGCCTTGTCCCAGATCATGGAATCGAATGCGATCACGCGTGGTCTTCCGATGCACTCGCATGCATTGCACGTGTGGTCGTCGTCGTCGTCGTCGTCGTCGTCGTCGTCGCTCTCCATGGCCCCACCCCTTCATTCCGTCGTCGTCGTCGCCCTCGCTCCCCTCCCCCCTCTCCCCCACCCCCCCACCCCCCCTGACATCCTGATCCCCTCCTCCCACTACCCCTCTTCCTCCTGGTGCACCAATGCACGAGCCCCGCCCCTGCGCGCCATGGAGACGGCCGCGGGTCGAACGAATCCGCGAGGTCCCGATCGGGGGACTCGTTGGCACGCTGAATGCGCCTCCTCGCTGGAGCTGGGCGAGAGCGCCGCTCGGGCTCCTTCCGTCCTCTGTACCTCGCCCCTGCCGTCTTTCTTCCCCCCTTTTCCCTCCCTCGTCTTGCCCATTCGCTTGTGTCTCACAGGCCTCCGTTTTGTGCCGGGCAGGATCCGGATGCTCGTGGGATTCTAGCGTCAGACGCGATGCAAAGCATGAGGTTTCACCCTCTCCGCCCCCCCCCCCCCACCGTACACTTAGAAACAACGCTCCAGAATGGTCTTCATCCAGGAGGTCACATGAACCTCAAAGCGGCAGAAGCTTCCACTCTACTTACGTTTGCTACGTCGGAACTAATCAGATATGGTGGCGCGGCCGTCTTTGGGGATGCAATTCTGGGATGTGGTGCTTCATTGGAAACGATTGTTAACAAGCTCAAGGAAAGCGATATCATCCCGCCCCCGCATACGATGCGCGACATCATGACTGCCTTGGACACGCACTTGCTCTCCACAGTTGCCGCGGGTATTGCACTGACCCCCAAACATCATCTACTTGCTCACATGCTGCACAGGAGCGAGGGGGTGGGGGGGCGGAAGATGACGCCAGCCTCTTCGGATGGCAGGATTCGCATCGAAGTTCTCGATCGGGACCTCCCCAGGGCAGCGGGCGGGGGAAGAGGGAGAGGGAGAGGAGGGGGAGGAGGAGGAGGAGGAGGAGGAGGAGGAGGAGGAGGATGGGGGGGAGGGGGATGAGGATATGACGGAAGAGAAAAACATGGAGTCGACAAAACATAGAATACAGAGTGTTGATGTTTGCGCAGAGCCCCCAGGATCCCTTCGCACGGCACCCCGAAACATTACCATTGTTTCTTGGACGAGTCGCTGAACGCAGTGTTGCGATCGATAGCCCAATTTTGCCATCGTGTAAGCTTCCCCCGCAGACTTTTCAGGCTCATCGATTTGAGGTCTAAACTTGTGCGGGGTGACTTCGCGGCCAGAGGGTCATGGCCCCCACTTGTGGCTGGCGATTGTTTGTTGTAATTCTCATCCAGCTCATTGGCGCTTCCTTGGCGGCCGGCGGCAGGCCCGAGCCTGCGCCTCCGAGTTCAGAGGGATACAGCTGGGCAGTTTCCACGGCAAAGTTGATCGTCTCTCGAGGGGGGCCCGCCAGTTTCGTAGATGGCCAGCAGCAATTTCTGGGTGAGATCGTGAGTGCTATTTCCGCTGAGCACGCTATACCTCGCACCACAGCGTTCGCTGAGATATTTTCGGGCGTGGCACGCTGTGCTCGCGCTGTGCGTGCTCGAGGCCATCGGGTTTTTACATACGACATGCTGGATCATGAGTGGCAGAACGTGGTTCATCTAACTGGCTGCTTGTATATGATGTGGATCCTGGCCTCTATATGTCCTGGAGGCACGGCGTGGTTTGGGCCCCAATGTTCAACTTGGATAACAATGGCTCGCGGGCATACCAAGCGCAGCGACCGTGACCCCTACGGCACCGACGCCAGATCAGACGTCAAGGAAGCGAACTGGACCAGCGTTTTCTTGTAACCTGGGACCCCCTGCAAATACAATCAACACACACACACCAGCTGGGCGAAAGGGGTGATGATGACGGCAGTGCAGATGGGGCAGGATTAGATAGCCGAACGAGAGGGGGACCAGATAGCGCGGGGGAGGGAAATGCAATGCGATGGCGCTGGAGCGAGAGGGATCCACGCCACCACCTCCGATCTTCTGCTGTGGGGTCCCCCTCGCCCCTCATCTTCCATTTCCTGGTGTTCCTCTCCTCCTCCTCCTCCTCCTCCTCCTCCTCATCCTCCTCCTCCTCCTCCTCGCCCTTCTCAGCGTCCCCTCCTCCTGCTCCTCCTCATTACCCCTCCTCATCCTCCTCCTCTTCCTCCTCCCCATCTGCTCCTTCTTGGATGCCCTGGGTCACTGAGGACGCCCCTGGGTTAAGGTGCCCCCCCCCCACCCCCGCCCGCGCCCCCAGCTCCAAGGGGGCCCCAGGGATTCCCCGAGGCAACCAGTGGAGCAGCTCTCGCGAGGATCAGACAGCCCGAGGCCATCGAGCTTTGAAGAGGGGGGAGACCTTGACCCAGGAGCGACGGAAGCGCGGCTGGAAGGGCGGGAGGGGGGGGGCGGGTGACTGAGGAGGACGAGGACGAGGAGGAGGAGGATGAGGAGGAGGAGGGGGAGGGGGAGAAGGAGGAGGACGAGGAAGAGGAGAAGGGAGGAGGAGGAAGATGAGCAGGATGAGGAGGAGAAAGAGGTTGTGGCTGAAGAGAAGCAGGAGGAGGAGGAGGAGGAGGAGGAAAAAGAGGATGAAGAGGGATTGGAAAGAACGAAATGCACCCAGGTCGGTCATGCTCACATTCTGCAGCATGCGTTCCGTGCGGACGTTCGTTGAGCAGCCCCTGAACTCAACCATCTACCGCACCGCGGAGATCATTCAGGCGTTTGACCTGGTGAACGCTCGGAGGTTCGTCACCAACCTCGGGGCCTTCGGCGCGGCCACCGTGAAACCGATTGAGGAATGGTGCACATTTGTTCCGTCTCAAGTTCTCTCGCTTGTGCGAGCCAGGCAGCGTACTTTTCAGCGTCTCGGCCCGAACTACAAAGAGCTCTGTAAGCCCATTCCCCGCAAGAGCTCTGGCAAGAAAACCCGCCTTGCCCATAAAGTTTCAAGTAGCAAGAAAGCAGCCGCTGCCCGCGAGGTTTCCAAGGGCAAGAAAGCCACTGCTCAGAAGGGGCAGGATAATTTTTACGGCTGGTCTAAGAAAGGCTGGGTGCCAGGGACTGTCAAGAACGGGGCCCGCCAGAAGAGTTCGTCGGCGTACCCCGTGGAGTTTGCAGAAGCTCTTGCCTCCGTGGTAATGACAGCATTGCCGCGCGATCAGGTTGAGGCCACGCGCCTCTGAGCTTGAGATTGAAGGGGGATGTGAGGTGGAGGGGGGGGAAGGCAACAGTGAGAAAGACATCAAACATGAGTCATGCGATGCACAATCAAAGCTCTGCGCTCTTGCATGCATGCATACATGCCACTTCCCGCGTGTTCCCACCGGACGCCGTGGGCTCGGCGGCATTTGACACGCGGATGTTGGCCGCGGGGAGCGCCGCGTCTCCGCCCAGTCGGCAAAACAAAAAAAACTTGGAACCCCACGCGCGTCTTGCGAGGAGTCGGGCCCAGCGAAACCAGCGCAACCTTCAAACTCCAACGCATTTTCCAATGCATTGGATTTTGCGTTGGATTCGGCTGGGCCCGACCCCCCGCGAATGCCCGCGCGGGATTCCAGGCTTGATCTGGCAGCGCTGGGGCCCAAAGCGCGGCGCCCGTGGGGGTGGGGTCACGGCCCTCGGATGTTCAGGCCCCAGCGTTCCCACTGCGCCCTCAGAGGAGCGTTTCAGGAAATCGAGGGGGGCCTTGGCGGGGGGAGGGGGGGGGGGGGCGAGGAAATAGCAAGGGAAAGAGGCTGAAGGAGAAAGAAGAGGCACGACCGCGGGGAATGGGAGGTCTTTCGGCACACCCCTCACGTGGTTCTTGGCCCCAAAGAGAGGGGGGAGACGGCCTGGCGGCCTTGGGGGCCCAGGGCAGAGGTCAGAAAATCGACGGGGCCGACGGGCGCAGGGGATAGCAACCCTGGCTCGAGCCCATCTCGGCCACGGAACCCGACGACCACGATTGGCCATGGTCAGGGTAGCTTCGATGGAGGCCGAGGGCGCGAGCCAGGATCGTTCCAGGTCTCCCCGCGACAGACGGTCTGAGGAAGCTGCGAGTGCGATCAAGGAGAACACCGACAACGGCTCGGACCCCAGGGGCTCTGGCAGGAACTGGGGCGTGGACCAGGGCGTGGACCCGAAGGGCTCGGGCAAGGACCAGGGCGTGGACCCGAAGGGCTCGGGCAAGGACAAGGGCGTGCACCCCAAGGGCTCGGGCAAGGATAAGGGCAAGGGCAACGCTCCTCAGGGCATTCCGGCTTGGCTTATGCACAGCAGCGCGCTGGCGATTCTCGACAACTTCTGCAAGGCCGAGATTCAGATGAAGCAGGCTCGGAGGAAGAGTGTCGAAGTACGGGGGAAAAGGGGGGGAGGGATGAGTATGAGGAGGCGGCGGAGGAGGAGGAGTGGAGGAGGACGCAGAGGAGGAGGAGGAGGACGACGAGGATGAGGACGAGGAGGAGGACGAGGAGGGAGGAAGAGGATGACGATCACGACGATAGGCAACCGAGATGCTGAAGAGAACCATCTCAGAGCTCTCGGATGTGAGCGCAGACATCAGGGATCTCAAGGCCCGCTGCAACTCCCTGGAGATCCAGCAGTGGATGACCAGCCATATGATTGTGAGGAGGGAGGTGTTCCATCTGGGGGACATTGGATTACTGCAGAACGCAGCTCGATCGTGACCCCCCAGCCTTTGCCCCGCGCGTGCTGACGGACGTGAGTTTCCCCCCGTGCATGCCTGACACGTTCACTTTGGAATCAGAAGACCCTGGGACTGATCTATACATGCGATCCCCCAGAATCAGGAACGATAAAACAATACGCAGGGCAAAGGCGGAACCACTCTCGAGGTGGAGGGGGATCTGGGAACAAACCGAGAGGGAGGAGGAGGAGGAGGAGGAGGACAAGGAGGATGACGAGGTCGAGGAGGCTCACGAGAACGAGAGCGCGGGGAGAAGGGCAGCACGAAGAAGGGCAGCACGATGAAGACAAGAGAATTGGGAGGGAGAGTGGAGGAGGAGGGGGGTGAGGAGGGGCAGGGGGAGGGAGGAGGAGGAGGAGGAGGTGGAGGAGGAGGAGGAGGAGGAGGAGGAGGACGACGACGAGAAGAGGAAGGAGGAGAAGGAGGAGGAGGAGGAGGAGGGGGGGAGGAGGAAGCGGAGGAGGAGGAGGGAGAAGGATAAACAACGACCTCCGAGGAAACGCCCTTGGACCCGGTGGGGCAGGAGACGGCGGACATCACCAACTGAGGGCCAGGGCCTGACTCTGCCTGCCTCTCTCTCTCTCTCTCTCTCTCTCTCTCTCTCTCTCTCTCTCTCTCTCTCTCTCTCTCTCTCTCTCTCTCTCTCCTCAACCTCGCCCCCCTTCACCTCCCCCACCCTCCTCCTCATCTTCCTTCTCGTCCTCTCTCGCTCCTCTCTCGCTCCTCCTCCTCATCTTCCCCATCCTCTTCCTCCTCCTCCTCCTCCTCCTCCTCTTCCTCCGCCTCCTCCTTCCGCTCCTCCCCCCCCTCCCCCCCCCCCCCTCCTCCTCCTCCTCCTCCTCCTCCCCCTCCTCCTTTGCTCCCCCCCTCTTTTTCCACCTCCCCCTCATCGTCATCAGCCCATCCTCGTCGTCGTCCTCCTCCTCCTCCTCCTCCTCCCCCCTCCCCCTCCATCCTCCTCTTCCTCTTGCCTCCTCCTCTTTCCTCCTCCTCCTCCTCCTCCTCCTCCTCCTCCTCCTCCTCTTCCCCCGCTCCCCCTCCACCTCCTCCCTTCCTCTTCGCAGCGCTCGCCTGCAGTGGCAGACGGCCGCCGACCCTGGAGCGCTCGCCCCGCCGCCCGAGGGAAACGCGCCTTTATTTATCTATCACGCTTCGCGGTGAGCGCGGCCAGATAGATATATAACACCGCTTCGCGGGAAGCACGGCTGGCCTGCGAGGGAAATCTCGTGCGTTTGGGACCTGCGCGGGCCCTTGCTGGAGGCTGCTGGACGTCTTGGGTGCGCCTGTACTTCTGTTTTGTGTTTGGGGGGTGGGTGGGGGCCTTGGGGGGTTGGGGCATCAAGTTGACGCTGCGTGACCGCCGCGACAACGCGACCGCGCCATCGCATTCCCCGCCCCAATCGATTTAAGTTGCGGCGCCGTGACGGATCGACGGCGCACCGACATCCAACCGACCAAACCCGACCACGGCGCGCCCAGCCGCTAAAACCAACGCCCCGACGTCGTGAACGACGCTACGGGCATGTCAACAACTAATTAAGTTCAACAACGCAGATCGTGCTATCATGCCAGATCTGTGTTGTTGATCTGGTAATTTCCCGATCTGTGTTGCTGATATTTGGACCCTCTGGGTTCGTTATGACTTGTAAAGCTTCCCTAAGAGCGTTAGCGACGCAGCTAGACAAGTGACTCGTCGAACTCCCCTTAGAGCGTTAGCGGCGAAGCTAGACAAGCAACTCGTAGAGCTTTCCTAAGCTAGTTGCTGGATGCTTAGGAGTAATTCCTAGAGAGCTCTCTGAGAGCTATAAGGTTATAGATACCTCGTAAATCCTCTCGTTATGCCTTGTAGAGGTCTTCGGCAAGATGAGCTAAAGGGAATACTACCTCGTAGAGCTCTTCGGCAAGATGAGCTAAGAGGAATTCTGGCGCAGAGGGAGCTAGTAACTCGCAGAGCTTCACTTGGCTAGTTGCTGGGAGCTTAAAAGTAATACCTCGTAGAGCTCTTCGGCGAGATAAGCTGAGAGGAATTCGGGCGCAGGGTGGAGCTAGTACCTTGTAGAGCTCCTCGGCATCGGTGAGCTAGAGGAATTCTGGCGCGGGGTGCAGCTAGTTGACCCACCTGGCCCGGACTGACAATGCTCTCGGAGAGCTCCCTGAGAGCTAAAGGTTTTTAGATTAGAAGCCGGACGGTGGTGGTGCGCGCCAGAAGCCCATCTTCGCCGCCCCAGGATCCCCGCAGGGGCTTCTTTGTCCCGGCAGCGGGTCCGGGAGCGCGTCCCGCACGCGTCCACGCGCGCCTGAGCGCACGCAGGCGCGCGTGGACGCGTGCCTGGCAGTGCTTGAGAAGCGCCCCACGAGAGCTCCCCAGAGCTCGGCACGAATGCTTTGCAGAGGTGCCTGTTTGCTCTCCGGGTTTTGGACGCTACCAAGTACCTCGTAGAGCTCTTCGGCATCGATGAGCTAGAGGAATTCCGGCGCGGGATGCAGCTGGTAACTTGTAGAGCTCTGATCTCAGTCTTGTACTCGAGTTAGGTTCCCGGAGACCTCTCTGAGAGCTACAAGGCTTTAGAGTAGAAGCCGGACGGTGGCGGCGCCTGCCAGCAGCCCGCCGCTCCAGAATCGTCGCAGCGGCCCGTTTGGGGTCGCAGCGGGTCCGGGAGCGTTTCCGGCACGCGTCCACGCGTGCCTGCACGCGTGCAGGCACGCCTGGAAGCGTGCCTGGCAGCGCTTCAGAAGCGCTTCAGGACAGTCCCCCGGAGCTCCCCAGGAAAGATTTCCAGTCCCCGAGGGTCTCTTCGCCCTCCCGGTTTTGGACGCTACCAAGTTCCCGGAGAGCTCTCTGAGAGCTAGAGGGCTTTCGATTAGAAGCCGGACGGTGCTGGTGCCCGCCAGCAGCCCATCTCCGCCGCCCCACGATCCTCGCAGCGACTCGCCCGTGCTGGCAGCCCGTCCGGGGGCGCTTCCGGCACGTGTCCACGCGTGTCTGCACGCGTGCAGGCACGCATGGAGGCGTGCCTGGCAGCGCTTTCGAAGCGCTTCAGGGGGGCCCTGCAGAGTTCCCTACAAAAGATTTCCCGTCCCCGAGGGTCTCTTCGCTCTCCGGGGAGCTCGCTGAGAGCTATAGGGCTTCAGATTAGAAGCCGGACGTTGGCTGTGCCTGCCAGGAGCTCCTCCAGGGCGGTCCACGTTCCTCGCAGCGACTCGCCCGTCCCGGCAGCCCGTCCGGGAGCGCTTCCGGCAAGCGTCCACGCGTGCCTGCACGCGCGCAGGCACGCGTGGAAGCGTTCCAGGCAAAACTCCAGAAGCGCTTCGCGAGAGCGCCCGAGGGCTCGCCAGGAAAGCATTCCGGTGTAGATTCACTTTGCTCTCTGGGTTTGGGACGCTACCAAGTGGACGGTACCAAGTACCTTGCAGAGCTCGTCGTCATATCTCGTAAAGCTCTTCGGCATCGATGAGCTAGAGGAAGTCCGGCGGGGGGTGGAGCTAGCAACTCGCATTGCTTCCCTTAGCTAGTTACTGGAAGCTTAAAAGTAATACCTCGTAGAGCTCCTCGGCAAGATGAGCTAAGAGGAATTCGGGCGCAGGGTGGAGCTAGTCCCTCGTAGAGCTCTTCGGCATCGATGAGCTAGAGGAATTCCGGCGCGGGGTGGAGCTAGTAACTCGTAGAGCTTCCCTTAGCTAGTTGCTGGAAGCTTAGGAGTAATAACTCGTAGATTCGTTATCGATGAGCTAGAGGAAGTCCGGCGCGGGGTGGAGCTAGTAACTCGTAGAGCTTCCCCTAGCTAGTTGCTGGAAGCTTAAAAGTAATTCCGGGGCGCTGGAGAGCTAGTTGGCAAGAAAAATCTCGACGGACCTTTTGGTGACTTTTGGTCGGTTGGAAATTCCCGGAGAGCTCTTTGAGAGCTAGAGGGTTTTAGATTCGAAGCCGGACGGTGATGGCGCCCGCCAGCAGCCCATCTCCGCCGCTCCAGAATCCTCGCACGGGTTCGTTTGAGGTCGCAGCGGGTCCGGGAGAGCTTCTGGAAAGCGTCCACGCGTGCCTGCACGCGAGCAGGCACGCGTGGAAGCGTTCCTGGCAGCGCTTCAGAAGCGCTGCAGGGAAGTCCCCCAGAGCCCCAGCAGCGCTTCACAAGAGCGTCCGAGGGCCTGCCAGGAAAGCTTCCCGGTGCGTGTCCTCTTTGCTCTCCAAGTTTTTCCCGGAGAGCTCTCTGAGAGCTAGAGGGTTTTAGATTAGAAGCGGGACGGCGGTGGTGCCCGCCAGCAGCCCATCTCCGCCGCCTCGCCCGAGCCGGCAGCGAGTCCGCAGCAATGCAGGATCGCCTTAGAAGGGTTTGACAGAGCTCTGCAGGCGCCCCAGGAGGGTTTGACAGAGCATTGCAGGAAGCCACGCGTCCACGCGTGCCTGCACGCGTGCAGGCACGCATGGGGACGTGCCTGGCAGAGCTTTCGAAGCGCTTCAGCGGGGCCCCAGGGAGCTCTCTAGGACATATTTCCCGCCCCGAAGGGTCTCCGCGCTCTCCGGGTTTTTCCCGGAGAGCTCTCTGAGAGCTAAAGGGTTTTAGATTAGAAGCCGGACGGTGGTGGTGCCCGCCAGCAGCCCATCTTCGCCGGTCCAGGATCCCCGCAGCAACTCGCCTGAGGTCGCAGCCCGTCCGGGAGAGCTTCCGGCAAGCGTCCACGCGAACCTGCACGCGTGCAGGCAGGCGTGGAAGCGTTCCTGGCAGCGCTTCAGAGGCGCTGCAGGGGAGCCCCCCAGAGCACCAGAAGCGCTTCACGGGAGCGTCGGAGGGCTCGCCAGGAAAGCATTCCGGCGCGTGTTCTCTTTGCTCTCCGGGTTTTGGACGGTACCAAGTGGACGCTACCAAGTGGGCGCTACCAAGTAACTCGTAGAGCTTCCCTTAGCTAGTTGCTGGAAGCTTAAGAGTAATACCTTGTAGAGCTCTTTGACAAAGAGCTAAGAGGAATTCGGGCGCAGGGTGGAGCTAGTTGGCTGGCCCGACCAAAGAAGAGGATGTAGTAACCTGGGGTCGGTTTTATATATATATATATAAATAAATAATATTATTATGAAAATAATTATAATACTAATAATATGTTTTATATATTTTTTTCAAAAACAAAAAAAAAAAAAAAAAAAAAAAAAAAAAAAAAAAAAAAAAAAAAAAAAAAAAAAAAAAAAAAAAAAAAAAAAAAAAAAAAAAAAAAAAAAACTTATGCAAAAATGCACAATTTTGAAGTTCGGTTTGAGGGGTGAGATTTTCATTCCCTGTAGTATGCTATGGCGCACCTGCTGGTTAATTTGTTTTGGCTCTAGGGGCAGTATCACTATCAAAACACTTGGAGGAACCGACTTGCATCGACACCAAGAAAAGCGTTCTTCTGAGTCATCTGATAAGCTTTTTCGGTAAGCAGGCAGTAAGGGAGGGAGGGGAGTGGGTTATGACGCGTCTTTCAATCAAATTCTCAGGTCCGTAGGTGCAGTATTACTATCCAAATACTTGGAGGAACCGACATTGAATGAAAACCGAAAAATCGTGATTTTTCAATTTTTCGGCTCTCGCTTCAGAAGCTCCCTTCATCTGTTCCGAGGAGCTCTTTCCAAGAAAAGAGCTCTACGAGGTGCCCGGCGGTAACCTGGTTGACGGTTTACTGCCGGTTCCCAGTTCCGGGGCGCTGGAGAGCTAGTTGGCAAGAAAAATCTCGACGGAACTTTCGCTGACTTTCGGTCGGTTGAAAATTTTGTTCTCGAAACTTAACCATTCGTTAGAGCTCTAATATTTTTTCCCGTGATATTCGATCTTATTGAATCGCTTCGCTCACGCCGCCGGCCCTGGAGCCCTCTTTAGGGCCTCTTGGGGGCCTCTTGGGGACCTCTTGGGAGTCTCTTGGGGCTCCTTGGCGGCGTTTTGGAGGCCCCCAGGGCCTCTTGGGGGGCTCTTGGGGGCAGTCGATTGCGGCCCCCCCATCGGAGGCCACGATCCTCGTGAGGGGTGTCGAAAAATACCCTCCCCTGGAGTGGTCTGGTGGCTTCTCCCGGGCTTCTTTCGGGACCTTGCCGGGGTACTTTCCGTCCGGGCGTTGGGCCGGCAAATTTCCGCTCGCCATCTTAGTCTCAGCTCGATCGGGTACCTTTTACTTTCAAAAAGCACACGGGCGGGATCGGCCGTTTGGGATCATCTTGACAGGCGTCGTCGGTTTTCTGTACTTAACTCGAGCTGTAGGAGAGCTACAGAGCTAATGTTAACAGAAACCCTCCCACGATCATCAGGCGCGCTTCCCTGTTGCATCCAGAGGTCTGAACTCGGTCTGCTGCCCGAACTAGGTCCGCGAAACTATTCGTACTGTTCGAGTCATCTTGAGGTGCTGTCGGTTTTCCCACTGAACTCGGTCTGTAGGGGGGAACTACAGGGCTGGTAATTGCAGAAAATAATTGAGAGACATCAGGCGCGTCCGCCTGTCGCATGCAGAGGTCTCAACTCGGTCTGCTACTCGGGCAGGTTCGCGAAAATATTCTTATCGCTCGAGTCATCTTGACAGAGACTGTCGGTTTTCTGCACTTAACTCGCAGTCCAGAGGAGCTACGGAGCTGATACTCACAGAAACAGATGCTACATGATCAGGCGCATTGGTCTGTTGATTGAGAGGTCTGAAATCGGTCTGCTACTCCAGCTAGGTCCGCGAAACTATTCGTATCCTTCGAGTCATCTTAGGAGGTGCTGTACGTTTTCGCACGTAACTCGGGCTGTAGAAGAGCTACAGAGCTGATACGCACAGAAAATGACTGGGCGCCAGCGGTAAGCCGTCAGCCTTTGTTACCGCCGGGGGACTCGTAGAGCTTCCTGACAACATAGAATGTCGAAAAAAAATACACAGAAAAAGAAATTGTTCAGCCCAAGCAATTTCAAAGCTCTCGGATGCAACAGCCGAACGCCCCAAATGCTTCTGGATTGTCTTCTGTACGAGCTCTGTAGCTCTCCTACAGGAGTTACGTGCGTAAATCGACAGCACGTCTCAAGATGACTCGAACAATACAAATAGTTTGGCAAACCTAGCTCGAGTATCAGACCGAGTTCAGACCTCTGCATGCGACAGGCGGACGCGTCTGATGTCTCTGAATCGATTCCTGTGATTACCAGCCCTGCAGCCCCCCCTACAGCCCGAGTGAAGTGCAGGAAACCGACAGCACCTCTCAGGATGACTTGAACGATACGAATAGTTTCGCAGACCTAGTTCGGGCAGCAGACAGAGGTCGGAGCTCTGGATTCGAAAGGCGGACGCGCTTGATGTCTTTGAATCGATTCCAAAGATTACCAGCCATGCAGCCCCCCTACAGCCCCAGTTAAGTGCAGAGAACCGACAGCATCTCTCAAGATTACTCGAACAATACGAATAGTTTCGCGGTTCTGAATCGGGCAGCAGACCGAGTTCAGAGCTCTGGATTCAACAGACAACGGCCACTGATGATTCTGAATCTCATTCGTATCAGCTCTGTAGCTGTCCTGTAGCTCCAGTTAAGTACAGAAAATCGAGAGCGTCTGTCAAGATGACTCGAATAATACGAATAGGTTTGCGGACCCAGCTCGGCTAGCAGACCGAGTTCAGACCTCTGGGTTCAACAGGCGAACGCGCCTGATCATTCTGAATCGATTAGCTGTGTTTACCACCTCTGTAGCTGTCCAAAAGCTCGAGTTATCTGGAGAAAACCGTCACCGCGTGACAGGATGACCCGAAACGGGCAATCCCGCCCGTGTGTTTTTTGGCAGTAAAAGGTACCCGATCGAGCTGACATGCAGATGGCGAGCGGAAATAAGATCGAATATGGTCAGAAAAAGTAATAGAGCTCTAACGAATGGTTGGATCTTGAGAACAAAATTTTCAACAGACCAAAAGTCATCAAAAGTTCCGTCGAGATGTTTCTTACCACCTAGCTCTCCAGCGCCCCGGAATTACTCTTAAGCTTCCAGCAACAACTTGCCACGGGAAGCTCTACGAGTTATTTGGAATTATGAGGCTGATTCGTCTGTTGCATCCAGAGGTCTGAACTGGGTTTGCTATTAGGTTCGCGAAACTCTTCCAGTCATCTCTACAGGTGTTGTCTACTGGGCGCCGGCGGTAAACCGTCAACCTTGGTTACCGCCGGGAGATTCGTAGAGCTTCCTAGCTCGACTTAAGTTGAGAAAACCGACAGCACCTACCAACATTCCGACTCATAGTGAACATTTTTGACCTCTGAATGCGACAGGCGGACGCGTCTGATGTCTGCGAATCGACTCCTGTCATTACCAGCCCTGCAACCCCCCTACAGCCCGAGTTAAGTGCAGGAAACCGACAGCACCTCTCAGGATGACTCGAACAATACAGTAGTTTCGCAGATCTAATTCGGGCAGCAGACCGAGTTCCGAGCTCTGGATTCGACAGGCGGACACGCCTGATGTCTTCAAATCGATTCCTGTGACCACCAGCACTGTAGCCCCCCTCAGCGCGAGTTGAGTGAAGAAAACCGAGAGCACCTCAAGATGACTCGACCAATACGAATAGTTTCGCGATTCTAGATCGGGCAGCAGACCGAGTTCAGAGCTCTGGATTCGACAGACAAACGCAACTGCTGATTCTGAATCGGTTTCATCAGCTCTGTAGCTGTCCTACAGCTCGAGTTAAGTACAGAAAACCGAGATTTCCTGTCAAGATGACTCGAATAATACGAATAGGTTTGCGGACCTAGCTCGGCTAACAGACCGAGTTCAGACCTCTGGATTCAACAGGCGAACGCGCCTAATCATTCTACATCGATTAGCTGTGCTTACCAGCTCTGCACCTGTCCCAAAGCCCGAGTTATGTTCAGAAAACCGTCAGCGCGCATCAAGATGACTTAAAACAGCCGATCCCGCCACAATGCTTTTCGATAATAATATTCACCCGATCGAGCTCAGATCAAGATGGCGAGCGGGAATAAGATCGAATATCACGGAAAAAATACTAGAGCTCTAACGAATGTTCAAATTTTGAGAACATCACTGGCGCCGGCGGTGAACCGTCAACCTGGCTACCGCCGGGAACCTCGTAGAGCTCCTTCCAGGCATGAGAGTGCTCAGACTCGAAAGATAGAGCTTCTAGAGGCAGTTCTCGAAAAATTGAACAATCATTTTTTTCATGTCGACATAAAGTTGATTTCGCCAAGTGTTCTGATAGTAAAAGTGCGCCTACAGAGCTCAAATTAAGATGCAGAGGCCCTCATAGTCGTCCACAGGGGCGAAAAATCTGGTTTCTCAAAATGAATTGTCAAATAACTTTCAAATCTTAGCAAAACCGACCAAAAGTTATCACATCTTCTTTTCTCACCGGGTCGACCAACTAGCTCCACCCCGCGCCGGAATTCCTCTAGCTCATCGATAACGAAGAGCTCTACGAGGTAGTACTCTTAAGCTTCCAGCAATAACTTGCTAAGGGAAGCTCTACAAGTTATTTTCAACCAACCAAAAGTCAGCAAAAGGTCTGTCGAGATTTTTCTTGCCAACTAGCTCTCCAACGCGCCGGAATTACTCTTAAGCTTCCAGCAGCTCGCTAAGGGAAGCTCTACGAGTTATTTTACTGGCAGACGCGGTATAACCCACTGGGAGCCAGCCAGGGGGAGTACCCTGCAGCGCTTCTGGAGCGTTGCCAGGACGCTTCCAGGCGTGCCTGCACGCGTGCACGCACGCCTGGACGCTTGCCCGACGCGCTCCCGGACCAGCTGCCGAGTCGAGCGAGCCGCTGCGAGGCTCGTAGAGCTGGAGCTCCTGGCGGGCACCACCACCGTCCGGCTTCTAACTGCTGTTGTCCAAAACCCGGATAGCCAAGCGAGAGACGCGCGCGCACGGGTCTCGTCGCGCAAGCGTCACCCCGGGCCGTGATTCCGGCGCCGCGCGTCTCCGCGCTCGCAGACTACTTGCACACGTTGTGTGCGCGTGGGGTGCGACCAGATGCCTTGGACGTGCGCAAAGGCATTGGAATTCGCGCGAAGCGGAGCTCGAGGGTCACAGGGAAGCGCCTGCGAATCGCTCCTGAATCGCTGACAGCGACGCTTTCACGCGTGCCTGCACGCCTGGGGAAACGCTGCACGCTTGACGGCACACTGAGCGCCGGCGGTAAACCGTCAACCTTTCTTACCGCCAGGGGACTCGTAGAGCTTCCTGACAACATATAATGTCGGGAAAAATTAGACAGAAAAAAATTGTGTTCAGCTCAAGCAATTTCAGACCTCTCGGATGCAACAGCCGAACGCCCCCGATGCTTCTGGATTCTCTTCTGTACGAGCTCTGTAGCTCTCGCACAGAGCTCTGTAGCTCTGTACGAGTCACGTGCGTAAATCGACAGCACCTCTCAAGATGACTCGAACAATACGAATAGTTTCGCAAGCCTCGAGTATCAGACCGAGTTCAGACATCTGCATGCGACAAGCGGACGCGTCTGATGTCTCTGAATCGATTCCTGTGATTACCAGCCCTGCAGCTCCCCCTCGAAACCTCGCAGAGCTCCTTGCACCCGTAAGAAAGCAGGATCGAAGCGGAGAGCTTCTTGCAGCTTTTCTAGAAAAACGTCAGATTGAGATGTTCGGAGTGAAGATGAAGTCGGTTCCCGGAAATCAACTAATACTACAACTCACTCTAGAGAGCTGAGCTGCTCAGGGAACGAAGTTTATATCCGAATGCTTGGCGTAAAAATCTGCTTTCTCAAAACAAATGGTCAAATATATTTCAAATATTCGCAAAAACACCTGAAAGTTGCATTTTGTCCTTTCTGGTCGGGTCGACCAACTCGCTCCACCCCGCGCCGGAATTCCTCTAGCTTATCGTTGCCGAAGAGCTCGACGAGGTACTAGAGCTAACGAATGTTCAAATTTTGAGAACATAATTCTCGACCGAGCAAAAGTCACCAAAAGGTCCGTCGAGATTTTTCTTGCGAACTAGCTCTCCAGCGCCCCGGAATTACTTCTAAGCTTCCAGCAAGAACTGGGCGCCGGCGGTGAACCGTCAACCTTTGTTACCGCCGGGGGACTCGTAGAGCTTCCTGAGAATATATAATGTGGAACAAAAATTGCAGAGAACGAATAGTTTTCCAGCCCAAGAAATTTCGAACCTCTCGATGCAACAGCCGAACGCCCCCGATGCTTCTGGATTGTCTTCTTTACGAGCTCTGTAGTGCGAATCGACTCCTGTGATTACCACCCAGCCCGAGTTAAGTGCAGGAAACCGACAGCACCTCTCAGGATGACTGGACGACTCGAGCAATAGACTAGTTTTGCGGACCTAGTTCGGGCAGCAGACCGAGTTCCGAGCTCTGGATTCGACAGGCGGACGCGCCTGGTGTCTTCAAATCGATTCTTGTGACCACCAGCACTGTAGCCCCCCTCAGCCCGAGTTGATTGAGTGCAGAAAACCGAGTGCACTTCTCAAGATGACTCGAACAATACGAATAGTTCCGCGATTCTAGATCGGGCAGCAAACCAAGTTCAGAGCTCTGGAGTCAACAGCCAAATGCGACTGATGATTCCCAATCAGTTTCTGTAAGCATCAGCTCTGTAGCTGTCCTATAGCTCGAGTTAAGTACAGAAAACCGATAGCAGACCGAGTTCAGACCTCTCGATTCAACAGGCGAACGCGCCTCATTATTCTGAATCGATTAGCTGTGCTTATCAGCTCTGTAGCTGTCCAAAAGATCGAGTTATGTTCAGAAAACCCTCATCGCGTGTCTAGATGACTTCGATCCCGCAACAGTGCTTTTCGATAGTAATATTCACCCGACCGAGCTGCTATTAAGATGGCGAGCGGGAATGAGATCGAATATCACGGAAAAAATAGTAGAGCTCAAACGAATGTTCAAATTTTGAGAACATAATTTTCACCAACCAAAAGTCATCAAAAGTTCTGTCGAGATTTTTCTTACCAACTAGCTCTCCAGCGTGTCTGACTGGCGCCGGCGGTGAACCGTCAACCTGGTCACCGTCGGAAACCTCGTAGAGCTCCTTGCATGCGTAAGAGTGCTCAACATCAGAAGAGAGGGCTGCTGGAAGCGTTTCTCGAAAAAGAGAGAACATCATTTTTTTCAGGTCGACATAAAGTTGATTTCGCCAAGTGATTGATTTTAAAAGTGCACCTAGAGAGCTCATCTTAAGATGCACACACAGGCCCTCATAGTCGTCCACCGGTGCAAAGAATCTGCTTTCTCAAACTAGATAGTCAAATATCCTTGAACTATTCGCAATTCCACCCACAAGTTGTCACATTGTCCGCCCCGGCCGGGTCGGGCAACTAGCTCCAGCCCGCGCCGGAATTTCTCTAGCTCATCATGCCCAAGAGCTCTACGAGGTATTTCCAACTGAGCAAAAGTCACAAAAAGTTCTGTCGAGATTTTCCGAGCCAACTAGCCCGCCAGCGCGTCGAAATTACCCTTAAGCGCTACTAGCTTGGGAAGCTCTACGAGTCATTGAATTTGGGCTGTAGGAGAGCTACTGGGTAGCGTCGAAAACCCGAAGAGCGAAGAGACCGTCAGGGAGGGGAGCTCTTGAGCTCCCTGCAGCGCTTCTGGAAGGCTGCAGGAGCGCTTCCATGCACGTGTGCAGGCGCACGTGGACAGCGGCTCCGAATCCGCTACCGGCACGGGCAACTTTCTGCGGGGAACGTGGAGCGCCGTGAAGGAGCTGCTGGCAGGCACATCACCGTCCGGTTTCTAATCTTACACCCTCCGGCTCTCAGAGAGATCTCCGGGAACAAAGCTGATATGCACAGAAACTGCATCAGATGCATTCGTCTGTTGTATTGAGAGGTCGAGGATTGCCGGACCCGGCAGCAGGTCCGGGGAAGCTTCCGGCAAGCGTTCACGCGTGCCTGCACGCGTCGTGGAAGCGATCCTGGCAGCGCTTCGGAAGCCTGCGAGAGCCCTCGAGCGTCCGTGGGGTCGCCAAGACAGCTCTCTGTGTGTGTTCTCTCCGCTCTCTGGGTTCAGAACGCTACCAATATCGAGCTATGGGACAGCTACAGAGCAGATACTTCGAGAAACTGATTTCGAACTGGGCGCCGGCGGTGGACCGTCAACCTTTCTTACCGCCGGGGGACTCGTAGAGCTTCCTGACAATATATAATGTGGTGAAGAATTTAGAGAACGACTAGTTTTTCATCCCAAGCGATTATAGACCTCTCAAGATGACTCTAACAAAACAAACAAACCGTTTTCCAATCGAGCTCGAGTATGAAACCGAGTTCAGACCTCTGAATGCGACAGCGTCTGATGTCTGCGGATCGATTCCTGTGATTATCAGCTCTGCAGCCCCCCATACAGCCTGAGTTAAGTGCAGAAAACCGAAAGTACCTCTCAGGATGACTCGAATAATACAACAGTTTCGCGGATCTCGTTCGAGCAGCAGACCAAGTTCCGAGCTCTTGGTTCGACGAACGGACGCGCCTGATGTCTCGAAATCTATTCCTGTGACCAGCAGCACTGTAGCTCTCCCCCAGCACGATTTAAGCACCGAAAACCGAGAGCACTTCTCAAGATGACTCGAACAATACCAATAGGTTCGCGAACCTAGCTCGGGGAGCAGGCCGAGTTCAGAGCTCTTGATTCAACAGACGAACGCGTCTGATGATTCTCAATCGATTTCTGTGATTATCAGCTCTGTGGCTGCCCTACAGATCGAGTTAACTACAAAAAAAAACCGAGAGTGTCTGCTACAATGACTCGAATAATACGAATAGGTTTGCGACCCTAGCTCGGCTAGCAGACCAAGTTCAGACCTCTGGATTCAACAGGCGAACGCGCATGATCATTCTGAAAGCATTAGCTGTGCTGACCAGCTCTGTACTTGTCCTGAAGCTCGAGTTATCTTTAGAAAACCGACAGCGCGTGTCAAGATGACTCGAAACGGCCGTTCCCGCCTGCCTGCTGATTGGCCTTCAAAGTTACCCGATCGAGCTGAGATCGAGATGGCGAGCGGGAATAAGATCAAATAGCATGGGAAAAAATACTAGAGCTCTAACGAATTGTTGAATTTCGAGAATAAAATTTTCAACCGACCAAAAGTCACCCAAATGTCCGTCGAGATTTTTCTTGCCAACTAGCTCTCCAGCCCCGGAATTACTCTTAAGCTTCCAGCAATAACTTGCTAAGGGAAGCTCTACGAGTTACTTGATAGCGTCTATTGTAAGCGTCCAAAACCCGGATAGCGAAGCCAGGCGCGGAGCGCGAAGCGCTCCAAAACGCCGCACGGGGACCTCTGCCGTGCCGCTTGAAACGATGCGCGGGACGCTGGAAACTTCGCAGGAGACGCTTACAGGGGCGCCGTTTGCGATGCGTGGGGCCCTGCAAAGCGCACAAGGAAAATCTGCCTAGGAGCCTGGAAGAACTGCCGAAGCTCTTCCGAAGCTCTGCCGAAGCGCTTTGCGCACCCTGGAGCCACGCGTACTGGAACCGGCGGCAAACCGTCAACCTGGTCACCGCCGGGACCCTCGTAGAGCTCTTTTCTTGCACAGCGATCGTCGGAACACATGGAGAAAGCTTCTGAGGCGAGAAACGAAAAACTTGAAAAATCACGTTTTTCTGCTTTTATACAACCTCGGTTCCTCCAAGTGTTTTGATAGTAATACTGCACCTATCAGCCTGAAAATTTTACTGGCGGACGCGCCATACCCCACTACAGGTGCGAAAAATCTGGTTTCTCAAAATAAATGGTCAAATATCTTTCAAATATTCGCAAAACCACCCAAAAGTTGCCACATTGTTCGCCTCGGCCGGGTGGACCAACTAGCTCCACACAGCGCCGGAATTCCTCTAGCTCATCGATGCCGAAGAGCTCTACGAGGTATTGGGAAAAGCTAGGAAGCCACGCTCCCGGACACGCTGCGAACTCCGGCGAGTTGCTCCGGGGATCGTGGACCGGCGGAGGTGGGCGTGTCTCCCTCACCACCCACCTCCGGCTGCTTATCTGAAACCCTCTGCTCTCAAGGAGCTATCCGGGAAAAACCCGGAAAGCGAAGAGAATCTCTGGGACGGAAAATCTTTTCTGGAGAGCCTTGCGAGCTTCCCTGGAGCGCGGCGCAACTGGCGCCGGCGGTGAACCGTCAACCTGGTCACCGCCGGGAACCTCGTAGAGCTCCTTGCATCTGTGAGAAAGCTCAGAATCAAAGCAAGAGCTTCTGGGAGATTTTCTACAAAACCTTCAAGTTGATATTTTTCGGAGTCAACATGAAGTCGGTTCCTCCAAGTGAACTGGTACAGAAAATGGCCCTAGAGGGCTCAGCTGCTCAGAGAACAAAGTTTACATGTCAATCCTCGAAGTAAAAATCTGCTTTCTCAAAATGAATTGTCAAATATCTTTCCAATCTTAGCAAAACCACCCAAAAGTTATCACGTTGTCCTTTCTGGCCGGGTCGGCCAACTAGCTCCACCCCGCGCCGGAATTCCTCTAGCTCATCGATGCCGAAGAGCTCTACGAGGTACTGGGCGCCGGCGGTAAACCGTCAACCTTTGTTACCGCCGGGGGACTCGTAGAGCTTCCTGACAGCATATAGTGTGGAAAAAACTCCAGAGAACGACTAGTTTTTCAGCCCAAGCGATTTCAGACTCTCAAGATGACTCTAAGAAAAAACAAATAGTTTCGCAATCAAGTTCGAGTATCAAACCGAATTCAGACCTCTGAATGCACTGGGCGGACGCGTCTGATGTCTGCAAATCGACCCATGTGATTAACAGCCCTGCAGCCCCGCTGAAGACCGAGTTAAGTGCAGAAAACTGACAACATCTCTCAGGATGACTCGAATAATACAATAGTTTCGCGGATCTAAATCGAGCAGCAGACCGAGTTCCGAGCTCTAGAATCGACCGACGGACGCGCCTGATCTGTGCAAATCGATTTGTATGACCCCGCAGCACTGTAGCCCTCCCCCAGCACGAGTTGAGTGCAGAAAATTAAAGCACTTCTCTAGATGATTCGGACAATACGAATAGTTTTGCGAATCTAGCCCGAGCAGCAGGCCGATTTTAGAGCTCTCGAATGAACAGACGAACGCGTCTGATGATTCCCGATCGATTTCTGTGCTTATGAGCTCTGTAGCTGCCCTACAGCTCGCGTCAAGTACAGAAAACCGAGAGCGTCTGTCAAGATGACTCGAATAATACGAATAGGTTTGCGGACCTAGCTCGGCTAGCAGACCGAATTCAGACCTCTAGATTCAACAGGCGAACGCGCCTGATCATTCTGAATGCGATAGGTGTGCTTACCAGCTCTGTAGCTGCCCTACAGCTCGAGATAAGTACAAAATACCGATAACGCGTATCAAGATAACTCGAAACGGCCGATCCCGCCACAGTGCTTTTCGATAGTAATATTTACCCGATCGAGCTGAGATCAAGATGGCGAGCGGGAATAAGATCGAATATCACGGGAAAAAATACTAGAGCTCAAACGAATTGTTGAATTTCGAGAACATAATTTTCAACCGAGCAAAAGTTGTGAAAAGTTCAGTTCTTTTTTTTCGAGCCAACTAGCCTGCCAGCGTTTTCGAATTACTCTTAAGCTTCGCCGCTCCGCTCTCAGGGAAGCTCTACGAGTCACTTGGTAGCATCCAAAACCCGGAGAGCGAAGAGAGCCTTTCGGGACGGGAAATCTTTTCTCGTGGGCTCCGGGAAGCTCTCTGCAGCCCTGCCGAAGCGCTGGCAGAAACGTCTCCATGCGTGCCTGCACGTGCGCAGGCACGCGTGGAAGATTGCCGGAAGCTCTCCCGGACACGTTTCCGGTTCACCGGAGGCGCTGCGAGGAACGTGGACCGCCGTGGAGGAGCTCCTGGCGGGCACCACCACCGTCCGGCTTCTAATCTTAAACCCTTTAGCTCTCAGCGAGCTCTCCGGGAACTGCTGCCAGAAACGACCCCATGCGTGCCTGCACGCTTGCAGGCACGCGCGAAAGCTTGCCGGAAGCTCTCCCGGATACGTTGCCGGGTCGAACGAACTGCTGCGGGGATTCTGGAGCGCCGCGGAGGAGCTTCTGGCGAGCACCACCACCGTCCGGCTTCTATTCTTAAACCCTAGAGCTCTCAGCGAGCTCTCCGGGAATCATCAGGCGCGTTTGTGCGGTGTGTCCAGATACCGGAGAGTTCTTCGAGAACTCGAGGGTTTTAGATTAGACGCCGCAGAGTGCTCGTGCCCACCAGCAACCCAACTCCGCCGCTCGCAGCGGGTCCGAGAGAGCTTTCGGCAAGCGTCTACGCGTGTCTGCACACGTGGAAGCGTTCCCGGCAGCACATCGGAAGCGCTGCAGAGAAGCTTCCCGCAGCTCGAGAAGCGCAACACGAGAAAGTCAGGACAGCTTTTCGGTGTGTGTTCTCTTCGCTCTCGGGGTTTGGGCGGCTACCGAGTTCCCGGAATGCTCTCTGAGAGGCGTTTCCGGCAGCGCTTTAGAAGCGCTCCAGGGGCGGCCCCAGGGCCCGACAAGCGCTTCACGAGAGCTTCCGAGGGCACGCCAGGAAGGATTTCGGGCGCGTGTGTTCCTTGCTCTTCGGGTTTTTCCCGGAAAGCTCTCCTAGAGCTGAAAGGTTTAAAATGGAGCCGGCGGTAAATCGTCAACCAGGTTACCGCCGGACTCTCGTAGAGCTCCGAATAGGCGAATTCGGTTTCGAGAGCAGAAAACGCTGCTCAATACCAGCTTGAAAAATTGAGGAATATTTTTTTCGTCGTGCACAATGTTGGTTCCCCGTAGTGTTTTGATCGAAATACTGCAGCTAGAACCCTCAGATGTGCACCATCGAAAACGCCATGACTCACTGCATAGAATGAACATTCAAATTTACAAAACGAATTTCAAAATCTCCCGCCATTTTCGAAAAAAACGACCCCAGGCCATCATATTGTCCGCCCGGGCCCGGTTGGCCAACCTAGCAGCGGCCAAAACCGGGAGAGCACAGAGAGCAAAGAGGACACACACCGGAAAGCCTTCCTGGCACGCCAACAGAAGCTCTCGTGAAGCCCAGCTGGGGCTCTTGGGGCTCTCCAGCAGCGTCTCTGAAGCGCTGCCAGGATCGCTTCCACGCGTGCCTGCACGCATGCAGGCATGCGTGGACGCTTGCCGGAGGCTCTCCCGGACGCTCTGCCGGGTCGGGCGAGTTGCTGCGAGGATCGTGGAGCGGCAGAGATGGGCTGCTGGCGGGCGCCACCACCGCCCGGCTTCTAGTCTAAAACCCTCTAGGTCTCAGAGAGCTCTCCGGGAACAACTTGCTGTACCCCGCGCCGGAATTCCTCTAGCTCATCGATACCGAAGAGCTCTACAAGGTATTGAAGCCGGACGTTGGTGGTGCCCGCGGGCAGCCCATCTTCGCCGGTCCACGTTTCTCGCAGCGCCTCGCCTGAGCCGACAGCTGGTCCGGGAGAGCTTCCGACAAGCGCCCACGCGTGCCTGCAGGCACGCGCGGGCGCGTTCCTGGCAGCGCTTCAGAGGCGCTGCAGGGAAATCCCCCAGAGCCCTGGAAGCGCTTCACGAGAGCGTGAGAGGGCTCGCCAGGAGAGCTTTCCGGCGTGTGTTCTCTTTGCTCTCCGGGGTTTTGTACGCTACCAAGTACCTGGTAGAGCTTCTCGGTGGGTTTTTCCCGAGACTCTCTGAGAGGTACAAGGTTTTAGATTCGAAGCCGGACGATGGTGGCGCTTGCCAGCAGCCCATCTTCGCCAGTCTACGATTTTCGCAGCGCCTTGCCTGGGCCGGCAGCTGGTCCGGGAGAGCTTCCGGGAAGCGCCCACGCGTGCATGCACGCATGCAGGCACGCGTGGAGGCGTTCCTGGCAGCGCTTCGGAGGCGCTGCAGGGGGGCGTCCAGAGCCCAGAGGCGCTTCACGAAAGCGTGGGAGGGCCCGCCAGGAATGCTTTCCGGCGTGTGTTCTCTTACTGGGCGCCGGTTCTTACCGCCGGGGGACTCGTAGAGCTTCCTGACAATATATAATATGGAAAAAAATTCAGAGAACGACTAGTTTGTCAGCCCAAGCGATTATAGACCTCTCAAGATGACTCTAACAAAACAAACGAACCGTTTTCCAATCAAGCTCGAGTATGAAACCGAGTTCAGACCTCTGAATGCGACAGGCGGACGCGTCTGATTTCTGCGGATCGATTCCTGTGATTACCAGCTCTGCAGCCCCCCATACAGCCTGAGTTAAGTGCAGAAAACCGAGAGTACCTCTCAGGATCACTCGAATAATACAACAGTTTGCGCGGATCTCGTTCGAGCAGTAGACCGAGTTACGAGCTCTCGGTTCGACGAACGGACGCGCCTGATGTCTCGAAATCGATTCCTGTGACCAGCAGCACTGTAGCCCTTCCCCAGCACGATTTAAGTACAGAAAACCGAGAGCACTTCTCAAGATGACTCGAACAATACCAATAGGTTCGCGAACCTAGCTCGGGCAGCAGGCCGAGTTCAGAGCTCTTGATTCAACAGACGAACGCGCCTGATAATTCTCAATCGATTTCTGTGATTATCAGCTCTGTGGCTGCCCTACAGATCGAGTTAAGTACGAAAAACCGAGAGCGTCTGCTACAATGACTCGAATGATACGAATAGGTTTGCGACCATAGCTCGGCTAGCAGACCGAGTTCAGACCTCTGGATTCAACAGGCGAACGCGCCTGATCATTCTGAATGCATTAGCTGTGCTGACCAGCTCTGTAGTGTCCTGAAGCTCGAGTTATCTTGAGAAAACCGACAGCGCGTATCAAGATGACTCGAAACGGCCGTTCCCGCCTGCCTGCTTTTTGGCCTTTAAAGTTACCCGATCGAGCTGAGATCAAGATGGCGAGCGGGAATAAGATCGAATATCATGGGAAAAAAAAACTAGAGCTCTAACGAATGGTTGAATTGTGAGAACAAAATGTTCAACCGACCAAAAGTCACCAAAAGGTCCGTCGAGATTTTTCTTGCCAACTAGCTCTCCAGCTCCCCGGAATTACTCTTAAGCTTCCAGCAATAACTTGCTAAGGGAAGCTCTACGAGTTACCTCGTAAAGCTCTTCGGAATTGATAAGCTGGAGGAATTCCGGCGCGGGATGCAGCAAATACCTCTTCGAGCTTTTCGTTATCGATGAGCTAGAGGAATTCCGGCGCGGGGCGGAGCTAGTGCCTCGTAGAACTCTTCGGCAACGATGAGCTAGAGGAATTCCGGCACGGGGCGGAGCTAGTTGGCCGCATCGGTGAGCTAGAGGAGCAACTCGTAGAGCTTCCCGTAGCAAGTTATTGCTGTAAGCGTACGAGTAATGCCGGGGCTGGAGAGCCAGTACTGGGCGCCGGCGGTAAACCGTCAACCTTTGTTACCGCCGGGGGACTCGTAGAGCTTCCTGACAGTATATAGTGTGGAAAAAATCCAGAGAACGACTAGTTTTCAGCCCAAGCGATTTCAGACCTCTCAAGATAACTCTAACACAAAAAAAAAAAAATGGGTTTCGCAACCCAGTTGGAGTATCAGACCGAGTTCAGACCTCTCAATGCGACAGGCGGACGCGTCTGATGTCTGCGAATCGACGCATGTGATTACCAGCCCTGCAGCCCCTCTACAGACCGAGTTAAGTGCAGAAAACCAAGAGCATCTCTCAGGATGACTCGAATAATAGAATAGTTTCGCAGACCTGTTTCGAGCAGCAGACCAAGTTCTGAGCTCTCGAATCGACCAACGAACGCGCTGATGTGTGCTAATCGATTTCCATGACCCGCAGCACTGTAGCCCTCCCCCAGCACGAGTTGAGTGCAGAAAATTGAGAGCACTTTTCACGATGATTCGGACAATACGAATAGTTTCGCGAATCTAGCTCAAGCAACAGACCGAGTTCAGAGCTCTCGATACAACAGACAAACGCGCCCGATAATTTTGAATCGATTTCTGTGACTATAGGCTCTCTAGCTGCCCTACAGCTCGAGTAAAGTAGAGAAAACCGAGAGCGTCTGTCAAGATGCCTCGGATAATACGAATAGGTTTGCGGACCTGGCTCGGCTAGCAGACCAATTTCAGACCCATCGATTCAAGAGGCGAACGCGCCTGATAATTCTGAATGCGATGAATGTGCTAACCAGCTCTCTAGCTGTTCAGCAGCTCGAATTTAGAAGAAAATACCCACCACGCGTATCAAGTTCACTCCAATAATACGAATAGGTTTGCGGACCTAGCTCGGCTAGCAGACTGAGTTCAGACCTATGGGCTCAACAGGCGAACGCGCCTGATCATTCTGAGTGCGATAGGCGTGCTCACCAGCACAGTAGCTGCCCTACAACTCGAGTTAAGTAGAAAATACCGAACACGCGTATCAAGTTGACTCGAATAATACGAATAGGTTTGCGGACCTAGCTCGGCTGATAGACCGAGTTCAGACTTCTGACTGGAACAGGCGAACGCGCCTGATGATTCTGAGTGCGATAGCTGTGCTTACCAGCTCTGTAGTTCTCCTACAGCTCGATTTGAGTACAAAATACCGACAACGCGTATCAAGATGACTCGAAACGGCTGATCCCGCCAGTGTGCTTTTTGGCAGTAAAAGGTACCCGATCGAGCTGAGGTCAAGATGGCGAGCGGGAATAAGATCGAATATCACGGGAAAAAATACTAGAGCTCTAACGAATGTTCAAATTTTGAGAACAAAACTGGCTCCGGCAGTGAACCGTCAACCTGGTCTGCGGTCTGCGGGGCCCGATTCGAGCCCCCTTAGGGGGCAGGGCCAGCGGTAGGATTACCTACAGGCAACCTAAGCACTAACAGCGGAGCTGTGCGATATACAAGTCAGCGTAGCTGTGCATATATGATACAACAGCGAAGCTGCACAGGAATATACACACATCAAGAAACAGTGGGGCTAAGCATGTATCTTACAACAGCGGAGCTATGCAGATATTATACACAAACAGTCACCTGCCAAGTTGTACGTGTATACACATCTCGGCAATGCCATTGAGAAGAGAATGTGCAGCTGCCAACTCGGCCTGTGTGATCGTGCAATGGCTAGGGATCATGAAACCTCTGCGGCCAACTCCAGGGTGCCATCCACCCTGCACAAGTCCAGGGGGAAGCTGGTGAGGAGGAAGAGAGGGAACAAGATAAACATCAATAACCCAGCCACACGAGGTGCCACGCTCACACCGCCCACCGTCAAAAGCTCCTCTAAGTGCACGAACAATATAATGACCCGATCTAATATGATAAAGAGTGTTATGATTCCAACGAACATCAGAAGTTACTTCACCCTCACGTGCAAGATGTGTCTCATAGTCCGCCTCATCGTTGCCCTCCCTATACACCCATTTCCACATATCCCTTCCCACTTCAGCCGTGACAAGATGATGGTCCTCACTCATTCTGTGGAGGCGGTTCTGCATACCCTTGATCGTGCGGCGGTATACTTCATTATGACAGCGATATCTTCCATCAAGCCAGCGCACAACACACTGGCTATCCCCACGGAGCTCCAAGCCATATCCACCCCCTTCCCCACGCCAAGTGGTTTCATCATCATTTATCGCGGCCAGTCGTTTCGCCACCCGTTCATTTTCCCGTCGTTGCTGCTCCTCAGACTTCTCCTCCCCCTCCTCCTCCTGCTTGAACTCACCCGTGAAGGGATCCCGAAGAAGGCAGAACTCGAGAAGATCATCCAAGTCCAGGGCCGCCAGGGTACCCACCAGGAAAGAACGCCAGCCAGTTTCATTCCAGACCATCGTGCGATCCCAATGAACCCCGTGCGCGTGCTCGACGACCTCGAACCAAGGCCTGAGTCCCGTCAAGACTCGATGACGACAGGGTCTAGTAAACCTTCGGCCCCCAGGGAGAGCTCTAACATGTACGTCACGCTGCTCAGTCCACTCCCCCGACGCGTGCATCATCGTCAAGGCGCTCTGCATACTGGCAGTGGGCAATCCTCCTTCCTCCTCCCGTGCATAGGTATGGCGTACCCGCTTACGAACAGGCTCATGTACATGTTGTGAATCATGATGCTCATATGCCGTGTTCTCCGATATACGTCTGCGAACTGATCTACTTTCCAAGGAAGATGCGCTCTGTGCCTTTCTCCTACACGAACTGTTGAGCTGTCTGGCATTCGGGGTAGGCGAGGGAACCGATAACTCCAAGAAACGCTGCGAACCACCAAAAATATCAGGATCTCGTGGCTCATGATAAAGAATGCCCTGACTGAGTGCGTCCTCATCCACCCGACTATGTTCCTCATGGATTGTGCTCACAACATGTTTGGCGAAGAGCCACTGGCGATGAAGGGCGAGCTGGACCATCGAAGGCTTACGGGCCCACTTCAATAAGCGACGGCCACCCTTAATCCTCCTGCCCCAGTACTCTCCCCAGGACTCCGTGATCTTCTTTTTGAGACGTCTCATGGTGGACAAGAAGTTGCCTTCAGCTGCATGTATCTGTTGGAGACTACTCGAATCCAGAGTCGTACCCTCCAAGCCGTACAGAAAGCAACTTCTGACCCTGCTATCATAACGCTGAAACTTACAACGAAGCGGAACCACGGGCGACGAGTAAAAAGAAATCTCACTCATGAAGACCCTCCGTGCCTTCTCCAGTCGGTGCTTAATGTCGTCATGATCCTGAAATCGTACATCCAATAGCGTGCCGAGAACCTCCATCCTCTCCACCTGCCTCACTATCATCTCCTCCGAAGTGCCTGCGTCGCTCTGGGAAGCCCCACGAGAACGCTTCCTACCCATCTCAGCAGGCAGGAGCCCCGGCACAGGCAGGCGGATATCCTGCAATGGACCTTGAACGCCACAAGCCAAGAACTCCATCGAAGATGCTTTCCAGTTGAAACCGAAACGCTGGAGGACCCCAGTCAAGTCCTCGAGCATATGAGTCAGTTCTCGCCTGGAAGCTGCTGCCAGCAAAATATTGTCTGCCCACAGCCAGTGGTTGACCAAGAGATTGGATGCCTCATCAGTGAGCCTGACGCCGTATCCAGACTGCCTCCAACCTGCCGCCACTGGTGCAAGCATACGAAGTGTCTGGGCAACAAACAGCAAAGGCGCCTCCAAGGAGCCTGTACGTATGCAAGTATCCCACGAGATGGTCGTAGAACACTGTTGGAAGCTGATCTCTGCCGCATTACAAGCATAACTCTCAAAGACAGCATACACAAGGGCAGGATGGACATGATGGAATAAAAGCGCCTCTGCTGCACATCTCACCGTGAAATTATCAAACGCATTTTCAATGTCAGCACTTGCAAGATAAAGACTCTCCTCCTCCCCCCACACAACGCCGTGTTGAGCAAGACGTTTGAGGGGGGCCGTGACCTCATAACATTTGTGCCCCGCAATAAAGCCATATAAGTTGCAACCTGGCGGCGCAGCCTGCCGAACGCGGTGCTCTAGAAGTACACATAGACAACTGCTATACCACTTACCAAAATGAGAAAGAAGTGAGGGGGCCCGCGTTTCTTCAAAATCACGAGCCTTGGGATTCTTAGGCATCAAGCATACCAAGATCTCTCTCCAGGACTTCGGTGAAACATGTTTCTGATCGTACAGCAAACGGAATAAGGTAAGTATGTGTCGGAGGGCTTCCCATGGCAATGCTTTGAGCACCGATGACGTCACCCCGTCTGCACCTGTTGCCCGTCCTTCCCTGAGTCTAGACCGTGCCTCCAGCAAGAGACCCATGTTGATCGGGTTGCGGTGGGGCTCTCCAGAGTCTCGCAGGGCCTTACACTGGTTCTTAAGCTCATCCAAGCACGCGTTGGTGTCCTGTCGGTGGGGATCGCTGGAGTACCTCAGGAGCCCATGCCGCCGAAGGCCCTCAATCCACTTCTCCTGGTCACGCGTGAGGACCCCGTCAACATACATGTGCGTAATAACAGGCCTACGACGGACACCATCACGAATACGGTAAAGCTCACATGCACGATCATGACGCTTACGTACTCGACGCCACCTCCTTGCTGTCCCCTTGTACTCCTCCTGGACTCTCTCGTACTCCTCCTGTCCCACGTTAGCCCCGCCATATCGTGCCACCCTCCACCTCTTCCTGACCTTAAAGAACTCCTCATTTATCAGTAAATCCTCCTCCGAATATCTGGGATAGTCTGAAACAGGCTGACCACGGGAACGGGAGATATCCAAAGTCTCACTGGCACCCTCAAGTATACTCTGTGTCATGACCTCAAAACCTACATCCGTGTGGATCTGATTCACGAGCTCGGGCTGGCAAATCGCTCTCTCCAAGCCGGCTGTCTGCTGGAGCTCGAACCCTGGCTGAAGCTTCCAGGTCTTGAGCTGAGGCCGACGTCGATACCTCAACTGAGCATGCTGGGCGGGCATATCGGCACACAAGAGCTTGTGATCGTTAAACGTCCTTTCCGTCGCCTCCGACCGTGGGACCTGGGACGGCACAACCCAAGAACAAGTCGCCTCTGGAGTCATCATAGACGTGCTCGTATGTGCTCGAATTGTGTCTCCAAGTAGGCTGACGAGTCCCAAAAGTGTTGGCTAGCTGCAACTTGAGGGCCCCCATGGTCTTCAGAAAGGCCCCCGAGTACATCTCCCTCATCCTGTTGGCTCTACTTTCGTCACCTCCACTAGACCTCCCCCTCTTACGTATAGGCCCATTCACCGCCTCCCCCGTAACCTCCACCCCATTGATCCTGTGGTGCGGGAAAACCTCCACGTTGGCGTCAGCCGAGATAACAACCTCCTCAATGTGAAATCGCTTTTTGGCCGCAGAGACATGTGCAACAAGATCCGATAACACGTCCGTATAGAGCTTGAAACTAGCAAGAAACCCTTCAGGAGAACGGCGTGCTTCACCCTGTGCACCCCGCTCAGACTCCTTATGAGGGAGATAGACAGAAACGAAGATGAGCTTGCGAAAGATTGCAATGACCCAGCGGCGACCACACACAACATCGATAAGCAGATGTCTCCATACACCTCGGCACAAGATGGCAGCCCGTCTCCCCACGTTCTCCCCTTCATCTGCCGAGCGATGTATATCCCAACCCGCATCTGCAAGATCCAAGTCGTGTAAGAACTGGCTCTCTTGGACCCCGACGATGGAAATCTTTAATTCGGCAATGTGATTCATGCACTCGGAGGTGTATCTTCCCAACCTCCGAACGTTCCAACCTCCAACAGAAGCTGGGCACCGTCACGAGCTGCTATTCACCTGCCTCTCCCAAGTCTTGCAGTCCAGATCTGGATCGATGTGCTGGACCCGCTCGGACACGAACTTCCATCCCACGGTATCCGTCCACGTACCTACACACACTTTATCACTCTGACTATCCTTCTGCAGGTATGCCCAAGCCTTTGCAGGCCCTTCAGGCTCAAAAGTGATGAGAGCAGTGGCAACAGTCTTGAGCTTATGCAAGATCGCAGTCGCCTTGCGAGTCTCCCCCACTCTACGTCGGTCCTGTGGTGCCGGTTGGACAAACCAACCGAGGTGTCGATCTTTGCATGGTCCAAAACTATTCTGACAACCGACCAGATCAGGGCACGAATTGGACCAGGCTGAGGCCCACTCGTTGCGTACTTCCCAGACCGTCTCTTTCGAAGTCCCTGGCATGAAGTATATGCGAAACTTGGTCACACCAAATCGATTGGAAGCGATATCCCCGTCCGTCCTACCTCTGTCGAAGATCTTAGTAACGTCACTCTCCAGTGCTTGCGATAGTGTGTACAACTTACCTATCATGTTCCTAACTGTGGTGACCTGGATCTTGGCCTTATCTCGAGTTTCAACCTTTCGGGGGTCCTCTTGCGCGAAGCCGCTCACCTGGATCCAAGTCGGAACATGTGGTACAAAGGGTCTCTGGAAGTCAGCAGTACGAGAATCACGAGTAGACGCACCTCCCAGAGATGATGAATCTGCCCAGGGATCTCTAGAGTTCATCTGAGACTGAAGTGCTTTGATCTCTTTCGCCTGGGCCTCCTGAGCTGAACGAATCTCCTGCACCGACGAAGCAATAGGGGCAACCTGCTCTGATACCCTCGTTTGAATCTGCTCTTTGATGTCAACAGAGTTCTGCATAAGCATCCTCTGCATATCTTCACGCATGGCATCGAACTGTGCACGGAGCATAGTGGCCAGATCTCCAGCATCACCTCCTCCTCCTCCACTACTACCACTTCCATTCCCACTAACTGCCCCACCTCCACCACCCTCGGCATCACCAAGAAGACGTCTATCTTCCAGGAGCTTCCTCTGTCGCTTCTCTCCGTTGCCCTCAGTTCCCATATCATCATCAGAAGTCGGAACCATCTTCCTCTTAAGATCACACTGCCCACAACTGGAAGTAGAATACCGATAAGCTCGACAAGTAGGGCACCTACTAGCCTCCAGATCACGATAGTGTTCGTCCTCGAGTTCTTCAAGAAACTTATCCCAACCCCGTGAAGGTGAAAGTCGGTACGTGATGAAATCTGCTGCAACAAAAACGGTCAAAGTGTCCTTCTCAACTGCCAGAGCAAAACTGGTAAGTGCTGGGCTCCCAAGAGTATCACAAGCAAACAGCAAAGATACAAGTGCAACAGGTAGCGGCCTTGCGCCTCCAGCGGCACGTGTGGGCTCACCCGCTAACACGAGCAGGGAACAAATGCAGCGACCTATGCGCAGCACGTCCAGGAGGTTGCAGCCGACGAAGTACACGAACTTATGGGCCAGCGCGCACCCACGCGCGCCCACGGCCGCCCAGGGAGCAGCCTGAGGAGACAGGCTTGAGGAGGCCCCCGACGGGCCAGGCCACCGCTGAGATCCCCGAGGAGGGACAGCAGCAACCTGGTCACCGCCGGGAACCTCGTAGAGCTCCTCTCACTCGTAAGAGTGCAGAGAATCGACACAGAATTTAAAAAAAAAGATTTTACGAAAATCTTGAAATTCGATTTTTTCGATGTTCATATTCGCTCAGTTCCCGGAAGTCAACTCATGCAAAAATGCATCGAGAGAGCTGAGCTGCTGTCAGAGAGGAGTTCATATGCCAATGCTCGGCGTAAAAATCTGCTTTTCAAAATAAATGGTCAAATATCTTTCAAATGTTCGCAAAACCACCCAAAAGTTGCCACAGTGTCCTTTCTGGCCGGGTCGGCCAACTAGCTCCACCCCGCGCCGGAATTCCTCTAGCTCATCGATGCCGAAGAGCTCTACGAGGTATTTTCAACCGACCAAAAGTTGTGAAAACTTTAGTTCTTTTTTTTCGAGCCAACTAGCTCTCCAGCGCGCCGGAATTACTGGGCGCCGGCGGTAAACCGTCAACCTTGGTTACCGCCGGGGAACTCGTAGAGCTTCCAAGCTCGACTTAAGATGAGAAAATCGACAGCACCTACCAACATTCTGACTCATAGTCAATATTTTTTGACCTCTGAATGTGACAAGCGGACGCGTCTGATGTCTGCGAAGCGACTCCTGTCATTACCAGCCCCGCAGCCCCCCTACAGCCCGAGATCACTGCAGAAAACCGACAGCATCACTCAGGACGAACAATACAATAGTTTCGCGAACCTAGTTCGGGCAGCAGACCGAGTTCCGAGCTCTGGATTCGACAGACGGACGCGCATGATCTCTTTAAATCGATTCGTATGACAACCAGCACTGTAGCCCCCTCTTGGCGCAAGTTAAGTGAGAAAACCGAGAGCACTTCTCAAGATGACTCGACCAATACGAATAATTTCGCGATTCTAGATCGGCAGAAGACCGAGTTCAGAGCTCTGGATTCGACAGACAAACGCAACTGACGAATCTGAATCAGTTTCAATGAATATCAGCGCTGTAGCTGTCTCACAGCTCGAGTTAAGTACAGAAAACCGAGAGTTTCTGTCTAGATGACTCGAATAATACGAATAGGATTGCGGGCCTAGCTCGGCTGACAGACCGAGTTCAGACCTCAACAGGCGAACGCCTAATCATTCTGGATGCGATAGATGTGCTTACCAGCTCTGTAGCTGCCCTACAGCTCGAGTTAAGTACAGAAAACCGAGAGTTTCTGTCAAGATGACTCGAATAGTACGAATAGATTTGTGAACCTAGTTCGGCTCACAGAACGAGTTCAGACCTCTCGATTCAACAAGCAAACGCGCCTGATCATTCTGAATGCGATAGTTGTGCTTACCAGCTCTGTAGCTACCCTACAGCTCGAGTTAAGTACAAAATAGCGACAGATTCTGTCAAGATGACTCCAATAATACGAATAGGCTTGCGGACCTAGCTCGGCTCACAGGCCGAGTTCAGACATATCTATTCAACAAGCGAACGCGCGTGATGGTTCTGAGTGCGATAGCTATGCTTACCAGCTCTGTAGCTGCCCTAGAGCTCGAGTTAAGTACAAAATACCGACAGCGCGTATCAAGATGACTCGAAACGGCCGTTCCCGCCTGCCTGCTTTTTGGCCTTCAAAGTTACCGATCGAGCTGAGATCAAGATGGCGAGCGGGAATAAGATCGAATATCATGGAAAAAAATACTAGAGCTCTAACGAATGGTAAATTTCGAGAACAAAATTTTCAACCCACCAAAAGTCATCAAAAAATCCGTCGATATTTTTCGTGCCAACTAGCTCTCCAGCGCGCCGGAACTGGGAACCGGCGGTAAACCGTTAACCAAGTTACCGCCGGGCACCTCGTAGAGCTCTCTTCTTACACAGCGTTCCTCCGGACACGTGAAGGAAGCTTCGGAAGCGAGAGCCGAAAAATTCGAGAAATGACGATTTTCCGGTTTTCATACAGTGGGTTTCTCCAAGTGTTTTCATAGTAATAATGGACCTAGAGCCACGCAAAATTTACCAGCAGGTGCGCCATAGCTTACTACAGGGAATAAAAATCTCACTTCTAAAAACGAACCTCAAAATTTTGCACAAAGTGAAAAACGACGAGCCCAAGTTACCACATTCTCTCTTTTCGTCGGGCCGGCCAACTAGCTCCACCCTGCGCCCGAATTCCTCTTAGCTCTTTGCCGAAGAGCTACTGGCGCCGGCGGTGAACCGTAAACCTGGTCACCGCCGGGAACCTCGTAGAGCTCCTAACACGCGTAAGAGCGCTCACTACCAAAAGAGAGGGCTTCTGGAAGAATTTCTCGGAAATCAAAAAACATGTTTTTTTTTCATGTTGAGATAGAGTTGGTTTCGCCAAGTGTTTCGATGTGAAAGTGCATGTACAGAGCTCATATTAAGATGCTGAGGTCCTCATAATTGTCTACAGGTGCGAAAAATCTGCTTTCTCAAAATAAATGGTCAAATATCTTTCAAAAAATCGCAAAACCACCTAAAAGTTGTCACATTGTCCGTTCTGGTCGGGTCGACCAACTAGCTCCACCCCGCGCCCGAATTCCTCTAGCTCATCGATGCCGAAGAGCTCTACGAGGTACTTAAGCGTCCAAAACCCGGATAGCGAAGCGAAGCGCGGAACGCCGTACTGCGCCGGCGGTAAACCGTCAACCTTTGTTACCGCCGGGAGACTCGTAGAGCTTCCTGACAACATATAATGTCGAAGAAAATTGCAGAGAACGAATAGTTTTTCAGCCCAACTCGAGTATCAGACCGAGTTCGGACCTCTGAATGCGACAGACAGACGCGTCTCATGTCTCCGAATCGATTCCTGTGATTGCCCGCCCTGCAGCCCCCCCTACAGCCCGAGCTGAGTGCAGAACGTCGACAGTAGCTCTCAAGATGAATGGAATAATACAACCAGTTTCGTGATTCTAGATTGCGCAGCAGACCGAGTTCAGAGCTCTGGATTCAACAGGCGAACGCGCCTGATTATTCTGAGTGCGATAGGTGTGCGCCTGATCATTCTGCGTGCGATAGGCGTGCGTACCAGCACTGTAACTGCCGTACAGCTCGAGTTAAGTAGAAAATACCGACAACGTGTATGAAGTTGACTCGAATAATACTAATAAGTTTGCGGACCTAGCTCGGCTGGCAGACCGAGTTTAGACCTATCGATTCGATAGGCGAACGCGCCTGATGATTCTGAGTGCGATAGCTGTGCTTACAAGCTCTGTAGCTACCCTACAGCTCGAGTTCAGTACAAAATACCGACAGCGCATATCAAAATGACTCGAAACGGCCGTTCCCGCCAGAGTGCTTTTTGGCCTTTAAAGTTACCCGATCGAGGTGAGATCAAGATGGCGAGCGGGAATAAGATCGAATATCACGGGAAAAAATACTAGAGCTCTAACGAATGTTCAAATTTTGAGAACAAAATTTTCAACCGACCAAAAGTCAGCAAAAGATCAGTCGAGATTTTTCTTGCCAACTAGCTCTCCAGCGCGCCGGACCTTGTAAGCGTCCAAAACCCGGATAGCGAAGCCAGGCGCGAAGCGCGAAGCGCTCCAACACGCCGCACGGGGACCTCTGCCAGCCCGCTTGAAACGATGCGCGGGACGCTGGAAACCTCGCAGGAGACGCTTGTAGGGGCGCCGTTTACGATGCGTGGGGCCCTGCAAAGCGCACAAGGAAGATCTGCCTAGGAGCCTGGAGAACTTGCTATGTCCAAAACCCGAACTGGGCGCCGGCGGTAAACCGTCAACCTTTCTTACCGCCGGGAGACTCGTAGAGCTTCCTGACAATATATAATGTGGAAAAGAATTTCAGAGAACGACTAGTTTTTCAGCCCAAGCGATTATAGACCTCTCAAGATGACTCTAACTAAACAAACGAACAGTTTTCTAATCGAGCTCGAGCATGAAATCCAGTTCAGACCTCTGAATGCGACAGGCGGACGCGTCTGATGTCTGCGGATCGATTCCTGTGATTACCAGCTCTGCAGCCCCCCATACAGCCTGAGTTAAGTGCAGAAAACCGAGAGTACCTCTCAGAATGACTCGAATAATACAACAGTTTCGCAGATCTCGCTCGAGCAGCAGACCGAGTTCCGAGCTCTCGGTTCGACGAACGGACGCGCCTGATGTCTCGAAATCGATTCCTGTGACCAGCAGCACTGTAGCCCCCCCCCAGCACGATTTAGTACAGAAAACCGAGAGCACTTCTCAAGATGACTCGAACAATACCAATAGGTTCGCGAACCTAGCTCGGGGAGCAGGCCGAGTTCAGAGCTCGTGTTTCAACAGACGAACGCGCCTGATGATTCTTAATCGATTTCTGTAATTATCAGCTCTGTGGCTGCCCTACAGGTCGAGTTAAGTACGAAGAACCGAGAGCGCACGCTACAATCACTCGAATAATACGAATAGGTTTCCGACCTTAGCTCGGCTAGCAGACCGAGTTCGGACCTCTGGATTCAACAGGCGAACGCGCCTGATCATTCTGAATGCATTAGCTGTGCTGACCAGCTCTGTAGTTGTCCTGAAGCTCGAGTTATCTTGAGAAAACCGACAGCGCGTATCAAGATGACTCGAAACGGTTGTTCCCGCCTGCCTGCTTTTGGGCCTTCAAAGTTACCCGATCGAGCTGAGATCAAGATGGCGAGCGGGAATAAGATCGAATATCATTGGAAAAAATACTAGAGCTCTAACGAATTGTCCAATTTCGAGAACCAAATTTTCAACCGACCACTTGTAAGCGTCCATTGTAAGCGTCCAAAACCCGGATAGCGAAGCCAAGCGCGGGCGCACGAGGATCTCTGCCAGGCCGCCTGAAACGATGCGCGGGACGCTGGAAACCTCGCAGGAGACGCTTGCAGGGGCGCTGTTTACGATGCGTGGAGACTTGCAAAGAGCGCAAGGAAGATCTGCCTAGGAGCCTGGAAGAACTGGGCGCCGGCGGTAAACCGTCAACCTTTCTTACCGCCGGGGGACTCGTAGAGCTTCCTGACAGTATATAGTGTGGGAAAAAATCCAGAAAACGACTAGTTTTTCAGCCCAAGCGATTTCAGACCTCTCAAGACGAATAGTTTCGCGAACCTAGCTCGGGCAGCAGGCCGAGTTGAGAGCTCTCGATACAACAGACACACGCGCCCGATAACTCACAATCGATTTCTGTGACTATAGTCTCTGCAGCTGCCCTTCGGCTCGAGTTAAGGACAGAAAACCGAGAGCGTTTGTCAAGATGACTCGAATAATACGAATAGATTTGCGCGCCTAGCAGACCGAGTTCAGACTTCTGGAGTCAAGATCCGAACGCGCCTGATCATTCTGAATGCGATAGCTGTGCTTACCAGCACTGTAGCTGCCCTACAGCTCGAGTTAAGTAGAAAATACCGACAACGCGTGTCAAGTTCACTCGAATAAGACGAATAGGTTTGCGGACCTAGCTCGACTAGCAGACCGAGTTCAGACCTGTGGATTCAACAGGCGAACGCGCCTGATGATTCTGAGTGCGATAGCTGTGCTTACCAGCACTGTAGCTGCCCTACAGCTCGAGTTAAGTAGAAAATATCGACAACGCGTATCAAGTTGACTCGAATAATGCGAATAGGTTTACGGACCTAGCTCGACTAGCAGACCGAGTTCAGACCTCTGGATTCAACAGGCGAACGCGCCTGATAATTCTGAGTGAGGAAGCTGTGCTTACCAGCACTGAAGCTGACCTACAGCTCGAGTTAAGTAGAAAATACCGACAACGCGTATTAAGATGACTGGAAACGGCCGTTCCCGCCGGGACGCTTTTTGGCAGTAAAAGGTACCCGATCGAGCTGAGATCAAGATGGCGAGCGGGAATAAGATCGAATATCACGGAAAGAAATACTAGAGCTCTAACGAATTGTCAAATTTTAAGAACATAATTTTCTACCGACCAAAAGTCAGCAAAAGGTCCAGCGTCCGCAGAGCTCCGTCACGCGTCGTTTCCAGCGTCTCCACGCACGCTAAACAGCCCCACGCATCGTAAACAACGCTCCTGCAAGTGCCTCCTGCGAGGTTTCGAGCGTCCCGCGCATCGTTTCACGCGGCCTGGCAGAGGTCCCCGTGCGGCGTTCCGCGCTTGGCTTCGCTATCCGGGTTTTGGACGCTTATAAGTTCCCGGATAGCTCCTTGGAGAGCTGAGGGTTTCGGATAAGAAGCCGGCAGTGGCTGGTGAGGAGCACACGCCCACCTCCGCCGGTCCACGATCGTCGCAGAAACTTGCCCGAACTTGCAGCGGGTCCGGGAGCGTGGCTTCCTAGCGTTTCCCAATACGCGTGGCTCCAGGCTCCTAGGCAGATCTTCCTTGCGCGCTTTGCAGGGCTCCACGGCTCCACGCATCGTAAACGGCGCCCCTGCAAGTGTTTCCTGCGAGGTTTCCAGCGTCCCGCGCATCGTTTCCGGCGGCCTGGCAGAGGTCCCCATGCGGCGTTCCGCGCTTGGCTTCGCTATCCGGGTTTTTCCCGGATAGCTCCTTGGAGAGCTGAGGGCTTCAGATAAGAAGCCGGCGGTGGGTGGTTTGGAGCACACGCCCACCTGCGCCGGTCCACGATTCTTGGCGGAAGTTGCCGGTCCCGGCAGCGTGTTCGGGGAGCTCTCCATGCACGCGTCCACGCGTGCCTGCACGCGTGCAGGCACGAGTGGAAGCGTCGCTGGCAGCGGCTCAGGGGCGCTCCAGGCACGCGTACAGGCGTGCCTGCACGCGTGCAGGAAGCGTGTAAGGGTATCAGGGATCGTCGTCGAGATTTTTCGTGCCAACTAGCTCTCCAGCGCTCCGGAATTACTCTTAAGCTTCCAGCAATAACTTGCTGAGGGAAGCTCTACGAGTTACTGCCGAAGCTCTTCCGACGCTCTGCCGAAGCGCTTCGCGCACCCTCTGCCGAAGCTCTTCTGAAGCTCTGCCGAAGCGCTTCGCGCACCCTGGAGCCACGCGTATTGGGAAACGCTAGGAAGCCACGCTCCCGGACGGGCTGCCGGTTGCGGCAGGGCGCTGCAGGGATCGTGGACCGGCGGAGGTGGGCATGTCCTCCCCACCACCCACAGCCGGCTTCTTATCTGAAACCCTCAGCTCTCCAAGGAGCTATCCGGGAAAAAGTCATCACAAGGTCCGTCGAGATTTTTCTTGCCAACTAGCTCTCTAGCTCCCCGGAATTACTCTCAAGCTTCCAGCAATAACTTACTGGCGCCGGCGGTGAACCGTCAACCTGGTCACCGCCGGGAACCTCGTAGAGCTCCTTGAATCCGTGAGAAAGCTCAGCATCAAAGCGGGAGCTTCTGGGAGCTTTTCTACAAAAACTTCAAGTTGAGATTTTTTCGGAGTCAACATGAAGTCGGTTCCTTCAAGTGAACTGGTACTGAAAATGACTCTAGATGGCCGAGCTGATCAGGGAACGAAGTTTATATCTCAATGCTCGGAGTAAAAATCTGCTTTTTCAAAATGAATTGTCAAATATCTTTCAAAAAATTGCAAAACCACCCAAAAGTTGTCACATTGTCCGCCTCGGCCGGCTGGACCAAAGTTCTCACTCCCAGCGAAGCTATTCATATGAAGTCTCGCGCTCTCAGTGAGAGCGCGAGACCATTCTGCGTCGACAAACATGCACCAGAACTCTCTAGGTCACCCATAGATCGATATAAATTAGAAAAAAAATCATCCGACACAAAAAATACAAAATTGTACAAATCGATATTTTTCATTGATTTTGAAAATTCTAATCAATTTGGGCACTCTCGAGGCTCCCATTCGATGTCTCGCATGTCGCTACTTCGATTGGAATGTACCTGGCATGCATAGCATGCACTCAGCTCGAGTTATCATCGAAACACCGTTCGCAACACGCATACATAGAGACAGTATTTCGAGCATAACTCCTGACTCAGCCATTTCTAGGAACTCTCGAGCTTCCAGTGTGACGCGCCAGATCATTCTGCATCGACTGGTGTGCGTGAGAGGTCTGTAGCTTGCTGACAGCTCGAGTTAAGTAAAGCCAACCACCGTCACCTGCCAAACTGCACTGCAGGCAAAGTCGGTTCCTGCAAGTCTTTTGACAGTAATATTGCCCCTAGAGCCCTGAAAATTTTACCAGCAGGTGCGCCATAGCTTACTGTATGTGAGAAAAATCCGTTTTCTGAAAACGAATTGTCAAATCTTGCACAAAGTTTCAAAAACCGACCCCAGGTTAACACATTGTCTCTTTTGGTCGGGTCGGCCAACTAGCTCCACCCTGCGCCCGAATTCCTCTTAGCTCATCTCGTCGAAGAGCTCTACGAGGTACTGGCGCCGGCGGTGAACCGTCAACCTGGTCACCGCCGGGAACCTCGTAGAGCTCCTTGAATCCGTGAGAAAGCTCAGCATCAAAGCGGGAGCTTCTGGGAGCTTTTCTACAAAAACTTCAAGTTGAGATTTTTTCGGAGTCAACATGAAGTCGGTTCCTTCAAGTGAACTGGTACTGAAAATGACTCTAGATGGCCGAGCTGATCAGGGAACGAAGTTTATATCTCAATGCTCGGAGTAAAAATCTGCTTTTTCAAAATGAATTGTCAAATATCTTTCAAAAAATTGCAAAACCACCCAAAAGTTGTCACATTGTCCGCCTCGGCCGGCTGGACCAAAGTTCTCACTCCCAGCGAAGCTATTCATATGAAGTCTCGCGCTCTCAGTGAGAGCGCGAGACCATTCTGCGTCGACAAAAATGCACCAGAACTCTCTAGGTCACCCATAGATCGATATAAATTAGAAAAAAATCATCCGACACAAAAAATATAAAATTGTACAAATCGATATTTTTCATTAATTTTGAAAATTCTAATCAATTTGGGCACTCTCGAGGCTCATTCGATGTCTCGCATGTCGCTGCTTCGATTGGAATGCACCTGGCATGCATAGCATGCACTCAGCTCGAATTATCATCGAAACACCGTTCGCAACACGCATACATAGAGACGGTATTTCGATCATAACTCCTGACTCAGCCATTTCGAGGAACTCTCGAGCTTCCAGTGTGACGCGTCAGATCATTCTGCATCGACTGGTGTGCGTGAGAGGTCTGTAGATTGCTGACAGCTCGAGTTAAGTAAAGCCAACCACCGTCACCTGCCAAACTGTACTGCGGGCAAAGTCGGTTCCGCAAGTCTTTTGATAGTAATATTGCTTCTAGAGCCCTGAAAATTTTACCAGCAGATGCGCCATAGCTTACTGTATGTGAGAAAAATCCGTTTTCTGAAAACGAATTGTCAAATCTTGCACAATGTTCCAAAAACCGACCCCAGGTTAACACATTGTCTCTTTTGGTCGGGTCGGCCAACTGGGCGCCGGCGGTAAACCGTCAACCTTTCTTACCGCCGGGGGACTCGTAGAGCTTCCTGACAGTATATAGAGTGGGAAATAATCCAGAGAACGACTAGTTTCCATGACTCTAACAAAAAAACAAACAGTTTCGCAATCCAGTTCGAGTATCAGACCGAGTTCAGACCTCGCAATGCGACAGGCGGACGCGTCTGATGTCTGCGAATCGACTCATGTGATTACCAGCCCTGCAGCCCCCCGACAGCCCGAGTTAAGTGCAGAAAACCGAGAGCATCTCTCAGAATGACTCGAATAATACAATAGTTTCGCGAATCTGTTTCGAGCAGCAAATCAAGTTCTGAGCTTTCGAATCGTCCAACGAACGCGTCTGATGTGTGCAAATCGATTTCTATGACCCGCAGCACTGTAGCCCTCCCCCAGCACGAGTTGAGTGCAGAAAATTGAGAGCACGTTGCACGATGATTCGGAGAATACGAATAGTTTCGCGAAGCTAGCTCGGGCAGCAGGCCGAGTTCAGAGCTCTCGATACAACAGACAAACGCGCCCGATGATTCCCAATCGATTTATGTGACTATAGGCTCTGTAACTGCCCTAAAGCTCGAGTTAAGTACAGAAAACCGAGAGCGTTTGTCAAGATGACTCGAATAATACGAATAGGTTTGCTAGCCCAGCTACCAGACCGAGTTTAGACCTATGGATTTAACAGGCGAACGCGCCTGACGATTCTGAGTGCGATAGGTGTGCTTACCAGCACTGTAGCTGCCCTAGACCTCGAGTTAAGCAGAAAATACCGACAACGCGTATCAAGTTGACTCGAATAATACGAATAGGTTTGCGGACCTAGCTCGGCTAGCAGACCGAGTTCAGACCTCTGGATTCAACAGGCGAACGCGCCTGATGATTCTGAGTGCGATAGGTGTGCTTACCAGCACTGTAGCTGCCCTACAGCTCGAGTTAAGTAGAAAATACCGACAACGCGTATCAAGTTGACTCGAATAATACGAATAGGTTTGCGGACCTAGCTCGGGTAGCAGACCGAGTTCAGACCTCTGGATTGAACAGGCGAACGCGCCTGATGATTCTGAGTGCGATAGCTGTGCTTACAGGCACTGTAGCTTCCCTACAGCTCGAGTTAAGTGCAAAATACCGACAGCGCATATCAAAATGACTCGAAACGGCCGTTCCCGCCAGAGTGCTTTTTGGCCTTCAAAGTTACCCGATCGAGCTGAGATCAAGATGGCGAGCGGGAATAAGATCGAATATCACGGGAAAAAATACTAGAGCTCTAACGAATTGTCAAATTTCGAGAACAAAATTTTCAACCGAGCAAAAGTCACCAAAAGTTCCGTCGAGATTTTTCTTGCCAACTAGCTCTCCAGCGCGCCGGAATTACTCTTAGCTTCCAGCTATAACTAGCTAAGGGAAGCTCTACGAGTTACTAGCTCCACCCTGCGCCCGAATTCCTCTTAGCTCATCTCGTCGAAGAGCTCTACGAGGTACTAAGGAAAGCGCTACGAGTTATAGCATTAGGCGCTCAAAACGTTGTCGGAGACGCCTGGAACGGCGCCTTGGACGACGCCTGGGGCGCTGCGCAAGGACCGCGCAAGCGCTGCGTAGGAGCTTGCGAGCGCCGTGACGATGACTGCCTGGGAGCTTCGGCAACGCCGCTGCCACGCGTATTGGGAAAACTGGGCGCCGGCGGTAAACCGTCAACCTTTGTTACCGCCGGGGGACTCGTAGAGCTTCCTGACAACATATACTGTCGGAAAAAATTGCAGAGAACGAATAGTTTTTGAGCCCAACTCGAGTATCAGACCGAGTTCAGACCTCAGAATGCGACAGACGGACGCGTCTGATGTCTCCGAATCGATTCCTGTGATTACCCGCCCTGCAGCCTCCTGCAGCTCGAATTAAGTGCAGAACGCCGACAGTAGCTCTCAAGATGACTGGAAGAATGCGAACAGTTTCGTGATTCTGGATCGCGCAACAGACTCAGTTCAGAGCTCTGAATTCAACAGGCGAACGCGCCTAATGATTCTGAGTGCGATAGGTGTGCTCACCAGCACTGTAGCTGCCCTACAGCTCGAGTTAAGTAGAAAATACCGACAACGCGCATCAAGTGGACTCGAATAATACGAATAGGTTTGCGGACCTAGCTCGGCTAGCAGACCGAGTTTAGACCTATGGATTTTACCGCCGGGGGACTCGTAGAGCTTCCTGACAACATATACTGTCGGAAAAAATTGCAGAGAACGAATAGTTTTTCAGCCCAACTCGAGTATCAGACCGAGTTCAGACCTCTAAATGCGACAGATGGACGCGTCTGATGTCTCCGAATCGATGCCTCTAAATACCCGCCCTGCAGCCTCCCTACAGCCCGAATTGAGTGCAAAACGCCGACAGTAGCTCTCAAGATGACTGGAAGAACGAACAGTTTCGTGATTCTGGATCGCGCAACAGACCGAGTTCAGAGCTCTGGATTCAACAGGCGAACGCGCCTGATGATTCTGAGTGGGGTAGCTGTGCTTACCAGCACTGTAGCTGCCCTACAGCTCGAGTTAAGTATAAAATACCGACAACGCGTATCAAGTTCACTCGAATAACACGAATAGGTTTGCGGACCTAGCTCAGCTAGCAGACCGAGTTCAGACCTATGGATTCGACAGGCGAATGCGTCTGATCATTCTGAATGCGATAGCAGTGCTTACCAGCACTGTAGCTGCCCTACAGCTCGAGTTAAGTAGAAAATACCGACAACGCGTATCGAGTTGACTCGAATAATACAAACAGGTTTGCGAACCTAGCTCGGCTGACAGACCGAGTTCAGACCTCTGGGTTCAACAGGCGAACGCGCCTGATCATTCTGCATGCGTTACCTGTGCTTACCAGCTCTGTAGCTGCCCTAGAGCTCGAGTTATCTTCAGAAAACCGTCAGCGCATATTAAGATGGCTCGAAACGGCCGATCCCGCCAGAGTGCTTTTTGGCCTTCAAAGTTACCCGATCGAGCTGAGATCAAGATGGCGAGCGGGAATAAGACCGAATATCACGGGAAAAAATACTAGAGCTCTAACGAATTGTCAAATTTCGAGAACGAAATTTTCAACCGAGCAAAAGTCACCAAAAGTTCCGTCGAGATTTTTCTTGCCAACTGGGCGCCGGCGGTAAACCGTCAACCTTTCTTACCGCCGGGGGACTCGTAGAGCTTCCTGACAATATATAATGTGGAACGAATTTCAGAGAACGACCAGTTTTTCAGCCCAAGCGATTATGAACCTCCAAAGATGACTCTAACAAAACAAACAAACAGTTTTCCAATCGAGCTCGAGTATGAAACCGAGTTCAGACCTCTGAATGCGACAGGCGGACGTGTCTCATGTCTGCGGATCGATTTCTGTGATTACCAGCTCTGCAGCCCATACAGTATGAGTTAAGTGCAGAAAACCGAGAGTACCTCTCAGGATGACTCGAATAATACAACAGTTTCGCAGATTTCGTTCGAGCAGCAGACCGAGTTTCGAGCGATCGGTTCGACGAACGGACGCGCCTGATGTCTCGAAATCGATTCCTGTGACCAGCAGAGCTATAGCCCTCCCCCAGCACGATTTATGTACAGAAAACCGAGAGCACTTCTCAAGATGACTCGAACAATACGAATGGGTTCGCGAACCTAGCTCGGGGAGAAGGCCGATTTCAGAGCTCTTGATGCAACAGACGAACGCGCCTGATAATTCTCAATCGATTTCTGTTAGTATGAGCTCTGTGGCTGCCCTATAGATCGAGTTAAGTACGAAAAACCGAGAGCGTCTGCTACAATGACTCGAATAATACGAATAGGTTTGCGACCCTAGCTCGGCTAGCAGACCGAGTTCAGACCTCTGGATTCAACAGGCGAACGCGCCTGATCATTCTGAACGCATTAGCTGTGCTGACCAGCTCTGTAGGTGTCCTCAAGCTCGAGTTATCTTGAGAAAACCGACAGCGCTTATCAAGATGACTCGAAACGGCCGTTCCCGCCCGTGTGCTTTTTGGCCTTCAAAGTTACCCGATCGAGCTGAGATCAAGATGGCGAGCGGGAATAAGATCGAATATCATGAGAAAAAATACTAGAGCTCTAACGAATGGTCAAATTTCGAGAACAAAATTTTCAACCGACCAAAAGTCACCAAAAGGTCCGTCGAGATTTTTCTTGCCCAACTAGCTCTGGGACGCGCCGGAATTACTCTTAGCTTCCAGCTATAACTAGCTAAGGGAAGCTCTACGAGTTACTAGCTCTCCAGCGCGCCGGAATTACTCTTAGCTTCCAGCTCTAACTAGCTAAGGGAAGCTCTACGAGTTACTGGACGCCGGCGGTAAACCGTCAACCTTGGTTACCGCCGGGAGACTCGTAGAGCTTCCTTACCAGATGCATATTTATATGTATATATACATATATATGTATATATGACTCGCATGCATGCGCAGAACCATTCTTCATTGCCATCTAGAGATAACACTATGACAGGGCACAGGAGGAGAGAGAACAAAAAATAATATATATATATATATATAAAAAATAATATATACATATATATATATGTGGAGAGAGAGAGAGAGGGAAAAAAAAAAAAAAAAAAAAAAAAAAAAAAAAAAAAAAAAAAAAAAAAAAAAAAAAAAAAAAAAAAAAAAAAAAAAAAAAACGAACGGGAAATAGCAACATAAGGACATCGGACGCCAGAAAGGAGAGCGAGAGAGAGAGAGAGAGAGAGAGGGAGAGAGAGGGAGAGAAAGAAAGAAAGAGAAAGAGAGATAGGGAAACATGGAGAAATAAAAAAATGGGGTATAAAAAAAAAAAAAAAAAAAAAAAAAAAAAAAAAAAAAAAAAAAAAAAAAAAAAAAAAAAAAAAAAAAAAAAAAAAAAAAAAAAAAAAGCGACAGAGTGAGAGAGAGAGAGAGAGAGAGAGAGAACCAAAAAGAGAAATACAAACAATTCCATATGCATACCAACTGGGCCCCCGCGCTTCTCGCCCTAAAGAACGAGCTTCTCGGCGCGGAGTGGGCTAATGACCAGCCCCTGGAGGCAAGAGAGAATGAAACAGAGAGGGGGGGAGAAAGAAATCTGAAACGGAGCAAAACAATTCCATGCGCATATCAAGTGCGCCCCCCTGCTTCTGGGCACAGAATCAACGTGTTCTCAGGTCCTCGAGCCTCGCTGCGCACTCCCGACCCGTCTTTAAGAGCCCAGGCCCGAAATGACCAGGTCCTCCTCGCCTCCCCTTCATCCTCCTCACCCTTTTCCTCCTACTCGTGCAACTTACGCGTGAAGGTGACCCCGCATGGTTCGTCGCCCAGCTCGTCCGCGCGGCGGGGCGGCAAGCTGGGGCAGCATCACCATCATCACCAACATCATCATTATCATTATCATCATCGGGGCACCATCATCCTCAACATCATAATTATCATCAACATCATCATCATCACCATCATCATCGGAACACCATCATCATCATCCTCATCATCATCGTCATCATCATCATCGGGACACCATCAACATAATCATCATCATCACCATCGTCATCATCATCATCGGCGCGACATCAGCATCGTTATCATCATCATCAACAGAACCATCATGATCATCATCGTCCTCGTCATCGGGACACCATCATCATCATCATCGACATCACCATCAACAGCAGCAACATCATCGGGACACCATCCTCAACATCCTATCAGCATCATGATCATCATCATCATCAACATCATCATCATCACCAACACCAACATCACCATCAGAATCCCCACCATCACCATCATCATCACCGTCATCATCATCATCATCGGGACACCGACGGGAATCCACATCATCATCGGGACACGAACGGAACACCGACGGAACACCGGCGGGACACCGGCGGGACACCGCGCGGCACCGGCTGCCCTGTCAAGGTTTTTTCCCTCCGGCCGCGCCTCAGCCACACGGGACGCCAGCGGGACACCGGCAGAAAACCGCGCGGGGCACCGGCCGCCCAGTCAAGGTTCTTTTGCTCCGGCCGCGCCTCAGCCACAGGAGACTTTCTATCGCCCGCCCACGCAGCTTCGCCTCGCCCGCACGCCACGCACGAACACGAAACCGATATCTATTTCCCGGTAGGGGGGCTCTCCGTTCCACTTCGATCTCCCCCCCTCACCTCCGATAACTGTTCCATTGGCTGTTGCAGCTATTCATGGTTCTCGCGCTGTCGGCTAACCAACGCTCCAAGACATTCCAAGATGCCTCCAAACCTGCTCAGAGACAACCAAAGAAGCACCCAACACAGCCCACCGAACATCCCCAGAAGGCTCCAAGACAATCTGAACCCGAACAAACCTAAGTTAGCCCCGAAAAACCACTCTGCCCAGACCGCCCCCCCGACCTCATCCTCCTCAAGAAAGTGAAAACTGCGGCCCGACGGCGGCCCCGCGGCCCAATCCTTCCCCTGCGCCACCTCATCGTCACCAGCCGCCGAGGTTGCCGCCCTCCCCGGCCCCGCCGTCTCGCCAGGGCGGTCGAATGGATCAAAACTGCGGCCCCGCGGCTCCATCCGCTCACTCCTCCGCGTCATCCTCCTGCTGCGGCGCCCCATCGCCACCAGCCGCCGAGGCTGCCGCCGCGCCAGACCCCGCCGCCTCGCCAGGGGGACCGCCTCCGAACCCGAACCCGCCGCCGTCCTCGGCGCCGCCGAACCCGAATAGATCGCCGCGACCCCCCGAGGCCGTCGCCGCGCTCGGAGACACCGCCTGGCCATCGGCCCCCCGCGCCGCGCCCGTGCTCACGCCGGCACCTCCCAGCGCATCCGCCGCCGAACGCTTGAGCACCGTCTTCACCTCGAAGACGGTCGCACTCGCCACCACCCCATCATCCGTCTCGTACCCCTCCAACTTCACCCCAACCGTCCACTTGACCTCCCTCGCCCCCCTCACGACGCCGTCCAGGTTCTTCCGCGCCGCATCACCACCGCTGACGGACACGCTCTCCAACTCCGCCACGTGCTGCGCCGAAACGCCGAGGAGCTGCTCCCCCGAAGCCCCCAAGACGGTCACCCATGCCATCGCCCCATCTTCAAAGAGCAACCGCACACGCGCGAACATGAACGGCTCCGTATTCGCCACCTCCTTGTCGCACCGCCAGCAGAAGCCCGCCGCCGTCTTGGTGTGGCACGTCCGCCCCTCCACCGTCTTCTCCAAACACGCTTCGTAGAAAGGCGCTCTCTTGCGGTAAACGTCCACCAACGACGCCGCCACCTTCACGTGGTGCACCTCCTCCGCATTGCCGCCCTCGATGGCCTCGTGCAAGCTGCGAAGCCCAACGCCAGTCACGGCCACGGCATCGGCCAAGGACGGCGCCCGATAAACCCGAGTCGCCAACTCCAGGGACTCCTTCACCCCCTCGTACCAGCGCACCATCTCCGGAGCCTCCATGGCCCGAATGGCCCCGCCGCCCCTCAGCGTCGCCTTCAGCTTCCCCTCCCCCGCCGGCCGCAAAGACAAGCCGTGCACCATCACCGGATACGGCGGCACCCGCCCCAAGACACCGCCGCGCAGCACGCGCGCGCCCTTGCCCCACACGTTCACAGCAAGGACGCACGCCGTCGGAGACTCGACCGCAACCTCCACCTCCATCACCTCGACGCTCCGGTCCCCACCGCCCCGGTCCTTCGTCACAATGCTGCGGTGGACGTGCTTGATCTCACCGACCTTGCTCACCACGCCCGCCACGTGCCCCGGGCGCCCGCCCGAGGTCGCCACGCACGCGGGCACGTCCCCAAGCCCGATGGCGCCAGCCGCCAACTTCTGCACACCGAACTTCCTGTCGAACGTCATGTCGTACATGATCGTCGACAGGGACGTCTCGTGACCTCCAGCGAACCCCGCCCCGATCGCGCGGGCAACGTCCCCCGCGCGCACGCGGGTGCCCCTCATAATGGGAACTCGCATGAACGAAAGAAACATTGCCCGCGCCCCTCCCCAAACGATCCCCCCCGAAACGAGCAAGATGATCCGACCGCAACACCGATCCAAGCAGAGCGACACACACAGATCGCGACCACCACATCACGACCACCACAACGCGGCGATAGAGACAGGCCGAAGCGAACGAAGCAAAGAACAAGCCGCCAGGGCACCGACGTATCCCCACCATGCCCCCACGCAGCCGCAGCGCCACGGGCACGTCCACGCACGCCGAACGCATCTCGTCCACCGCCTCGCCGAAGAACGTCATCGACACCACCCTGCCAAGGGCAAATCCGGCAGCGACCCCGTACACGCGCTCCGTCTCCCCATCTTCCTTGTCGATGAACGTAAAAATCTCCACCGCCTCAGTGACCGGACCGCGCAAGCGCCCGCGCGCAGCAAAGGCCAGAGGCCCACTGACGACCAGCCGACGGCCGCTCCGCTGGATACCTAACCTGCCCCCGCCCAGGATCGGAGGAAACGATCGCGCGCCGCCATATGGAGCTACCGCCCCACCCTACCACCCCCCCCCTCCCATTCCCGACCCCATCCCATCCCGCCGCCCAAAGGCGATCCCGAACCGCTGAGCACGCCACGCCCAGCACCTGCACGTCAACGCACGCGTTCCGCATGCTGGCGTCCAGCCTCTCGAGCCCAACCGGCCGCACCTGCTCGGGCTTCCTCTTGGGCGCCATGACCCTGCAAAGGACCGAACCGCGAAACTCTAACGGACACGACGCAACAAACGCGCAGCGGCCACGTACGACGACAGCGACGACGACCCCGACCTCTCCCGCACGCCCTGGGCTGGATTGCATTCGATCCCCAAGACCAGATCTGCCTCGCCTCGTCCCCGCGCGCGCTCGGCAACAGACCGGGCGCGTCGAACCCAAATGCTGCGGGGCGCGCGAACGTGCCATGATGACGCAAACGAAGAATAAGAGGAAGAAGAAGCGACACAGAGAGCCACGAACAACGCCCCCGCGAACTGGCTACCGTGGCCCTCTCGGTGGCCTCTGGGGGCCTCCAGGCGGCCTCTAGGGCCAGAGACCTCGAAATATCGGTTGACGGTCCCCCTCTGGGCCCTCTCTTGGGAAGCTCTTGGGGCACAGTTGGGTTGTCTGGGGAGCCTCCTGGGCCGTCTTGGGGCCCTCTTCGGGGCCTCGTGGCCCGTCTTGGAGCGATCTGAAGGGCCTCCGAGCGAGGCCGAGAGGGAGCGCTGAGAAGCGGGGGGAGCAAGAACGCATAAATCCTTCAGAAACCATCGGAACATTAGTGAATCTTGCCTCCCAGGGCTCTCTTGGGGAGCCTCTTGAATCCGTCGTGGAGCGTGTTGGAGTCCTCGTCGGCCGTCTTGAGGGCAGCTTGGGCGTCTTCGGGGCCTCTTGGGACCGTCTAGTGCCCTCTCGGGACCTCCATTAGCCTGTCGCGGCCTGCTTCGGGGCGCCGTCAACCAATGCCGGCGACCGACGTGGGACCGACGCGGCCGCCGCGCGCCCTCAGGCATCGCACCCTGTTGGGAAACCGGAGACCCGCAACTGACCCATAAATCCTTGCGGGGCCTCAACCACATGGGAACCCAAGGCAAGGTGGCGACACGCCGAGCAATCAGCAGCGCGGGCGACGACGGGGCGAGCAGGGAAAACGGCGACGAGAAAGCACCGACGAGGAACATCAAAGCGACCTGCCACTCGCACGACAACTCCACATGCCACGCACAGACGCCCCCCCTCACCCCTGAGAAACTCCAAGGACCCCAAAACCAGGCAACACCTTTGTTTCTCATAGCGCGGCGAGCGCGGGCCTTAGAGCTCCCGGAACACAAGCCCTGCGCCGCCAGGATGGCCGCCCACCAGGCCACGTGCGCCTCCAGCGTGCGAGCGCGCCCCGGGGCAATGCCAGCGCGCGCCTCCAGCAGCGCCTACTCCGTCCACCCGTTCAAGCCCGTCGGCAAGGAGCAGGCCGCTCACGCCCGCACACAGCACTCATAAGCCGCATGCGACTGCATGCATGCCTGCATGCCCGCCATCCAGAGCCGCCCCTGCGCGAGCCGCACCGCCCCGCGCGAGCCCCTCCCACACCGCCCCGCCGCGCGGGTTTACATACACCATGAGGTGCACCTGCGCCGGCTTCTGCTCCCCCACCTCGCCCTGCACCGCCTGAACCTTCGCGTCATCGTACATCCAAAACATACCGCCCGGCCCGCGGCACATGGACGTGTAGTGCCCAGAACGCACCGTGGCCCCGTTGTGAAAAAGCACCCCCGCCAGCACCATGCGCGGAAACCCCGGCAGCTGGATCTCCTCCTCCACGTCCACGCGCCGGCGCAGCAATACGCCCTGGCCCCCCGCCGCCACGGGACGCATCACCCGCACGAAGAGCACCGTCGGCGGCTCGCGCACCCGCCATTGCAGCACGTGCACCTGCCGGGACTCACACCTCGGGCACTCGAGGCGATCCGCCTCCTCCTGCACCTCGGGCCCGCACGCGCGCAGATACAGCTCGGAGGTCGTCAACGACACCCTCCTGTCCTCGGGCGGGACCACGCACACCATCTCGGCCGACCCGTACCTGGCACGGCAAAGACCACACGAGCGGCACCGCGAGCGCGTTTCTGTCACACTCCTGAACAGGCGATCCCAGTGCGTAACCTGGAAGCCGTCCTGCCCATGTAGCCATCCATCGCCCCACGGCACGCACCGACCGGCATCCAGCTCCACCTGCCGAAGCCCCAACAAAGGCTGCCGATCCCGTGGCCGCTAAAACAATCTCCGAGAGAGAAGCGACACAAAAGCAAAAACACAAATAAACAAACACACACACAAAAAAAAAATAAACATAACGAAGTATACAATCAGTGAAACGAATTTCCCTCCAGCAAAATACAACTTCCCTGATTATGTTTTCGCAGCCACGTGTCTCCGAGCCCTCGCCCGACTTCCGAACCTGACGAGCTCTGTGGAACCAATGCCCAAAGAACTCGCTGGCGTCCCACTGCTGGTCATCGCCGTACCGCTCGTCCACCGCCGCCCTCTCCTGCGCGAGCCTCGGCTTCCGCACCCCTGCGCGGCGCGACGCCGCCATGACCTGCCCCAGCGTCTCCCGCAACAAGCACACGACACAATCCTCTCCAAGCAACGCCCTGGGGCACCGGTCTCGCCCATGTCTCGAAAGGACCTCGTGCACGGACGACACCCGCAGGAGCAGCTGCAGCACGCCGTTGACGTAGCACGTGTTCCCCAAATTCCCCATGCCCACCACGGGTACGCCGGCGACCTCTCCCCATCCACCGTCTTGCCACTCCTCAGCGCCCGGCACGACAATGGCAGACGGCGCGGAGATCTGAACACCCTCGCCCAGCCCCTCCGCCTCGACGACGAAGTCCTGATCGAACAGCGACTCCCTGCCGAAAGCCGCATCGTGCAACGCCTGCCTCCGGCGTGCCCTCTCGCGAGCCGCCCTCTGCTGGCCCCTCGCAAACGCCTCGCGGTCCCTCTCCGCGGCCCTCTCCCTGTCGAGCCCCTGCTGATCCCTGGCAGCCTGCCGGCGATCCCGGACCTCCTGCGCCTCTCGCTCCCCGCCGACCTCACAGACCCTACACACCTCCCCGCGCCGCACCCGGGCTGCCTCCGCGCGCCCCCTGCCTCGCAGCGCAAAGACGTCTGCCACGTCCACGTACACCATCAACCCGAAGTGGTCGGACGCGCAAAACTGCACGCCTTCGAACACGACAGGCCCTCGCGCCATCACATGCGCCCGGGCAAACAACTTCTCCCCGAACATCGCGCGGTCAAAACGAAACCCGGGGCCGCTGTACTGCTGATCTGCGAAAAACCTGTTCCACCTCACGCCCCAGGTCTTCCCAGCGCACGTGGCATCGCACATGCCCTCAGCCTCGCACAGCGCTGCGACCTCCTCGTCCCGCACGTTCCAGTCGCCCACGACCAAGACCCTGGCACGCTCCGCCCCGCTCTCGTCCAGCGACCGCAGCGCCTCTCCCAGCGCGGCAGCGCGCTGCGCCGCCGTCCCCGGCAGGCAAATGCACTGCCAAGACGCAGACCTCGTCCGCCGCGGCACCGCCTCGGCCCGGCGCCACCCTGACGCGCGCAGCCACGCCAGCAGCCGAGGAAGCCTCACACAACAGCCGCTCCGCCTCCATGCCCCTGCGAACGTACAAGTGGACGTACCCCCGCGTCGCCGCTGCCGGCGTGGCGCCCAAGAGCCGTGGAACTGTTAAGATCGTACACGGTGACGAAGGAGGATGATGAGGAGGAAACGAAGATGGAAGGGGGGAGGGGGAGGAGGTAGAGGGGGGAGGAGGAGGAGGAGGAGGAGGAGGAGGAAGAGGATGTCGAGGGGGTGACGCCGAGAAGGGAGAAGGGGAAGGAGGAGGAGGAAGAGGAGGTCGGGTTTTGCCTTCAGCGCCTCGGCGCCATGACGCGCTCCACCAACTCCACGTCGTACCAACACATATGGTACCTATATGTTTTGTCTTGGGTAAGGTTATGCATGTATATATATATATATAAGGGCACCTGCCCGAGTCCAGCCAAATCAGGAGAATCGGCTTGCTCCGAGGCCTTGGGGTACCATCGGCGATGTGCGGGTACCATCGGTACCAATGCTCGGGGTACCTCCCCGCCACGGCGGGGAGGTACCAGTACTGGGGGAGGCACCCGTCCGCGACCTCCACGGCGCGGGGTGCCCAGCGCGGGCGGGCCTCACAGGGGATCGGGAGGATCCCTGGCGCCAGCGCCCAGCGCGGCTCGGGCAGCCGCGGGGGCGCCGCAGGAAGGCGAAGGAGGGCAAACCACTCCATGGCCTCGAGCCGTGGCGGAAAAGAGGGGAGGAGAGAGGAGGAGGGAGAATGGGAACACGAGGAAGTCGAGGAGGAGGAGGAAGATTCCCGCCGAGGTGGGCGATCGGGCATGAGGGGGAGGCGGAGGAGGAGGAGGAGAAGGAGGAGGAGGCGGAGGGGGAAAGTCGAGGAGGAGGGTGGGAGGAGAGGACAGGAGGTCGAGGAGGAGGACCTCGAGGAGGAGGAGAACAGCTAGGAAGAGGAGAGGGCGAGGTCGAGGAGGAGTTATAGGAAAGCAGGAGGGTGTCGAGTTTAGGAAAGGGGGTCAAGGAGGAGGGGGATCTCGAGGAAGGGGAGGAGGAGGTCGAGGCGAAGGATGGGAGAGGAGGAGTCGAGGAGGAGGAGGGTGGGAGGAGGAGGAGGAGGAGGAGGAGGAGGAGGAGGAGGAGGACGACGACGACGACGACGACGACGACGACGACGACGACGACGACGACGACGACGAGGGGAAGAGGAGGTCGGGCGCCTGCACGCCCGCCTGCGCGATCGGCGCCCGGTCGCCGCCGCGGGGCCCCGCCACGCGAGTCTCGGGCCCCCGTTGCCGCAGCGGACAGCAGAGATCGTCGTCGTCGTCGTCGTCCTCCTCCTTCTCCTCCTTCCGCCCCTCTCCCCTCCTCCCTCCCCCCTCCTTGTCCTTCTTTCCTTCCTCCTTTTCTTTCGTTTCGCTGGAGACGCCCTTGCAACTTGTGATCGCGGTGTAAAAATTATACTATGCTTACATTTTGTAGTACTAATATAGTTATAACATCATATGATGATAGCATATAAGATCCAGGTTCTTATCATAAGATCTTAAGCACCTCTGGGCTGACGCCGTCAGCTCGTAGTGTGGAACGCTGATATGTACCATTTCCGCCGCTGCTGCCGCCGCCGCTACAAGGATGCTTGGGCCCCGCCACCGTTACCTGCTCTGCAGCTGCGATTGCGACTGCGGTGAGGAGGGCCCGCGCGCGCCCCGCCTCCCCGGAAGGTGCCGACGACGCAGTTGTCGACACTTTCGTGGGCCCCGTCGGAGCTGCCACCTGCGCAAGTGCCCCCAATGCTCGACGCTTCGCGCGCCCGGAGGAGGAGGAGGACGAAGAGGAGGAGGAGTAAGAGGAGGAAGAGGGAAGAGGAGAGAACCCAGGATGCCTCAGCGAACCCTGCTACGCACCCTCCCGCCCCCTGTCCCCGCCCGTATAAATCGGCGCCAGCGCGAGAGCGCCACAGAGACTCGTGGGAATCGCGAAAACCAGTTCTCCAGGCAAACTTCGTTGTCTTTCTACGCTGTACTCTTATGCGCCCGTCTCTGTGTTTCGCGCATTCCCCGTAGGGCGGAGAGAGCAGCGTTCTCAAGGTAACCTTTTATCGTTTCTCTTCGCCGTTTTCTTATGCGCCGTTTTGCGTTTCGCGCATTTCCCCAAGGGCGGTCAGAATAGCGAGCTCCGAAGGGCCTGGTCCGCGCGCGCGCCGGCCACCTGCGAAGACAAGTCTTGGCCGTGAGAACGGGTTGCTGTATTTCCAGTGCCGGTGCCTTGAAAGCTTGCTTTAGGCAAATGGCGCGGCGGTTTGCTAGGGCAGCGCGCCGGGTTTCGCCCGCGACGCTCCTAATGCATAGGCGGCCACAGAGGCGCGTCGGAATCCCAAACAATGATTCTCAAGGCAACGCTGTTCCCAAATGCGACGTCCGAAGGGGCCAATTGGCGCGTGCGCCGGCCACCTGCGAAGACAAGTCTTGGCCTTGAGAACGGGTTTTTGTTTTTCCTGGGCCTGCGCTTGGAAAGCCCGATTTGGGCAGATTGGACGGCGGTTCGCTAGGGCAGAAGAGGAGTCGGGTTTTGCCTCAGCGCCCGGCGCATGACGCGCTCCACCAACTCCACGTCGGCCAACACATATGTACCTAGATGTTTTGTCTTGGTAAGGTTTATGTATGTATATATTATATAAGGGCAACCTGCCCGAGTCCCCAGCCAAATCAGGAGATCGCTTGTCCGAGGCCTTGGGGGTAAACCATCGGCGATGCGCGGTACCATCGTACCAATGATCTACGGGGTACCTCCCCCGCCACGCGGGGAGGTACCAGTACTGGGCGGCCGCGTCTGATGTCTGCCAATCCACTCATGTGATTCCCAGCCGTGCAGCCCCCCTACAGCCCGAGTTAAGTGCAGAAAACCGACAGTATCGACTCGAATAATAGAATAGTTTTCCCGATCAAGTTCGAGCAGCAGACCGAGTTCCGAGCTCTGGAATCGATCGACAAACACGCCTGATGTGTGCAAATCGATATATGTGACCCGCAGCACTGTAGCCGGCCCAAACACGAGTTAAGTGCAGAAGACAGAGAGCACTTCTCAAGATCATTCAACAATACGAATAGTTTCGCAAATCTAGCTCGGGCAGCAGGCCGAGTTCAGAGCTCTCGGTTCAGTAGACGAACGCGACTGATGATTCACCATCGATGTCTGTGACAATGAGCCCTCTAGCTGCCCTACAGCTCGAGTTAAGTACAGAAAACCGAGAGCGTCTGTCAAGATGACTCGAATAATACGAATAGGTTTGCGGACCGAGCTCGGATAGCAGACCGAGTTCAGACCTCTGGATTGAACAGGCGAACGCGCCTGATGATTCTGAGTGCGATAGCTGTGCTTACCAGCACTGTAGCTGCCCTAGACCTCGAGTTAAGCAGAAAATACCGACAACACGTATCAAGTTGACTCGAATAATACGAATAGGTTTGCGGACCGCCGCGGGGCCCCGCCACGCGAGTCTCGGGCCCCCGTTGCCGCAGCGGACAGCAGAGATCGTCGTCGTCGTCGTCGTCCTCCTCCTTCTCCTCCTTCCGCCCCTCTCCCCTCCTCCCTCCCCCCTCCTTGTCCTTCTTTCCTTCCTCCTTTTCTTTCGTTTCGCTGGAGACGCCCTTGCAACTTGTGATCGCGGTGTAAAAATTATACTATGCTTACATTTTGTAGTACTAATATGGTTATAACATCATATGATGACAGCATATAAGATCCAGGTTCTTATTATAAGATCTTAAACACCTCTGGGCTGACGCCGTCAGCTCGTAGTGTGGAACGCTGATATGTACCATTTCCGCCGCTGCTGCCGCCGCCGCTACAAGGATGCTTGGGCCCCGCCACCGTTACCTGCTCTGCAGCTGCGATTGCGACTGCGGTGAGGAGGGCCCGCGCGCGCCCCGCCTCCCCGGAAGGTGCCGCATTTATGGGGAGAACACGGTGTAAACATATTGCTTGGAGTTCCGCGCGGATTTCTTGAATCGTCGCTGGTCGCTGAGCCCGTCTGGCGGCGCCTCGGGCGCCGCTCCTGGCGCGCGCAGCGCGTCAGGGAGGAGGGCCTGGCTCTGATCCAAGAAATCCCAGCGGAGCTCCAACATTTTTCGTTCATGCAGTACTTCCCTTTCTTCTAGCTTCTAGCTTCGGGATGCCAGCCAGAACACACTCGTGGGGGTTTGGAGAGTCCTGGTGTCGGTATGCGTCTCTATCAGCCTAGATCATGCCCTCTATCCTTGTGATTGGCACCACCTCATCCCGAGGACGTTCTTATAATGATTCCCTCAGTTTCTGAGGGCGCATCCCTGAGATTGTCATCTCCATCAGACTTACCATTCCTAGGGATAGGGATCAGCTTGGGGTTATTATCACCGAGGAGGTGAAAACACACAGACATAATTGATCCTCGACCCCCAGGAAAATATGGAAACGTATGGAAAGGGCGGGGGGAGACGGACACCCAGAACATTTTCCAAAGCAGGGGGGAATCCTGGGATTTGTTTCTACTTATTTGTGTGTCCCAGGGTCCCTTCAAACACCTCTCCCCAGACATCCGATATTTTTGATTTTCCAATCTGGAGTCTCCGATGGTCCCAACCTTTTTCTTTCGGGTGTTTTTTTCATCCCAAGAGTCGTTGGTTGACAGTCCCGAGGCCTGGCGAGGGCCCCCAGATGCCGGAAGCCAGAAAAAGCCTCGGTACTGAATGGTGTCAATAACGCTGGAGATCTGGGTTCCTGGTTAATGTCCTGCTCCCCCAGCAGGACGCCCTGAGGCACGCTGTGGCCAAGGAGGCGTCCGCGAGGGTGGCCGACGTGGCCGTGCAGGTGGCGGGCGACGCCGCTGCCATCAAGGCCACCGTCAGGACCAGCGGGGCAAAGGTACCCAACATACATCGACACACATTCCAGGATTGTCCTCAGTTTTTATATTTCGTGTGAAAATTCTCCTCCTCCTCCTCCTCCCTATCCCCTCCTCCTCCTACTCCTCCCTCTCCTACTCCTCATCCTCCTCATACCTCCTCCTCCTACTCCTCATCCTTCTACTTGCTCCTCCTCTCCTTCCTCTCCCCGCCTTCTCTCCTCCCCCTTCCTCCTCATTCCTCCTCCCGTATCCCCCTCCTCCTCCTTCCGCCTTCCTTCACTGTTCTCTCCTCCTCCCCCTCTCCTCCTCTCCGAATTATTGTGGTTGTGGCTGGCCTTACACCCTCTCTGGAGGACTGTGGCCGGGCCGGCCGCGGCCCGGCAGGCCGCTCTGGATGGCCTCGGCACTTGAAGACACGTGGTCTCCGTGGCCGCTGCGGTGCAGGCAGGACCGGGACAGGTGCAGGCAGGACCCGGTTCGATCCGACGGATCCGACTCTGAGGGGCCTGTTTTCCACCAGCACCACCACAAGTTGGATGGTGGGGAGGAGGAGGAGGAGGAGGAGGAGGACCTCCTCCCCCTCCAACTTCTGGTGGTGGCGGTGGAAACAGGCCCATCATATTCGATACAGTACTCCCAGGCCTCCCAGATGGGGTCTAACCAGCCCAGAACCTATCCCTATCCCCAGGATGGGCGAGCAAGAAGCGAGGACAGTCTTAGGGATGTGCCCTCAGAAACTGAGGGAATCCTTAAGACCGACATCGAGGTGAGGTGATGCCAAACACAGGGATAGGGATATGTTTCGAACTGGTAAGGGTCGGAGCAGATGGGGTCGGAGGATCGCGCCGCATCGCCGATGCTTCGCCGGTGCGACTCGATGTGGAGCCCGATTCGCTTCGCGTCGACGTCGCCGATGCATCGCCGACGTCGACGATGCATCGCCGATGTATCGGTGATGCGGCTCGATCCCCCAACCTCATCTGCTCCGATCCCATCTTGGAGGCCTCTAGATATGATGGGGGCGTTCGGTAAGGAGTGTGCCCGGGAGGCTTCAGAACCTGGAGGATTCCTTATCCTATGAGGGCGGTGGTGATGCCCATCGTCGAGCCCCAGTTGGCGTTCCACTGGCTTCCAGACCCTGGATTCATTATTCAAGAGCTCCTTATCCAACGCCCTCACCGTTTCGATTTCGGCCAGTCTGATCCGATTCGATTCCCACCTTTCTGCGGTCCGACGCGGCCCGAGGCTTGCCTGGCGCCGTTGTGCATTTTGGTGCAGCCGATCCGATGCGATCTCAACCCCTTGCCGGTGCGGCCCGATCCGAGGCGCACTCCGCTTCGATCCGATTCCTCGATGAAGGCTCAGAGGAGGAACAGTTACCGATGCCGGAACCTCTGCCCCGTTTTCGCCTCTCTGGGCCTCCTGGGAGGCCCTCGTCGCCACGGCCAGACTCGCCCCGAAATCCTGGTCCCAACGCACCCCGGGGCGATGTCCGGGGAGCACTGGCATCGGTACCCTTGAGTCGGGCCTGTCCCTCTACAGGGGGGAAATTCAAAAATAGTTTAAGAATAGTCTGGGGACTGTTTTTCTATTATTTTTGATTAATTGGGAGTATTTTTGGGGTATTTTTATTTTTCGACCAAAATCCCCCTGTAGGGGGACACGCTCGACTCAACGATACTTTTGGGTCTCCCCAGAAGGCCGTGCCTGGGATCGGGCCGGCCCTGGACGGCGTGGCCCTGTCTGCGAGCGTGGTCGTGTCGAGAAGCCTGGAGGTGACGCTCCGGCGCAGCTGAGCGCGCTCGTGCGCGTGCCGTTTTCGCCCTGGCGGCAATGGGCGCCTCTTGTCTTTTGCTTCAAGGCCTCCCAGATGGGGTCCGAGCAGACGTGGCCGGAGGATCGAGTCGCATCGCCGGTGCGTCGCCGATGCGGCTCGATGTGGAGCCCGATTCGCTTCGCGTCGACGTCGTCGATGCATCGCCGACATCGACGATGCATCGCTGGTGCATCGCCGAGGGCGCGCCGCTGGATGAACCTCAGGGGGGTGGGGGAGTGGGACCCCCCCCCCTTCCCCCCCTTTCCCGATCCGTCGGGGACCCCCCCCCCCTTCCCCCCTTTCAAAAGGGGGGGGAGGGGGTTCCGACCCCCCCCCCTCCCCCCGTTGGCCGCCAAATTCCCCCCCCCCCTTTCGCCACGGCGCCCTCGGTCTCCGGATCCCGACCCCGACCACCCTTAATTTTTTATAATTTATTTATTTTTATTTTTTAATTTTTATTTATAAATTTTTTTTTTTTTTTTTTTTTTTTTATTTTAGTATTTTAAATTTTTGTTTATTGTTTTATTTTATGTTAAAAATTTTAATTAATTTTTATTTTATTTTATATTTATATATTTATAATTTTTTATTATTTTTTTTTTTAAATTTTTTTTGATTTTTGAAACAAATTATTTTTTTAGAAAATTACATATTATTTATACAAATTTAATATGTTTTAAATATAATTCATTTTCTGTTACCTGCTTATTTTTCTTACTATCTCACCCTTGCCCTAACCCCCAACCGTAACCCCAAACCCAATCCCTAGCCCCAAACAGCATTCACTACTCACTACCCACGCCTCACTACTCGCTACTCACTACTCACTTCTCGCTACTCACTACTCACGACTCACTACTCACGATCCACGACGAAGTACCCTCTACCCACTACTCACTACTCGCTGCTTCGTACTCACTACAAACTACCCACTACTCACTACCCACTACTCAATACTCACTACTCATTAAACACAAATCACAACCCACTGTTCACTCATCGCAAATCTCTGCTCATCACCCACCAACCAGTATCCACTACTCACTACTCACACTTCACTACTCATTGCCCACAACTCACTACTCACTATCCACTACTCGCTACTCCCTACTCCCTACTCCCTACTCCCGTCACAGTATATACTACTCACTACTCGCTAATCCCAACGCTCTAGTCGCTACCCGATACGCATTATTCACTACCCACTACTCACTAGTCACTACGCCCCCACCACTCACTACTCACTACTTCCTACTCCCTACTCCCTACTCCCAGCGCGGTACTCGCGAACCAATATTCAAGACACACTACTCACGACCCACTACTCAATACTCACTACTCACTAAACACAATCCACAACCCACTATTCACTATTCACAAAGCTCTGCTCATCACTCACCAACCAGTATCCACTACTCACTACTCACACTTCACTACTCACTACTCACTGCCCACAACTCACTACCTATACGACCACCCTTCGGGTGATAAGGAGGTCCGGGGGGGGAGGATGCAGCGTCTCACTCGATCGGTCTCACTATCCATCTCACTATCGGTCTCGCTCGATCGATTTCACTCGATCGATCTCACAATCGATCTTGATATATCCCATTCGCTCGGTCTCACAATTGATCTGATTATCGATATCACAATCGATCCCACATTCGGTCCCACTATCGATCTCACTACCGATATCACGATCGATATAACATTCAACGTCATCATCATCAGCAACAACACCACCTTCTCCATCGTCATCGGGACACTGTCATCTTCACATCATCATCATCATCGCCATCATCATCAACGCCATCACCATCATGCCATCATCACCAATGCCATCATCATCTCGTCATAGTCATTATCATCATCATTGGGACACAGCCATCGTCATCATCATCATCAACATCATCATCATCATCGGGACACCATCATGGTCACCATCATTTTCATCGTCAACATCATCGACAACATCGGGACACCATCATCATCATCAGTTAATTATCATCATCAACATCATCAACAGCATCGTCAACATCATCGGGACAGCATCATCATCAGCAACACCATCATCACCAACATCATCATCAATATCATCATCGGCACAACATCACCATCACCATTATCAGCACCACCGCCATAATCATCATCATCATCGGGATACCATAATCATCATCATCAGCATCATCATTACCAACATCATTATCAACAACAACGGGCAGAAACATCATTTTCATCGTCATATCATCATCATCATTAACATCATCATCATCACCAGGACACCATCATCGCCATCATCATCACCATCAACATAACCATCATGATCATCATCAACAACATCATTTTCGGGACACCGACGGGACACCGGCGGGACACCGCGGGGCCCCGGCCGCCCGGAAAGGAGACATTTGGTCCGGCCGCGCCTCAGCCACACGGGACACCACCGGGACACCGGCGGGACACCGCGGGGCCCCGGCCGCCCGGAAGGGAATCATTTGGTCCGGCCGCGCCTCAGCCACAGGACGCTTTCTCTCGCCCGCCCACGCAGCTTCGCCTCGCCCGCACGCACGGCACGCACGAACACGAAACCGAAATCGATTTCCCGCTGGGGGGGCTCTCCGTTCCACTTCGATCTCACCCCCTCACCTCCGACTCACTATCCACTACTCGCTACTCCCTGCTCCTTACCCCCTACTCCCATCACAGTATTTACTATTCACTATTCGCTAATCCCAACGCCCTAGTCGTTACCCGATACGCATTATTCACTACCCACTACTCACTAGTCACGCCCCCACTACTCACTTTTCACTACTTCCTACTCCCTGCTCCTCACTACGCACTGCCCACAACTCACTACGCACTATCCGCTATTCGCTACCCAATACGAAGTATCCACACCCACTTCGCACTACTCGCTATTCACTACCCCCTACTCCCTATCCACTGGTCGCTAGTCGCAAGTCGCTACTCACTACTCAGTATTCACTTATCATTACTCACGACGCACTAGTCACCACTCACTAATTTCAACTCGCAACTCCATACCCACTACCCACTACTCAATACCCACTTCTCGCTTCTCACTACTCACTACTGAATACTCACGACTCCCTACTCACTACTCACTACGCACTACTCACAACTCGCTACTCCCTACCCGCTACGCACTACTCCTTACTCACTACTCACTAGTGACTCCTGGTTATTCCCTCCTCATTACTCACTACTCACAAGGCCCTATTCGCTAATGTTTACTCACTAATCGCTACTCCCTACTCGCTCCTCCCTACTCGCTACTCGCTATTCGCTCCTCACCACTCACTATTCACTACTCTCCACTCACTGCGCACTACTCACTACTCACTATTCACTCCTCGCTTCGTTATTGTTTACTCCCTCATCCCTACTCCCTGCTTGCTCTTCACTATGCACTACTCTCTACAGACTACTCACTCCTCACTGTTCACTAGTCATAATTCCTTACTTTCTATTTCCTTCCCACCACTCACTATTCACTACTCACTTCACTACTCACTGCTCGCTACTCACTCACCTCTACGCACTACTCACTACTAGCACTACCCATTACCCACCACTCACTACTTATCATTTGTTGCGCACTACCCACTATCAATACTCGCTACTCACCAATCGCTATTCAGAACACTTTACTTTCTATTCACTACCCGAGAGGCCTCCTCCCCAACCCCCTGTTCGGCGCAAAAGGGGGGGAGGGGTGTGGGGGTGACCCCCGCCCCCCTTCTTTCCAGCGGCGCCAAGGGGGGGAGGGGGGGGGGATCTGGACCCCCCCCCTTCAAGGTGGGGAGGGGGCGGCGGTCGGAACTCCCCCCCCGTCTAAGAGGCGGGAGGTGGCTTCGAACATCTCACCCCCTCTTTGAAGGGGGGGGGGTGCGAACACTTCCCTTTTTGTGTATTCGGGGCCATCCACTGGCGCGCTATCAGCATCGCCAATGCATCGCCGATGCATAGCCGATGTATCGGCGATGCAGCGCGATCCTCCGTCCCCATCTGCTCCGACACCATTTAGGAGGCCGCTGCCTCTTGTCGCCGCCTTCTTACTCGTCTGCCGAAGCCACCCATGGCTTTCTGGACTGCTGTGCAGCCGTCCACGTTTCTCGTGTGCCAGGCTTGCGGGTCCCAAGCGCGTGGCTTCTCGTCGGCTGGAGCTGGCGCTCTGGCTGGCGGCGCGGCGACGACCCCGCGGGTGTCCGAGGCGCCCAGTTTGTACCCGCCTGCCACTTCTGGCAAGCCCGCCTGTCTTCCATTCCTGCGGGTCGGTCTCTTTTTTCGTGCGTTCGAGTTGGTCAGTATTAGTTGTTGTGGCACTTCCCATGGATCTTGTATGCCTTCACCAGGTCACGGTTCAAATGGCAGGGAGGAGGGATGGCGGAAGGAAGAGGTAAGAGGGATTGAGGGAGAGTGGCCGGATGGAAGATAAGAAGAGGAAACGAAGATGAACGAGAGGAGAAAAACGAGCGTGAGAAAGGGGGGGAGTGATCGTAATGGCCTCCGGCCAGTGCCGCCGATCCGGGGGGCTCCAGATTCGGTGATCTTCGCGGCTCTGTGGCCCCCTCCTTCCTCGATTCTTCTGGTCCTCTTTCTTCTCCTCTGGGGGGGTGCCTGGAGCGGTCCCGGTGGGGGTCCGGGGAGGGTTCCGAGGGGAGGGTCTTGGGGGCGGCAGCGGCCAGATTTGAGGGTGGTCCCTGGGGCCTTCCGGAACTTTTTGGGGATGCGCGAATCATTAAGAAAACGCCAGGTGGGGGACCGCCCCAGTGACATCGTGTGATGGGCCCCGCCTAGCGAGGAGCTGCCCAAGAAGCGCCCAGAGGTCGGCGTCGGGGCCTCTAGGGGATTCGAACCTACGCTCGAGCCACCGTGTGACTACAGGCTCGCAGTCGGAGACAAATCGAACGTCGCGTCGAGGCAACCATGGACCCAAGAGGAGGGCTCAAAGCTCACCTCCTAGCAACAACCTGCCGAGGGCCGCACAAAAAGGGCCTCCGATGGTGGCTGCAATATCTACCTGGGGTTCGAGAGTGCTGAACAAAAACGGCAGCTAATCTTTCACGACGAAAAGACGGGGAGCTTGTATCAGGGCCCCCACTTCGCATCTCCACTGAGCAAGAGCGGGGCCTCACGAGTGCCTGTTCCGAACATGCCTTCCAGGGCTTCTTTATACGGGCCGTCGATCGTCCACTGCTCTTCTGGCGCCGGTGGGGGAACTGCTGTCCAAAACTTGTTGAGAAGACCTCGAAGCCAAAATCCAGTGTCCATCTCATACTGAGCCAGCGCCTGAGGTATCAATTCGTCTGACTCCTCGTGCGCTCGGTGGTTCGGTGGTTCTTATTGCACGGGCACTGCCAGATCCTGTGGACCAACGTCTCTGGGGCCGTCTTGCAGCGTGGACAGACCACAGGGCCCTGGTAGGAAGGTATTTCCTCGCGCCTCCGATCGCGCGGCCATACGCCTCCCACCGCACATGCGACCATGACCTCAGCCAGTCGGTGGCCGATGACGGGGACCGCCTCCAGCTGCGCTAACAAGGTGCGGAAGGATATGCAATCGACCCCTTGTTCCAGGCCACTGCCGCAGTAGTGGCGGGTGGCCTGCTCCCAGAGGCGCGGGCGGATCGTTTCCTTGAAGTCGGCGAGGAAGCCCTGGTGCGAGTCCAAGGCGGCGGAATCCGTGTACAGATCGTCGTCGAAACGCCACTTGTCGCCTGCGGCTGGGTGTGGCTCTGGCGCCGTCCATGCCGTGGCCTCGCTCACGCCCCAGCCCAGCTCGAGAAGGTGGCCAACAACAGCAGTGAGCGGTCCTCTGATATGACGAGACCGCTGCCCACTGTCAACTGAGCTGAGTCGCTGGACGGCATGTGGCCAGGCTCGCCGAACACCATCGCGGAGATCGGGATGGTCTCGCCGGGACTGCAGCCAAAGATCCAAGCATTCCGTCGGTGATTTAGTCGCAGGGTCTTGGTCGCCAGCGCGCAAGGCGAGGAGGGTGGTCAGGCGCCGACCCCGTGTGGGCGCGGCAAGTGCGAACCCCAACTGTCTCCGCAGTTGTTTCAACTTGGACCCAAACGTGCCGTAGATCTGGTGTCCGTAAATACCTGCCGCTTGGGCGCCCTGTGTCTCAAGGCGCCCAGTGGAACGATACTTCTTGGACATGAAAACAAATCAGCGAATCTTCTGATGCATGCTTCGGTGCTTCTGTTCGCGACCGATGCGGGTGGCACGTCCATGACGGGCCCCACAGGTCAGATCGACTCCCAGATAGCTGGTGTGCAGCTCGGGGAGGATCTTGAAACCTGCAAGCCGCACCTTCCTCGCCGCCCACTTGGCGTCGGCACCGTGAGAGCACATCACTGCCGACTTCGGGGAGACGGTTCGGCCGCGGCTCTGGACTTCCTGGCATGTGTTGATGAGGCATTCTGCGAGCTCGTGCCTGACGCTGCACGAGACCCTCGGGAGCCCTGGGCCAGGTCGTCGATCCAGAGGCGGTGGCTCATCCTGGGGTGGGCTGTGGTGATGGCCTCCATCACGTAGTGGGCCATGGCCTTGCCCAAAGCGAGTCCCCGACCTCAGCCCCTGCACGATGCTGCGCGTGGGCTGGAAGGGCGGCGAGGTTGCCCCCAGCTGTCCCACCGCGCGTGGTGCCACACACTGCAGTAATTCCAGCTGCAAAATCACGGGTGGAAAGTGGGGCGCCAGCGCGCTGGCGGCCAGCTTGCCCCTGTCAATCGCACCGTGAAGATCCTGTATATCGATCAGGCCCTCGCCGCAGGCAGCTCCCAAATCTCGAGGCACTTCCTGATAAATAGCCCCGGGGAAGGCCTCGCGGAGACTGGAGTTGTCTGCGATGGCCGCGCCCCACGACGCGGTGACCTCCGTCGTCCACGCGCGGGCGCGCGGCGCGCGAATCGAGCCCCATAAGCGGCGGATCATCGCGGCGAGGCCGACGACGCGGTCACCAGTGCTGATTCTTCTTCGGCGGCACCCTGCCCACAGTCAGAAGGACCTGACCTGGCCAGGCCAGGTGGCATTCGCACGCCTGCAGCAACATGGCCAGCTCCGCCAGCGCTTGGTCAGGGAGCCTCTCGAAACCGCTTGGCCCTAGCATGTCAATGCCAAGGCCTGCGTTGACCTTCGCCTGCCGGAGGGCCCCGTGGACATCGCTTGCCGTGATGCCAGGAAGGGGTTCGTCTTTGGCAGCCCTCCGAATAGTGGCAAACGCGTTGGAAACTAGTTCTTCATCCAACGGCTCTGCCATGGGGCCCGCAGTCCATGCCAGTGCTGAGCCCCGTTGTCCACGATGTCCTTCGGGTGGCGCAGCGTAGACGCCCCTCGCTCAAGATCCAGCGACGGCAAAGTGGGTGGCCGATGAGACTTGTGGAGGATGCCCATCGAGCCCTCGGATCCCACGAAGTCGCGGAACTCTTTGAGCGAAGCATGGGCAACATGGCGAGCGCAGTCGCGAACATATCGTAGTTGCTGGTGTTCTCCATCGACATAGACCTGCGAGCAGCGCGTGGAGTCGGCACCGCCAACGGCTGATCATATCACGAATGGGTGCGAGGCGACTCTTCGCTGGGATGCGAGCCGTGCTGACCTTGAAGCGCGGGCCTTCTGCTCGGCGTGGCCCAGACGGAATGGGGGCGCCGTGGCGAGCGACTAGGGCCTTCTCAGCTGTAGTCGCCCACGCAGCGCATAGTCCTGATATAGCGGCAAGATGAGGCGGCTCGAGCCCGAAAGGCTGCGGCTTGCAGCGAAGCAGGAGCGAGGGATTGAACCGGCTGGGAACCTTGACATAATCCCACATCGACGCGGCACTGTTTCCAATGGTCAAGCGGGATGGCGTGCGACGGGGCCCCTTTGGGGCAACGGGGCCTGGCCGCAGGTCCCCAACCTTTCGGGGATCCGAGGGTGAGGGTGTGTGTGTGTGTGTGTGTGTGTGTGTGTGTGTGTGTGCGTGCGTGCGTGCGTGCGTGCGTGCGTGCGTGCGTGCGCGTGCGTGCGCGCGTGCGCGTGTGCGCGGGGGGCCCAGGGCCAGTGCGCAAGGCGTCGGCAGACGTGGCGCTCTGCACCCCGAGCCTCCCAGACAACGCCTCCTCGAATCCCGTCGGACGCGGTCGGGGGTCAGCAGAATTTTTGTCTGAAGCTACTCCTGCCCTCGACCCGGATGCGCCGATGGCAGGGGGCCGCGATGGCTGCGGCTGAGAGGGCCCGCTAGCAGCGCGCGCGCTCGGTGGCGAGGCACTAGACGAAGTGGGCGCGCTCGACGCCTGCGCCTCGGGATTCCGAACCTCGGGTCGAGAAGGGGCTAAACCATTACTAGACTGGCTTAGAGAAGCATCGGCACAGAAGTTGAGCCCTGCTGCCCACGTGCCCCCCTCATCAGGCCACTCATCATACTCGGGCGAGCGAAACTCTAGAGGCCCCCCATCCACCGAGACACCATTGCAATCCCCGGGTGGGCCGTCGGGGGCCGCCTCTGCAGACTGCCCTTGACGGCAGTCTCCAAGAAGAGCGGAAAACCTGTTCGCCCGCCTGTCGGCGGCGAGTTGTCGTCGAAGGCCGCGCTGGACCTTGGCGGCGCTAGACTTGGACCCCGGGGGTGGCCTCGACGCCTGGGCGAGGAGCCTTCGGGGGCCTACCAGGGGCCAACGCAGCGCGGGCGATGAGCTGGGCCCCCGAACCACGCAGAGCCACTTCGAGCGGAGTGTGGGGCCCCCAAGGAACCCTTGCAACATGAGAGACTTTAGCTATGAGCGGAACTGCGGACTCACTGCAAAGAAGGTAGTCGATTACTGTTCTTCGATCAGGCAGGTGGCATTTTTCGGCTCAGTGGTAACCACGCGGGCGCGCAACCGATTCGGAATGCTTGATCTATCAAGTTTTTTCTGCAGCCAGATTGAAATCACCGCGCGCGATCCACGGAAGCTGCAGCGACCGCAGCAGCCCTGCCAGGCGCTGGTGCCCCCAGTGTTCTGGCCTGCTGTGCCGCAGCCATGATGGGTGTAGAACAAGGCCACCACGGCGGAGATGCCTGCCGGCGAAGCACTGTGGGTGACCAGCTGGATGCAGGCGGCTCTTCGCTGCTTGGGCTGGTCCGGGACGATGTGTTTGGAGATGGCCCTTGAAAAGGATCCACTCACCTCCCTCGTTGCTGAAGTCCTCCTGCGAGGTGCTGACAGTTTTATCCGAGCGGCGAGCTTTGTTCTGAAACACCCGTAGCCTTGAATTCCGAGCTGCAGAATCAAACTGACGAAGAATGGAGTCGTCGTGGACATGCGTCTCGACGAAGCTGTAGTAATCATAGCTCTTGCCTCCCAACCAGGACCATGGCTTACTATTCTTAGTAGATCTCCCCATGCAAGTGACATTCGCGTGGGATGATCGCGCATAATTCTTGGCCTGGTCCTCATCGTCCTCGGGCGCGCGAGACTGCGGAGTAGCGCTGGCGCTCTTGCTCGCTGCCGTGGGTGGCGAGGTCCCTAGTCACAGCTCGGCGTCCTCCGCCTCGGCCGCCGCGGCGGCCGAAATGGGTGCAGCTGCAGGCTTGGGCTTGCCCGTGCCCTTGCCGCTGCCGCATCCCTTGGCCTTCTTCAGGGCCTCCGACTGGAGCTTGGTCTCCGAGAGGCGCCGAGCTTCGTCCTGAACGCGGGTTTCATCAGCAGGGGGAGACTTGGGTTCCTCAGGCGCCGGCGCGCTGGGGGGGGCCTTCCTGCCCTGTCGCCCTGCGGCGCTGCCAGCGCCGCCACTGGAGGTTGCGGCCTCTGGCGCTGTCGGCGGCTGCGGGGCGGCCTCGCCGTCGGCGGCGCGCCGCTTCTTGGCCGCGCGGTGCTCGAGGGCTTCCCTGACCTTCGCGAGCTCCGCGGGCCAGGCTTGGGCCTCCGCCTCCTTCGCCTCCGCGTTGGGCTTCGCGGCCCCGGGGTTCACCTTGAGGTCGCGCAACAACTTCTTCCCAGCTCCCTCGCAGTCGAGCGAGTCGATCTTGTCGAAGAAGTCGGCGCCCCAGCTCACCTGGAAGATCGGCTTCTGGGCTGCCGCCTCCTCGCCTGCGGGCGCAGGGGTACCGATCCCTTCGGCATGCTGCAGGGCCGCTGCCGCGGCACGCCGTGCAGCCAGGGCCTCGGCGACCTCCTTGGCCACGTCGCCTCGGCGGCCTCCAGCTGGCCGCGAAGGCGGAGCACGTCCGCCACCTGCTGGCCGCGGCGGTGGTCCGCGTCCTTCCACGCGCCGTCGGCCTTGCGGAGGGCCCCCGCGGGGGACATCGTGGCTGCGACGCTCCTGGCCTCCTCCTTGGGTCCTTGTGCTTCGCGACCTGTTCCGCCAGGCTGGCCTGGAGCGTCGGGTCGTCCGTGGACACGGGGGCCTGCTCGAGCAGCGAGGCGGCGGTCGCCTGCGGTGGTGCGCCCTGCGCCTGCTGAGGCGGCCGGCGGCGGAGGCGCGGGCTCCCTTGGGGTGCACCAGGGTCCCCTGCGCCTCCTCCTCCTCTGCGAAAGTGACGCGAGGCCGCGAGGGGCCTCGGCGGCCTCCGCGTCGGCCCTGCTGCGTCGCCTGCTGGCTCGTGAAGAGGGCCAGGCCTGCGCCGCAACCCTTGCAGGCGAGGGTGTCCTGCTGGAAAAATACGTCGTTGTACTCGCAGCGTTGGCAGCTGGCGCAGCGGGTCCACTGGCGGTAGAACCTGGTGGCGGACATGGCGGGCTGGATGCTGAAGGGATAAAGAATTGCCTCTGCTTTAGCCGAGACCGACACCAATATGGGGGGACGGCGTTTCGATCTAGTCCCTCAAGTGCCGCGGGGAAGCACAGAGGCTTTGGGCGCTTGAGCCAAAATGGTTGCGGAGGTGGGAGTGAGGAGGAGGAGGAGGATGGATGGATGGATGGATGGATGGATGGATGGATGGATGGATGGATGGAAAGATGTTTGGATGGATGGACCCGGCATTGCGCTGTGAGTATGAAGGCACTCACCCCTCGAGCTCACGAAACGAGAGTTCGGGGACACCTCTGAACAGTCGTGCGATCTCCTCGGGCCGAACGAGGTCAGGCGTGCGGGCGCGCCGTGCAGCTGTGATCACCGTGGATCCGAGCCGAGCAGGACAGGAAACAATAAAACGCCCGCTGGCGGGGGTGATGCCCCTCTGGCCCCTGGGGGCCGAGCTCGACGGCGCGGAGAGCACCGAGCAGGCCCCCTGGACACCCCAGAGGCCCCGAGAAGGAAAAAAAAACAGGCCGAAGAAAAGGGCCGACGGCGCGCCCTAGAGACCAGGGGCGGCGAGAGCGACTAAGGGGGCCTGGTGCTACAGCGAAGCTGCTGGACTCATGTCGTCACGTAGTGTTATGATCGCACGTCTCTTTCCGTAGGATCCGCCACCCGTGTCAGCTCTTCTGGCCGTAGTGGATCTGGCGGCTCTTGTCTCGCAGTTTCTGGGCCATCGATTCCAGGTGACCCGTCCCCATCTTCTGGCGGCCGCCCAGAACGTCGAGGCAAGACTCCCGAGGGCCGTTTGGGTTGACGCTCTTCAGTGTGATCTGGTCCGCGTTAGCGAACTGCTTCCTTGTGCGCTGGTCGCTGTAGCGCGTGCGCAGCCTGAGGTGGAAAAGAGCTCCGAGCCCGTCTCCGTGCAAACGAACTGCTGGTAGAAGGTGCGCGGGAGCCCGTGCCCCTGCGGGGTCTCCTGCACCACGAAGGCCGACGGGTACTTGAACTCGGCGTGAGCGAGGTACAAATGTGGTGAGTTGGGGCTTCGCCACGGGGAACTGCGCCGCCTCTGCGTACATCTTGCCCGCTTCCCGAACTGCGACGATCGAGGTAGCCGTGGGCGCGGTCACGATGCTGATCCATACCGAGTCCGCAAGGTCCCTGAGCGACTGGGCGTGCAGGCGCATCATCTTGGGGAGAATCGTGACCGTCTGCCGCAGGTCGCGCGACTTCAGGGCGCCCTCCAGGCGAAGCGTGATCGTGTCGTAGCCCCAGGTGTGCAACGCCTGGGCCTCGAAGTTGTCGCCCGCGTAGACAGAGCAGCGGTCTCGATCGTACAGTATGTTGAGGCGGCGTCCTGCTCCCATGGGGGCCTTGCACTGGCGTGCGTGGGACTCCTGGGCGGACGGGGCGTAGGAGAAGCCGATCCTGCGTGATCGCCCGTGCGCCCCTAAGTAAATGTCCCCGCTGGCAAAGAAGGCGTCGTGGTCCGAGAGGAACCGTTGCCAAAGACGTCCAGGGAGGCCCTCCAGCTCCAGGAAGGTGCCCACGGCACTGTCGACCTCGCTCCACAAAACGGGCACGAGCAGGGGCGAGGAGCCGAGATACGTCTCGTCCACGGAGTCGCCGAGCTGAGGTCCGCCCCGCAGGAAGGCGTGCGACGACTGCCCACAGACTCCATCATGGTGCGTGCCCACGAGGTCATAGCCTGGGCCACCTGGCGGTATGAGTCGGACTCGGATGGCGCGGAAAGGTGCCTAACCAAGAGGAGCACGTCCGAGGAGCGGCACTGTCGCGCCGCCGCGGCCCGAGAGCGCCGCGGGCGGAGGGTAGGTCAGACGTAGGTGTGCCTGCAGAAACCGTCGATGTAGGAAGATGCGCCCCCCGAAGCTCTTGTTGGTCCAGCCGAAGGAGAGCTCCCAGTGGTAGTCGCGCAGGAAGAGGCTGTGGCGGCCGTCCAGTGTCGGGCGGCGGTTCATCCCAGGGAAGAGGATCTCGCCCATGTAGTGCGCGTGGGTGATCTCCTGCGCGCGGGTGCTGCCCGTCGGGTAGATAGGGATGTACTCGTAGAGCCTGGTGTGCAGAGCAGGTTGCGGCTCTCGCTCCTGAGTGCGTCCAAGGGCGCGGCACGCGCCTGCCGACGTGCAGGCGGCCGCCCGCGGCGAGAAGCCGACGGCCGCGAGCAAGAGGAGAGCCGCCATCATGGGCCTCTTGGGCCCCGAGGGCGAGTGGGCATCGCGCGCTGCTCCCCTGGCGGGCGATGAAAAGGGTGGGAGGGCCGCGTGTCCCGCGCCCTTCAGCCGTGGCGGCGGCTGGAGGATTTTTTGGCTCCACGCCCTCCCCTGAGTCCTTTAAAAGGATCTGACACCTGCTGCAACGAGGCGGTGCAGCAGGCCTGTGAATAAAATTAGGCATACGCGTTGAAGCACTGCATAATATTGCCGACATTGACCGTAACACCCGCTTTCTGTTGCCTGTAATGCGGGTGTTTGCCTTTGCACAGGGCTTCCCAGCCGTACCTCGCTGCGCGCGACGGAGGCGGCTGGCGCTTGGCGGCTCACCCGCGGACAGAGGCTCCACTGGAATGCGCCTTGCACCTCGTGCAAATAAACAAAACCGAGCCATCAGAGCAGTCGAACGCAATCGTACGGTGCTCGAGGGCGTCCTGACTGGACGCGTGAAGCCGAGAAACCTGAGAACAGACACCTGACAAGGGCCTGCTCTGAGATCGCTTGCCTCTGAGGCAAACAGCACAGCGCCACGCTCCAGACCGCATTTCCCAGCGATGCCCTGCGGTCGCAGCGGCAGCGGCATGCGGGGCAGGAATTCGCCCTACCTCGGAGAGGTCCAAGGCAGGCCACACATGCAAAACATGGGCCGCCAGCCTGATAGTCTGGCGTGCCTGCGTGACAAGCTTATCAGCAGCCTCTAGCTTGTCTGGACACGAAGGATGAAGATGCACTGCGTGCTTGGCTGCCGCGTCCGCATGATGGTTGCCGAGGCGCCTCCAGCGCTCAGCAGCGTCGATCCCCGCCTCATCCAGCTCCTTGTGAGCTGCGACTTTTGTGCACGTGGAATGCGAGATACCTTGGGCATATAGTTGGAGGAAAGCCCCAGCGTAGGCCCTCTTCCCACACAGCTGCTCGGCCTTGGGCCTACAGGCTAGATTGACCACATTGCTGCAATCGGAGAACACATCTATGCAGGCCGACGCGAGCACATTGGCCCAGATCCAGCAGCTGAACTCGGCCGACTGAGGCGTCTGAGGATATGGGGCCCAAACTGGGGCCCGAAACTCGGCGACGGCCGACCCTTGATCGTCGACCATCACCACATTGCAGCCAGCCCTGGAGAGCTCCCGAACAGAGAGACGGCTGCTAGACCCGTCGATGAAAACGCTACCCCAAACTTCAATGCCAGGCTTAGCCCCAGAGGGCGACGAGATATCATGGTGGTGCCACACAAGAAACGGGCCATTGTCCGTCTCAGTGAGGGGCCTGGGGTACTCATCGGCGGGGTGGCGGAAAGCCCCAGCTATAAAAACGAACACAGCTTCCTCGTCGTCCTTAGCTGCTAAGGCTTCGGCTACAGTACTAGCTTCAACTAGAGAAGATCTAAGCTCAGCCACTGGCTCGTGGGGGCACTCCCACAACCTGTGGAAGATCGTGTCCGAGGCGCCGCAGAACGGGCAACTGCCGTCCACGAGGTAGCCTAAGCTCACAGCACGATCTCCAGTGAAAAAGGCTTCGGTGGCGAACGCTCTAATGTGGGCCTTCTGGAGGGCCGTGTATTTCTTGGAGGCCAGGGCCTCGCGCAGCACATCATAGCATATCCTGGCGAGCACTCCCTTCTTTTCGGCGGAGAGACGCTCCAACATCCTAAAATAACCGTCCTTGAGCAAAATCCTGAATAAGGCAGGCGAGATAATGCCGAGGGGAATAGAGAAGCCACGGTCATCTCGCACCGTCATGAAGTTGTCCATGCACCAGCCCAGCCTAACCAGGGACATCCGAAGGGCCGACACTGGGCCCGCGACCGCTCTCCAGGAGCAGGCAGGGTTGGAGAACACAGCTTCCCACGCACGACGCAACGAGGGAAAACCCAAACCCCAAGAGTAGGCCCCAGTCTGGGCCATCCAAATCTCCTTGGACCAACGGAGGATGGGGGCGGTGGCAGTGCGCCAGCACGGATCATAATCGAGCAAAGCCGCCGTCGTCAGGGATCTCAACTGAGATCGAGGTCGGACCACCGAGAAAACTTGACGACGGAGGCGAAGCAACTCGAGGTCGCTAGTGCCAGTAATTTCCGCGCCATAAGAAGCCCCCGCGAGGGGCCCCGAGGAGAACGCCCTAAGAACCTGCGGCCGGGAGATGACTTTAATCTGACGCTTTAATCTCTTGGCCGCCCTCACAGCCTTGGCGATACGCATTTGGGACTTCACCGAGCGCCCCGCCATCCTAAGCGCGCGGCCAGCCGTGTAGTCAACGCCTAAGTTGACAGCACTCGACGTAAACTTACCTCCTAAATGCGAAATCCCTACAGACAACTCATCCCCAAGGGCCTTCGAGGAAGCGACGACAGCGGTCTTATCCAGGGCGAGGGAGCAACCGCACCAAGACTCAACAATGCCGTGGAGCGCCTTGGCCCCTTCGACGATCGATTTGACCACGGTCCGATGTTGGCCCGTACACGAAAGACCCTGGTCGTCGATATACACATCGAGGTCGAGCCTGGGGATGGAAGGAAGAGAATCGTATCCGTCCTGGCAAAAGACACGAATGAACGTGGTGGCCATCGAGCACCCAGCGATAACCCCATTCAGGCAGAAGTAGGGGCCTTCCAGCCACCCTCCAAGACAGAGAAAGCGCCCACACCTGTAGGCATAAATGCAAAGACGGGCAATCGCAAGAGGGAGTCCATGTTTCTTGCAACGGGCCTCGAGCTCTTTCAGACTGATGTTCTCATAGAACTTACGCAGATCGAAGAGAACAGAACATGAGGACTCCCCGATGGCAAGACCCGTCTCGGCGGTGACGGCTTGACGCCAAACCACATCGGCATCTCCGCGAAACCTACCAGCAGCCCAGTGCCGTTTGGGGTGTTCTTGCTCCCAGTTCAAGGCAAAGGGCCGCCGACAGCGGCCCCAAACCCTGAGCCAGGAGCAGAACACCCCAATCGGCCTGTATCCACCAGTAGGCTTCGGCAGAAGCGCCAGAGTGACGACAGAGATCTGCGGAGGAAGGCAGCCTAGCGCTTCCATGACCGAAAAAATGGCACTGAGGGAATCGAGAGCAGCATCAGGCAACACAGAGAAATGCTTGCAGTGACATCCGTCCACAGCCACGGCCGAAGAATCTTTGTAGGACTTGGAGATAGCGCGGATTTCGCTGGCCGTGGGTCGGGGAAGAGGCTCAACGACCTGACCATCAAACTCGGCCCCTCGACCCTCACCCCATATGCTGCTGAACCTCTCTCCCTCCGCCTTGAGCAGGGGGAGAGGATCACTGACGACACACCCAGCAGCAGAGAGAGTCGAAGAAGGGACCCACGGAACAGGATCTTTAATGCACTGATGAACCCTTTTAGCCCCTTGATTGATGCCAACATGCAGCCAAGCAGCCCAGTCTGATCGACTCCTGGCGGCGTACTTGGAGCTGGCGGCCTTGACGGCCTCGTGAACCTGAGTGTACAGATCAGCGAGCGACTCCACATCCCCACCAGAGCCAAGGGCGGAGACCTCTTGAGCCGCTCGCTGAAACAGCGGCTCGTAGTCTTCCACCGCGGCCGTGATGCTGGGCGGGGGCTCCACCAACACGCAACTGAGCCTGGCAGCAGTGGCAGCAGCGCCTCCGCGCCGAGCGTGCATGAAGGCGCGAAGCTGTTGCCCGAGCCAACGGATCGCGCGATGACCAGGGTAACGCACCTTACCATCCTGGCCCAAGATAGGTTTCCACACAAGTTGAGGACCCAGGCCCCTGGAGCCAAGCGTGGGGGGGGGCAACACCCACCAGGGGAATAAGGTCACGTTCAGCGTGGTCGGCCCACTTCCTGTAAAGAAAGCCCAGAAGACGTTTGGCCCCCTGGCCGTCTCCATTCTGAAGACAACGTTCAGCCTCGGACGCCAGCGCAAGTTCCCCAGCCCAACAACTTTCTCTGGGGGCAGGGCCAAACACCACCTGACACGGCAGGGGGGGAGGCTTCCTGAACGAGAGAGCGTGAAGCACCGCCAGCTGGGGGTGGAACACCAACTGGACGGGCCTGTGGGGGGAGAGCTCCGTATCCAATCTCGTATCGACCGGCTTGAGACCCTTCGCCAGACCGCCCGAACAAACGAAGTAGTCGACCGTCGTGGGAGTGCCCACAGGATAGTGCGTCGCGACAATGGGGAAGATGAGGGAAGCCCTCAACTCAGACACAAAAATGGAAGACTCGAGCTCAGCAGGCTCCAGAGTAAAGTCGGCACCGAGCACCCACGGCTGGCCAACAGCCGAAAGTTGCTCACCGAGCCTCGCGAGCAGAGACAGATTACCATCGCTGAGGCCTTCTGAGTGGTGAAGGTAGGCAGAGGCAACCAGGATGGGGGGAGCCCCAGGGAGGTGCGCAGAGCACGCGATGCATCGCCCAGGCGTCGTGATGGCACCCTCGACTTCCAGAAGCCCCATCCAAGAGCGCACGAAAATGGCAACACCTCCACTCGTGTCCTGCGCTTGGGTGGGGATAGCAGGGGCCCAAACCGACTTCCATCCATGCCTTATGCACCAAGCACTGGCCTGCTCGATGTCCTCCTTGGAAATCAGACGGTGCTCCTGACCGAGCACAGTGTGGGCATGACAAACTTCGAGCAAACCCTTCAACGTGCCCCGCGAGTTGGCGTTAATGGTCTGAATCGTGAGTGGCACCATACTGTCAGAGTTAGAGGCCGATGGCTGCTCGCTGCCGACAAGAGGAGCAGGCACAGGCAGGCTGACATTGCTGACCGAATGCGCTGTCGAATTGAAACAGTCAGGGGGGAGCTGAGACCTCTGAGAATCCAAGGGTTCGCATTTGCCCTTGGAGCGACCTGACTTAAAATCTCCGAGAGCGACGAGCTCAACGTGGGGACGAGAACCCCCCTCCATGGGGGGGCAAACAGAAGTGGCCACGTGCGGGACAGCCCCGCCCATGGCATCCTTGCGCGCCGACTTACCAAGGGAGTGAACAGGATACAAAACCCTTGGCATCGCGAGGTCCAGCAAAGACACAGGGGAAGAGACAGGGGCCCGATCAGCCTTGCGTCGAAACATACCCCTCTTGCGGATGAGGGCATCTTGCGCTACTGAGCGGAACTCCGTGTGCAGAGGTAAAAAACCTGCTTCAAACCCCCCTTGGAGGCAGCCTTCCGAACGAAGGACCTGCGGACCCCAATCAAACGACGACTCGAGGAGGCGACGAGCATCAGGGCTAGCCTCCAGGGGGTAGCTAATCGTTGACTGTGTGAGTGGCCGCGGCAATGCGGTCAGCGCGCTCACGAGCCGTGCCTGTCGTAGAAGGCGTGGACGGAGCCGCTGCCGCAGCGCCCGCTGCGCCTGGCGCTGCTGCGCCACCACCCCCTGGAACGGCTCCTGCGCCCTCGTCTCCTTCAGCGTGTGCACCAGCATCAGGAGGTTCTTCGAAGGCCGCTTCCTGCTCCACCACCCGAGGCCGCTTAGCCGCAAGCCTCTTGATGTGCAGCGCGTGGGCGGACTTGAGGCCGTCGACCTTCTGCTTGGCCTCGGCGAAGAGGGTGCCCGCCATCGCCGTGAGCCCTGCCTTGAGCTGTTGCACACGTGACTCGATCTCGATGTTGTCCGACTCGTCAAGCTCCACGCCGTCGCAGTTGAACAGGTCCGACACGCTGATGTCAAAGACCTTCGCGAGACGCTCCTGATCCATGATGTCCTCCAACGCAAGCTTGACCGTGGCCGCGGGTGGCTGCTTAGCTGCCTCTTGCGACCCAACCAAATCCTGCAAGAGAGTCGAATGCTCGCCTTCTGCATTGGTGAGCTCCGCGCGCAGCTCCAGCACCACCGTCTTCTGGTTGTTGAGCTGAGCTTCGTACTGTTCGTACTTCCCAACTGCCGACTCCAAACGCTTGTTGATCCCATGCGCTTTCCAGTGAGCCCGATTGAGACGAACTTGAATAGCTTCTTCTGCCTGCTTCGGCGCGGTGAGGGCCTTGGCTGCACGACGATGAGCTGCTGCGCCTGCAGCGTCTCCCATACGTTCAGCGAAGCCTGCCATGGTCTCGTACTCCGCGGCGGTGAACTTTGCAGCAGCAGCACCAGCAGGAACGGGTTGCTGGCCGCCTCCCTTGGGGTAGCCACCTCCAGCACCTTTCTGTTGCTGCCCTGCTTCGCCACCGCCTGGACCCTTGCCCCACACAGCGCCACCGTTGAGCTGCCCGTATCCGAACAACTGACGCGCAGCATCACCAGACCGTGCCGAAGTTGGGACTCGTTTATAGGCTCCACAGTGTTTGCAATAATAGAACCGAGCGGCATTCTTGGAGCAACCACAAGCCTGGCACTTCCACTTCTTACCTGGCAGCTGGTTGTCTGTCTGATCCTGCACACCGCCGCCGCCCTTGCAGAACAGAGGACCAGGCACCAGAGGAGGCCAGACATCGCTGTACGACAAGCCCTTGCCTCCGCCTTTTGCCTTGCCCCACGCCATGCCGAGGGAGTGGCTCTATGGACTGACCACCGACCACCGCACAGCCTAGTCGTGGTGAAAGCTGCGATGCGTGGGGCGGACCACGCACCGCTCAGCCTGGGACGAACCAGGCGAAAGTTGAAAGCTGGCCGCGGACTAGCGGTATCCACTTAGTTCCCAGGGGAACCAAAACCAACTTGAGCCAAAATGGCTACGGAGCGGCGGCTGGAGGAGGAGGAGGAGGAGGAGGAGGAGGAGGAGGAGGAGGAGGAGGAGGAGGATGGGGGGAGGGAGGAGGAGGAGGAGGAGGAGGAGGAGGAGGAGGAGGAGGAGGAGGAGGAGGAGGAGGAGGAAGAGGAAGAGGAAGAAGATGAGGAGGAGGAGGAGGAGGAGGAGGAGGAGGGGAGCGAGGAGGAGGAGGGCCAGGAAGTGAGGGATGGGGGGGGCGCGGGCGAGGCGGAGCACACCGCTGCGGTGCCTCGTGCAGGCAGTGCACGGGCCGCGTCCGTGACGCGAGCGCCGCTATGAAAGCAAAGAAACGTCCCGCTGCTCCTCCACATCGGCATCAGCAGCATCATTGTCATCCCCCTCCCCCACCTGCTCTTCTTCTTCTTCTTCTTCTTATTCTTCCTCATCCTCATCCGTCTCCTCTTAACTTCATCACCATTACCATCTCCGTGGCCATCGTCATCGTCGTCATCGTCTTCATCATCATCATCATCATCATCATCATCATCATAATCACCACCATCATCATCATCATCATCATCATCATCATCATCATCATCATCATCATCCGCAACATCATCATCACCATCATCATCAGCATCACCAGCATCACCAGCATCACCATCGTCGTCACCATCATCATAATCATTATCACCATCATCGTCCTTATCATCACCATCTTAATCATCATAGTACTCGTCATCATCTTCGTCATACTCATCAGCACCATCACTATCATAATTAATATCATCATCATCATCTTTATCGTCGTTACTAGCAGCACCGCTATCATCTTCACCATCACCATCAACATCAAAAACACAATTCTTATACTCATCCACATAATCAACATCACCATCGTACTGTCCATGGTCATCTTCACCGCCATCATCATCATCAAAACAATCATCATCTTCCTCAGCATCATCTTCCCCCCCACCTGCTCATCCTCCCCCTCCTCCTCCTCACCATCATCATCATCATCATCATCATCATCATCATCACTGACATCGTCGTCGTCGCCATCGTCGTCGTCCCTCACCTCAGAACCAGCCGTCGCAGTGTTTTTTCACACCGCGCGGTTTCGCCTGGCTTCGGGCCTTGGGGCCATTCTTAGATCGATGCAGCGCGAAAGGAATGCCGCAGAAAGATGGGGACTGAAGCTCCGGTCGTGATCTCTGCGACGTTGCATTTTTTGCAACGTCGGATCTCAGGGTCCTCGCTGCCTCCTCCTCTTCCTCCCTCCTGCCTCTTTCCCTCTCCATCCCTTTTCTTCAAGGCGGCGGCCCGACGCCTGTGTTCCGTGGAGGTGTTTTTCCTGTCCGCGCGTGTGGTCTTCCGCGTCGTCGCGCTGTCTATGGGGTCAGGGCATATGTTTCGTGATGCGACATTGCAATGGCGTCCACTCCACTCCTCTCCCTGTCTTCGTCTCCCGCCTCAATCCTCCCCCTTCCTCATTCGTGCGCCTTCCTCCCCATCCCCTCCTCCCCGTCCACCTCCTCCCCTCTCCCCTTCCTTTCAAACTGGCGAAGTCTGCGAATCATTGTCATGCGTGCCACGTGCTTGTGACCTTGGTATGCCTTGTATGGCGGCATCCAGGCGTGAGCGATCTTGTCGTTGGACGAGTGTCACAGTTATCACTCTCCGTTTCAGCGTGATGAAATGCACCAACATCATTAAGGCTCGGATTGCCTTGCTTTGGTTTTTGTCATTGACTTGCTCACACAACGTGCGTAGAGCCCCACCGAAGCCCCGAAAATCACAGAACGCGCCCGAGCACCACCCTTCCTCCCTGCTTCCTCCCTTCCCCGCTTGCGGGCCGTGGCCCCAGCACCTGGCCATGTTTTGGGGCAAGTGACCACCGAGGACAGGCGTGCTGGCAGAAGGGAACCTTCAAGCTGAGCAACGCGGGAGGTGTTCCCACCTGTCGCCGAGCGCGTTCCACTACTCGCAAACATACGGAAAAAAACATGTTAGCCTCGATGTAATCTATCGTACATCCCCCGTAGCGGATCCAGGCAACTTGCGAGTAGTGACTGTGCGAGTAGCGGAACGCGCTTGTGCCTGACCAGGGAGAGTTTTTCCGGGTGCAGGGGGAGGGGACATCCCATTTCGGCTCCGGCGGTGGGCCACACCCCCGAAGCAGGCGATAGGAGGGGAGGAGAGAAGAGGGGCCCCAAGATCCGTCTGTTCGAACAAACTGCAACATCGCAAACAATCACGGCCCCGCCGGAGCGTCGGACCTCATGCTGAGCCATTCTTCGAGCCGGATCGATCTGTGACGGTCCCGGGGCTGGAGGTCGGGCGAGCACGCCCGCGGCGAGAGCACTGCAGCGCCCGGATCTCAGGGAAGGAACCCGGAGGCAGAGGCGAAGGAGGAGACGGAGGTCCGGCAGTGGCGAGGCGTCCTGGCGTGCCTACAGGCCCACCTGAGAATGTTCTAAGAACCGCTTGTGGTCTGCACGAGAAGCTTTTAGAACATGTCTTGCTGAGACTGTCTTGTATTCTCATATCGGGCGCATGCTCTAACAACATTGTTTTTGTGGTTGAACATTCTTGGGCTCCAGGAACATTCAGTGGTAGCCAATGGGAATGCCAGGACGGTCGGTCCCTGGTCACGGAGGAGACAGGGGCATCCAGGAACCAGTCACCGAGCGCGTTCCACTACTCGCAAAATGCCTACTCGCAAACGTCAGAGGAAAACATCTCCTCCTCTACGTAATATATCGTAAATCCCCTACGGCGGATTCAAGGCATTTGCGAGTAGTTACTTTGCGAGTAGTGGAACGCTCCTGTCTAACCAGGAGGCGGAGGAGACGGGAGCTCTCCCTCTCTCCCTCCCTCGCCGCTGGGGCGGGCTGCATCGTGGCCGTGCCCCGCCGTGGAGCTCCTGCCCAGCCCTGCGCCAGCCCCAGCCCTGCCCAAACCCAGCATGCGAGAGGAGGAGGAGGAGGAGGAGGAGGAGGAGGAGGAGGAGGAGGCGGAGGAGGCGGAGGAGGAGGAGGAGGAGGTGGAGGAGGAGTAGAAGGAGGGGCAAGAGGAGGAGGAGGAGGAGGAGGAGGAGGGACGAGGGGGGGGAGAGGAGGAGGGAGCAGGGAGGGACGGAGGAGGAGGAGAAGAAGGCCCTGACCTGCCCTGCACAGTCATTGTGCTACCATGCGGGCCGCGGAATCGGGAGCCGAGCGGTGGTTCTGGACAGCGAGCCTCGGACACGAGCAGGCTCCCGACCGAGCTCCAAGGAGCGGCCCGGGCACCGGAGCCCCTCCCGTGCCCAGCGTGGTCTTGATTGCAGCGGCTTGCTTGGCTGCATGCTTCGAGAAGAAGAAGCACACGCCTAAACATAAATGTTTGGCGCTCCGCGCGGATCTCTTGGATCCGCGCTGGGCCCCCCCCCCGGCGGCGCCTCCAGCGCCGCTCTTGGTGCGCTCCGCGCGCCAGGGAGGGGGGGGGGGTCCAGCGAGGATCCAAGAGATCCGCGCGGAGCGCCGAACGTTTATGTCAATGGCCTTTCTTCTTTTCCTTATTCTTCTTATTCTGCTTCTTTGCATGTTACCCTGCCCGACGGGGGTTCGTGTCGTGCCGACGGGGCGGCGACCCTGTCGCGAGCGTTCCAGGTGGAACGCCGCCAGTCGCTCGGTATCGGCCGACACCGAGCGATCCACGGCATCGGAAGCCGCCATCGTTCAGAGTTGGCCGATCCACGCGGTGTCAGAAGCCAGCGCCCGGGGCGTCACGACACGAACCTGCCGCCGCGCTGCCCCATTCGTGCCTCTTGCCTGCCCCGTCCCATTCGGGGCGCTTTCGGGCGGGCCCGGTTCCCCCTTCGGGCCGCCTTCGCGCCGCCCTGGGCCTGCCTCTGTGGACATCGCTCCTGGAGCAAGCTGGGCTGAGGAGGTTCAGGATGAGGAGGAGGAGGAGGAGGAGGAGGGGGAGGAGGAGGAGCAGGAGGAGGACGAGGAGGAGGAGGAGGAGGACGAGGAGGAGGAGGAGGAGGAGGCGGAGGCGGAGGCGAAGGTGACGAGGATGAGGAGGTGGAGGAGGAGGTGAAGGAGGAGGGAGAGGAGGAGGAGGACAGGAGGAGGAGGAGAAGAAGGAGGTGGAGGACGAGAGAAGGAGGAGGAGGAGGAGGAGGAGGAGGGAGGAGGAGGAGGAGAGGCTGGAGGAGCGGAGCGGCGGAGGGGCGGAGGAGGCGGAGGAGAAGGACGAGGGGAGGAGGAGAAGAAGGAGGAGGAGGAGGAGAAGGGAGGAGGTGAAGGGAGGAGGAGGGATGAGGAGGAGGAGGAGACATAATGGGAGAGGATGAGGGAGGAGGAGGGAGGAGGAGGGATGAGGAGGGAGGAGGAGGGAGGAGGATGGATGAGGAGGATGAGGATGAAGAGGAGGAGGAGGAGGAGCAGAAAGAGGAGGAGGACGAGGAGGATGATGAGGATACGGTTGCCCATACGATTGTTCTCGTCAATCTTGTGAAAAGTGTAATACGAGGAAGTCAAAGACGAACTGTGAAATTTATCATAGTTCTTATCATTGGAAGAATACCACTGGGACGAAGAGTTCTAATACTATTAATACTTCAAGGAGATGACAAAGAGGAGGGGAGGAGGACGAGGAGGAGGAGGAGGACGAGGAGGAGGAGGAGGAGGCGGAGGGAGGGCGGAGGTGAAGGTGGACGAGGATGAGGAGGTGGAGGAGGAGGTGAAGGAGGAGGGAGAGGAGGAGGAGGACAGGATGAGGAGGAGGAGGAGAAGGAGGAGGAGTTGGTGAAGGACGAGGAGAAGGAGGAGGAGGAGGAGGAGGAGGAGGAGGAGGCGGAGGAGGCGGAGGCGGCGGAGGCGGCGGAGGAGGCGGAGGAGAAGGACGAGGGGGAGGAGGAGAAGGAGGAGGAGGAGGAGGAGGAGAAGGAGAGGTGAAGGGAGGAGGAGGATGACAGGAAGGGAGGAGAGACATAATGGGAGGATGAGGGAGGAGGAGGGAGGAGAGGGATGAGGAGGGAGGAGGAGGAGGAGGATGGATGAGGAGGATGATGATGAAGAGGATGAGGAGGATGAGGAGAGGAGGAGGAGGAGGAGGAGCAGAAAGAGGAGGAGGACGAGGAGGATGATGAGGATACGGTTGCCCATACGATTGTTCTCGTCAATTGTGTGAAAAGTGTAATACGAGGAAGTCAAAGACGAACAGTGAAACTTATCATAATCCCTATCATTGGAAGAATACTACTGGGACGAAGAGTATGAGTACTATTAATACTTACAAGGAGATGACAAAGATGGGGGAGGAGGAGGACGAGGAGGAGGAGGACGAGGAGGAGGAGGAGGAGGCGGAGGCGGAGGCGAAGGTGGACGAGGATGAGGAGGTGGAGGAGGAGGTGAAGGAGGAGGGAGAGGAGGAGGAGGACAGGAGGAGGAGGAGAAGGAGGAGAGGAGGTGAAGGACGAGGAGAAGGAGGAGGAGGAGGAGGAGGCGGCGGAGGCGGAGGCGGCGGAGGCGCGGAGGAGCGGAGGAGAAGGACGAGGGGGAGGAGGAGAAGGAGGATGAGGAGGAGGAGGAGGAGGAGGAGGCGAAGGGAGGATTTGAAGGAGGAGGAGGGATGAGGAGGGATGAGGAGACATAATGGGAGAGGATGGAGGGAGGAGGAGGGAGGAGGGATGAGGAGGGAGGAGGAGGGAGGAGGATGATGAGGAAGAGGGGAAGGATGGGAGGATGAGGAGGAGGAGGAGGAGGGGGAAGCAGAAAGAGGAGGAGGACGAGGAGGAGGATGAGGATACGTTGCCCATACGATTTTCTCGTCAATCTTGTGAAAAGTGTAATACGAGGAAGTCAAAGACGAACTGTGAAATCTATCATAATTCCTATCATTGGAAGAATACCACTGGGACGAAGAGTACTAATACTTTTAATACTTACAAGGAGATGACAAAGACAGGGAGGAGGAGGAGGAGGAGGAGGAGGAGGAGGAGGAGGGGAGACGGAGGGGAGACGAGAGGAGGAGCGAGAGGGAGGAGGAGGCGGCGGAGGAGATGAGATGAGGAGGTGGAGGAGGAGTGGGAAGGAGGAGGGAGAGAGGAGGGGGACAGGAGGAGAGGAGAAGGAGGAGGAGAGGTGAAGGACGAGGAGAAGGAGGAGGAGGAGGAGGGAGGAGGCGGAGGCGGCGGAGGCGGCGGAGGAGGCGGAGGAGAAGGACGAGGAGGAGGAGAGGAGAGGAGGAGGAGGAGAAGGGAGGAGTGACGGGAGGAGGAGGGATGAGGGGGGAGGGGAGACATAATGGGAGAGGATGAGGGAGGAGGAGGGAGGAGGAGGGATGAGGAGGGAGGAGGAGGGAGGAGGATGGATGAGGAGGATGAGGATGAAGAGGAGGAGGAGGAGGATGAGGAGGAGGAGGAGGAGCAGAAAGAGGAGGAGGACGAGGAGGAGGATGAGGATACGGTTGCCCATACGATTGTTCTCGTCAATTGTGTGAAAAGTGTAACACGAGGAAGTCAAAGACGAACTGTGAAATTTATCATAATTCTTAGCATTGGAAGAATACCACTGGGACGAAGAGTACTAATACTATCACTACTTTCAAGGAGATGACAAAGAGGAGGAGGAGGAGGATGAGGACGAGGAGGAGGAGGAGGAGGCGGAGGCGGAGGCGAAGGTGGACGAGGATGAGGAGGTGGAGGAGGAGGTGAAGGAGGAGGGAGAGGAGGAGGAGGACAGGAGGAGGAGGAGAAGGAGGAGGAGGAGGAGGGGTGAAGGACGAGAAGGAGGCGGAGGAGGAGGAGGAGGAGGCGGAGGAGGCGGAGGCGGCGGGAGCGGCGGAGGAGGCGGAGAGAAGGACGAGGGGGAGGAGGAGAAGGAGAAGAGCAGGAGGGAGGAGGGAGGAGGAGGAGGAGGAGAAGAGGGAGGTGAAAGGAGGAGGAGGGATGAGGAGGGAGGAGGGAGACATTATGGGAGAGGATTGAGGAGGAGAGGAGGAGGAGGGATGAGGAGGGAGGAGGAGGGAGGAGGATGGATGAGGAGGATGAGGATGAAGAGGAGGAGGATGAGGAGGATGAGGAGGAGGAGGAGGAGGAAGCAGAAAGAGGAGGAGGACGAGGAGGATGATGAGGATACGGTTGCCCATACGATTGTTCTCGTCAATTGTGTGAAAAGTGTAATACGAGGAGTCAAAGACGAACTGTGAAATTCATCATGGTTCTTATCATTGGAAGAATACCACTGGGACGAAGAGTACTAATACTATTAATACTTACAAGGAGATGACAAAGAGGAGGAGGAGGCGGGGGAGGAGGAGGAGGAGGAGGAGGAGGAGGAGGAGGAGGAGGAGGAGGAGGAGGAGGAGGAGGAGGAGGAGGAGGAGGAGGAGGAGTGGGAGGAGGAGGAGGAGGAGGAGGAGGAGGAGGAGGAACGTCAGGGCGGGACAGCCGGGGCGGGTCAGGCGCACGTTGGCCTGCCACCTGCCTGGCTGGGAGGAGGCGCTGCCGCCGGGCGGCGCGGGGCAGTGGCCGCCCAGGCCGCCGCCGCCGTTCTCGCCTCGTTCCTCGCCGCCACCGGCGTTCGAAGAAGAAAGCACGCCATGAACATACATTTTCGTCGGTCCGCGCGGATTTCTTGGATCTGCGCTGGACCCATGTGTTCCCCACTCGCCGCCGCCGTCGCCGCCTCCGTCCTCGCCGCCGCCGCCGCCGCCGCCGTCGTCATCGCCGTCGCCCCCGTCTTTGCCGCTGTCACCGCCGCCGCCGCCGTCGCCGTCTTCGCCCTCGCCGTCGGCGTGGTCGTCGCCGCCGCCGCCGCCGCTGCGATCACGAGGGCGACGGACGCCGACGGCGGCGCTAGCCTTAAGTCGGGCGTCTCCCTCTACAGAAGGAATATTCAAGAATAGCCCAACGAGAATCCGGTGACGATTTTCGATGATTGTTTTAAAGGCTATTTTGGATTATGCCTGGACTATTGTTCATTCATTTGTGCTCCAAAATCCGCCTGCAGCAGGAGGAGGAGGAGGAGAAAGAGGAGGCGGAGGAAGAGGAGGAGGAAGAGGAGGCGGAGGAAGAGGAGGAGGAAGAGGAGAGGGAGGAGGAGGAGGAGGAGGAGGAGGAGGAAGAGGAGGAGGAGGAGGAGAAGGACGATGTAGGAGGACGTGCCCGACCCAACGCCAGCCAGCGACGACGGCGCGCCGCCGCCCCCCGCCGACCGCCGACCGCCGAGGCGGCGGCCGCCGCTGGCCGACCGCCGCGGGGCGGTGGTGTACGAGCTGCATGTGCGAGACTTCAGCGCGGGGGACCCCTCGGTGGCAGCGCGGCGCGCGCGCGTCTCGGCCCCCTCGGCTTCGGATTACTCCAGATTTCGTAACAAAAGGGAGGGTGTCTGGACCCTCCAGGACAAGCCATTTCAGACCGCCCCCGGGGGAGAGCCCTCCAAAACAGCGTCTCCAGACCCCCCAGGCCCTCCAAGAGAGCCCGGAAGAGACCCCCCCCGAAATGAGACCCCCCTCCCTTTCTTACGACATCTGGAGTCAGTCGGGCGCGCCCCTCTACAGGAGGAGCGTTCAGGAGTATACTCCAGGCGAAGGCAGGCCGGCGCATCAGAAGCAGTGGAGCGGAGACTGACACAAAAAGAGAGCAGCTCGGAGGTCCGCGCGGATCTCTCGCATCGGCGCTGGGCCTTCGGTGCGTCGGCGGGGGGGCCGGAGAGCGGCCAAACATCGGGAGTCCCATGCCTCGAGCCTCGATCCACCCCCTGTTCCTTCCTCTGCGAACTTGGCATCGCTCGGACGTGTGCATTTTTCCTTCGTCGAGGACCATCGAGGAGCATCCTGGATCATCTGGCGAAAAAACCACGCACGAAACCGAAAAAAGCACAGGAAATGGACGTCCGAGCGATGGCCAGCGAAGGGGTGGCACGGGCCAGGGAGGTCGATCCTCATCTCAGACCCTCGGCGGTGGTCCCGGGCACCGAGCATGCATCCTGGAGGCCGAATGCGAGTAGATGCCTCGGGTGGTCGAAAGACCGCGAACATCTGTGAGACATCGGCGGCGACGGCAAAATCTTCTTTCTTTTTGTTCCTCGTCCTCCTCCTCTCCCTCCTCCTCGTCCTCCTTCTCTTCTTCGTCCCGATCGCGGTAGATGCCCGCGGCAGTTCCGGAGCTTTCGTTCTTGTTAGGTCTCGGTCTCTGGGGGCCGTTGCTGGGCCTCGGGAGGTCTGTTGTGGTGGGGGGGGTTCTGGGCCCCTCCCCTGTCGCCGCGGCTGGATGCATTTGGGGAAACGATCGCGGTTGGATTCCAGGAAAGATCCGGGGGGTCCGTGGTGAGCGAGTTCTGCGTGGGGAAAAGGAATTTGGTTGCAGAGTCGAGTCTTTCCAGTTTTTCTTGGTTCTGGTCGTCGAAGGGCCACCTCCGGGTTCCCGGGGTAATTCGGGGGCTGTGTGGATCCCCGTCAGGGCCTCTCGGGTGCATTTAGGCGCCCTTTCACTTTTCTCGGGTCGAAGTGCTCAACTTTCTCCATTCGGGTTTCCCTTCTTACCCTCCTCTTGGGGCCGTCCTGGGGCTCTCCCCGGTGGCTTCGAGGGCCCTCTTGGGCCCTCTTGGGTCGTCTGGGAGCCTTCTTGGAGGCATGCATTGGGGTTTCCTCGGGTTGATGTGGGGGGCTCTTGGGGCTGCTGTGAGCCGCGTGACAGGCCAAGAAGCGAAAGTGCTGAACCTGGACGTCTCCCTTAGGCAGCGGGCCGAGGTTTGTTTCCGGGGGCCTCGTGGCACGCGCCCCGGTGGCGCGTCGGTGCGTGCCTCGGGGCTTCGGGGGCCGCCCCGAGGCACCGTCGGACGTCCTGGAGCGATCTCTTCACGAGTCGCAGCCCTGTGGGGCCGTCGGGGGAGCCCCTTGGGGCCGTCCTGGGGCCCTCCTCGGTGGGTGCGGGGGCCCTCTTGGTGACCTTTTTGGGCCGTCTGGGAGCCCCCTTGGCGGCGTACGGGGTTTCCTTGGACTGATTTGTTTTTTGTGGGCCTCGTGAAAGGCCGAGAAGCGAATGTGCTAAATTTACACGTTTCCCTTAGGGAACGGGCCGATGTTTGCTTGTGGAGGGCCTCTTGGGCCGCGTGTAGCGTGTTGGGGCGTGCAAGTGGTCTCAGGGGCCGCGTGAAAAGTCAAGAGGCGAACGTGCTGGGAATGTGTGCTTTCCATCGAGAATGGGACGGGTGTTGCTGTTGGAAGGCTTCTTGGGACGCCTCTGGGTAGCGTCTTGAGGCGTCTTGGGGGCCTGTGGGGCTGTCGGAAGGCAATCTTGGACGACTTGGGGCACTGTTGAAAGACTTGGGCCGACCAGGGGGCCTTTAGAGAACCCTCTCGGCCCGTCTTGGGACCATCCTGCTGCTCTCCAGGGCCGTTGCTATGGTTTCTGGGGCCTTCGTGGGGTTCCCGGAGGCCGCCTTGGAACCCTATTGCAAGCTTACTGGGCTGCTGCGGAGGGTCGATCTTGGAGGCTTCTTGGGCCGTTGTGGGCAGCGTGGAAGCCCAAAAGGCGAATGTGCTGATGTACGTTTTCCCAAGGGAATGGGACGACATTTGCTTTTGGAGGCCTTCGTGGAGCGCCTCGTAGCTTCTTTTTCCCAACCAACCTGTGTTGTTGGGTCCTCGTTTTGAAGAGACCGTGGCCCGCGTCTCCTCTCCTCCTCTCCTCCTCTCCTCCTCCTCCCCCTCCTCCTCCGCACACCCATTTCGGCACACCCCTCAAACGCTTCGTGGCCCCATAGGGAGCTCCGCCGAAGGTCCCAGTGGGTGTGCCCGCATGGGTCCCGCACACCCATTTCGGCACACCCCTCCCACGCTTCGTGGCCCCATAGGGAGCTCCACCGAAGGTCCCAGTGGGTGTGCCCGCATGCGTCCCGCACACCCATTTCGGCACACCCTTCACACGTTTCGTGGCCCCATAGGGAGCTCCACCGAAGGTCCCAGTGGGTGTGCCCGCGTGCGTCCCGCACACCCATTTCGGCACACCCCTCACACGTTTCGTGGCCCCATAGGGAGCTCCACCGAAGGAGTTGGTCCGCATGCGTCCCGCACACCCATATTTCGGGCTCACACGCTTCGTGGCCCCATGGGGAGCTCCACCGAAGGTCCCAGTGGGTGTGCCCGCATGCGTCCCGCACACCCATTTCGGCACACCCCTCACACGTTTCGTGGCCCCATAGGGAGCTCCACCGAAGGTCCCAGTGGGTGTGCCCGCATGCGTCCCGCACACCCATTTCGGCACACCCCTCACACGTTTCGTGGCCCCATAGGGAGCTCCACCGAAGCTCCCAGTGGGTGTGCCCGCATGCGTCCCGCACGCCCATTTCGGCACACCCCTCACACGTTTCGTGGCCCCATAAGGAGCCCCACCGAAGGTCCCAGTGGGTGTGCCCGCATGCGTCCCGCACACCCATGTCGGCACGCCCCTCACACGCTTCGTGGCCCCATAGGGAGCTCCACCGAACGTCCCAGTGGGTGTGCCCGCATGCGTCCCGCACACCCATTTCGGCACACCCTTCATATGTTTCGTGGCCCCATAGGGAGCTCCACCGATGGTCCCAGTGGGTGTGCCCGCATGCGTCCCGCACACCCATGTCGGCACACCCCTCACACGTTTAGTGGCCCCATAGGCACACCCTTCACGCGTTTCGTGGCCCCATAGGGAGCTCCACCGAAGGTCCTCGTGGCGCGGTCCGCGCGCGTCTCCACCACCCAGTGCACCTCCGTCGGAGGCCGTCGGGGTTCCGCGCCTCCCTCGCCCGTCGTCGCTCTGCCCAGCGGCAAGAGCCTTGCCCGCTATCAGCCAGCCAGCTAGCTCTCTTTGCTGCGCGCAGCGGACGACCCGCGCGCGTCGCTGGGACCCTTCTGGGGCGACCTGCGCGCGTCGCTGGGACTCCGCGCTGCGCTGCGCCCGCAGCTTTGGATTTTGAGTGCGCGGGCAAAGAGGGAGTAAAAGAAGGGGAGGAAGCGGGCGCGATCCTCGCGGTGGCGTCGCGGCGCGCGGGCGATGCCGTCGGGGAGTCCCGGGGGAGCTCCTTGCGGCGGCCACGCCCAGCGTCACGAGTACTCAGAGGCAGTCATTCACAAACTATTAACACTCATATACAATTTCACCATGCGTTGTCATACTCGCATTCATGCGCGTAGAGTCGCTCGCACGCAGATTCATTCACAGTCAGACGCACTCGCGCTCATATTCACCCGCGCTCAGTCTCCCTACGTACTCAGATCAATCGTTTTCGTTCGCATTGTGTACCACGCCATTCATTTTGGCACACCACTAGCACGGTTCGTTGCCCCATAAGGATCACCACCGAAAAAGGGAATCACAATTGCGGTACTCACACCTGCATATGGTTGGGTTTTTCGTCTGGCGAATTCAAGCGCCTCGGGGGCCTATGGGGAATCGTATACAGGCAAACTGGGGCGGTTTGGACCGAATCGTTCCCTTCGTGGGCCGTCCAGAAGGCCTTTGGGGGCCCTCTTGGCCCGTTGTGGGGCTCTCGTGGGGCCGTCCTGCGACTGTCCTGGGCCGTGGCTGTGGTTTCTGAGGCCCTCGTGGTGCGCCCAGAAGTTGTCGTGGAGCCTCGTTGAAAGCCTCTTGGGGTGTCGGGTCGGGGGTCGAACTTGGAGGTTTATTGGGCCGTTGTAGGCCTCGTGGAGGCCCAAGAGGCGAATGCAAGTTGTCCCTAGGGAGCGGGGCGATTTTCGTTTTTTGGAGGCCCTCGTGGAGCGCCTCTTGGACGTGTTTTTAAACGTCTTGGGGGCCTGTGGGGCCGTCTGGAGGCAATCGTGGGCGGTGTGGACCGAATCGTCCCCCGCGTGGGCCGTCTGGGCAGCCTTTGGGGACCCCGTTGGCCCGTTTTGGAGGCATCTTGGGACCGTCCTGCGGCTCTCCAGCGCCGTTGCTATGGTTTCTGGAGCCTTTGTGGGTCGCCTGGAAGCCTTCGTGGAGCCTTTTTGGGAGCTTCTTGGGCTGCGGAGGGTCGATCTTGGAGGCTTCTTGGGCCATTGTGGACCGCGTGGACGCCCAACAGGCGAATGTGCTGAAAATGTACGTTTCCCCGGAGGGATGGGACGATTTTTACTTTTGGAGGGCCTTCGAGGGGCGCGTCGTAGTACTTTTTCACGATTCTTGGGGGCTGATGGGGCCGTCTTGAGGCAATCTTCGGCGTTTTGGATAGATCCTTCGTCGATTCGTAGCTCTCTTGGACCGTTCTGGGGCCCTTTTGAACCTTTTTGGCATGTTTTGGGGCCTCCTGAGGCTCCAAGCGTGCGGTCGAGACCTTCGCCCCCCCCCGCCCCCCCTCCAAACCGACCGGACCCGGCCCCTAGGGGAGGGGTTTGGAGAGAGGGAAGTATCTCACACCTTGTGACCCCAAGGGGTCGTCGGATTTTCGCAAGGTTGGTTGGTAGTTTCTTGTTCGGCGTGCTGGAGTGCCAATACCAAGAAGGCTCCAAGACACTGAGCAAAGCGATCTCGTGCCCTCACAGAGTACGAGCGTTTTCTGCCCTCGTGCCAAGCAGGTCGAAACGCGCGAACGCACTGCACCTTAGCTGCCCCGATACGCAGCACGCAACACGTAGCGTATTGATACGGAGCTCAACACGTAGACTGACCACGCACGTTTCGAACACGGACGTTGTGAACACGGCACGTGCTACGTCTCAAAGCGCGCGCATCAGAACAGCTGAGCGCTGCACCAGGCCGGACACTCTGCGGCTCAGGCCCCCGACCCCGTCTCCTGGCATCGTTCGGACGTGTGCATTTCTTTCGGCGAGGACCATCGAGGAGCATCCTCGATCATTTCGCGAAAAAACCACGCACGAAACCAAAAAAAAAAGGAAATGGACGTCCGAGCGATGGCCAGTAAGGGGCAACGTTGGGGGGGATAGGATGCACGACGCGCACACACAGCGACTCCGACAACGAGGATGCCTCTCCCTCCTCCCTCCCTCCCCTCCGACGCACCTAATGTTTTTAATGGTGTATCGCTGCGCTACGCTACTCCCGATCGGCCCGAAGGCCGTGCCAATCTAGAACTCGGGGGAAAAAACTTGGCCCGTACCTCCGGCACCAGGGCAAACGTGCGATCGACTTACATGGACTGATTCACGGGCAGACAGGAGCGGGGAGCGGGGGAGGGACGGGAAGGGAAGGGGGAAGGCAGAAGGCAGCTTTACCATACACCACGGTATCTTGGCGCCACGGCGCCACCGCTCCGTTCCCAGGGGGACCGCGCCCCCGCGCGCACGCGGGCGTCCTCCCGCCCCAAGGGGCAACGTTTTTTTTCGGGGGGGGAATAGGCTCTCAGGGGGAGACGCCTCGGCCCCCCAAGTCGCGAGCTCACCGGCGAGAGGGGCCGGCTGGCCCGCCCCGCCCGGGAGAGTGCGGACGTGCTGTCGAGGCCCTGCCGCCGATCTGTCGGCGGTGCACCGCCGATTGGTTCCCCCCCGAACCTTGTTCCCCCTGATTTTGCACCTCGGGAGCTGGCCTGCGGGGAGGCGTCGGGATAGGACCCGGCGTTGCGGGTTCTGTTTTGTTCCTCTGGGGAGCCAGCTCCATTGATCTGGTGCTATTCGCCCCCCAATATGGGTACAGTGGATACCCATGCCAAGAAACACCCTGCTCGCCTCCAGGGTGCCATGGGTTGCTTGGGTTTCGATGGTTTTGCCATGGAAAGCGTGGCGTTCCCACACCCAAAGTCAATAATTCCATGGACGTCTGGGGGTCTCAGGGTTGGGTTCCTCGTGGAAGGTTTCTTGTGGTCGGGCCCTCACTGTATTCCATGCCATTATATTTCTTCCTCCGCCCGCATCGCCTCACCCTTCCCCCTCCTCCCCCTGCCCTCCCCCCTCCTCCCTTGCCTCGTCCCGCAGGCCGCGCCCCTCGTCCCTCCCTCCCTCCCTCCCTCCCTCCCTCGAGCCTGCTGCCTCCCACCTCCCTGCGCCCTTCACCCTCCGCTCTCCCTCCTCCCCCTTCCCTTCGTTCGTTTTGCTGTCTCCCCCTCGCCCCTACCTCGTTCATATTCGTCTCATGCACAGCCTCCTTTACCTTATTCTGGTCTCCCTCCCCTGCCTTCACTTCGCTCCTCCTCCTCCTCCACCGCCTTCCTCCCCCTCTTCTGTTTCATGTTTTTCTGACTTGTCCGTGCTCTTCGTAATATTTACCAGTATCTTGTATGTTCTGGGTTCTGCTCATTCTCTGTGTCCGCTGTCTCCTCATCTTCCCTCCGCGCCCTTCGCTCGCCGCACAGGTGCCAGAAGAGCTCCGGGGCAAGTACCTGGCGTTCGCGCAGGAGCCCCCCCCCCCGGTCTCTTGAGGCGAGGAAGAGTAGGAGGAGAAGGAGAAGGAGGAGGAGGACCAGTGTAAGCCCAAGACCCAAGGTCACTGCCATGGGCAGCAGCTAATCCAGAAGACAAGCACCCGTGCATCTTGAACCACGGGTCGGTTGCAGGAGATTGAGAGTTCATTTTTTCTTTGCTACATAATCTCGAAAGGTGACTCAGTGGGAGCGCTCACGGACAACGCAGACGGGCGACGACGACGCGACGACGAGGACGACAAGGACGACGAACGACGACGATCGACGATCAATGACGACGATGAACGACGGACGGCCGTCGCCCGACGACACGTGACCGACGACGACGATGCCTCCTCCTCTCCCTCCTCTATGTGTTGCTTCCTCATACGTCGGTTCCCTTCCTCTTCTTTCCCTCCTCCTCCTCCTCCTCCTCCTCCTCCTGCGCTTCCTCCTCTTCCTCCTCCCTCTTCCCCCGACCTAGGCGCCCGCTGCTCTCCCTCAGACAGACGGTGAGGCGCCCAAGGGTGTTATTTCTATTGCTGTTGATCTTTTTCCTTCTCTCCCTCCCATCCACCCCGTCCTCCAGGAGGAGGAGGAGTAGTAGGAGGAGGAGGAGATGTTGGAGGTGGAGGTAGTGGAGGAGAAGGAGAAGGAGGAGGAGGAGCAGGAGGAGGAGGAGGAGGAGGGGGAGGAGGATGAGGAGGAGGGGAGGAGGAGAAGATGATGGAGGTGGAGGTGAAGGTAGTGGAGGAGGAGGAGGAGGAGGAGAGGAAAGGGAGGAGGAGGAGGAGGAAGAGGAGGAGCAGGAGGAGCAGGAGGAGGAGGAGGAGGAGGAGGAGGAGGAGGAGGGGGAGGAGATGGCAGAGTGGAGGTGAAGGTAGTGGTGGAGGAGGAGAGGCAGGAGGAGGAGAGGGATGAGGAGAGGAGGAGGAGGAGGAGAGGAGGAAGAGAGGGAGGAGGAAAGAGGAGGAGGAGGAGGAGGAGGAAGGAGGAGGAGGAGGAGGAGGAGTGAGGAGGAGGAGGAGGAGGAGGAGGAGGAGGATGAGGAGGCAGGAGGAGCGGAGGAGGAGGGAGAGGAGGGGAGGAGGGAGGAGGAGGAGGAGGAGGTAGGCAGCCCCGCCGCACGCGCTCCCCACGGCCAGGAGGGCACGCGCGGCGACAAGCACCTGCGAGCGCTGGCCGCGCGCCCGGGCGCCCCCGCACGCGCGGAGCGCGCCACCGAGCGGGGGGGCGCCGCGGGCTGCAAGCCGCGGGGCGTGCGGTGCCAGTCGGAAGGCGACAAGGCACCCCCACCCCCGGTCCCGACTCCCCTCCCCGAGCCGGCGATCCGAGGGGTCGGGGCGGGGGGTGGGGGTGGGTTTTTCCTCCTCTCTTGGGTCCCGAGGGGCCACCCCCACCCCCCAGTCCCGACCCCCTGGGTCGCGGGTTCTAGGAAGGGCTCGGGACTGGGGGTGGGGTTGGGTTTTCGCCTTCCCGACCAGGACTGGACCTAAGCGCACCGTTTTGCTGGACCTCGGCTGTGTTTTGACTTTCGTTCTGGCAGGGAGCTTCAGGAGAACAGGCAGAACAACACGAGCAACATAACGAACACAACATATGAAAAACAACGTGTAGGACCAGCCCTGTGTGATACCGACGGCTGTCCCAACCGCGGGGGATATCTTCATTCGAAGAAGACAAGCGCCGTAGAGACAAGCTGTTGGCGATCCGCGTGTATTTCTTGGATCCGCGCTGAGCCCACCAGGCGGCGCCTCCGCGGCGCCCCTGGCGCGAAGTCCGCACGGAGCGCCAACGGTTTATGCTTATGCGTTGTTCCTTCTTCTGATAATTCAATGTATATCCGCTCTTGGTGGCTTGGCTTGGATGGAGTGAACATCTTCATGCTGGATGGGCTCATTTGGCGGTCTCACGTTGTTGTTGTCCCGTCGTGCTCCACAAGCGTCTATGCTGGTACTACGGGTGGGCCTCCCGTTCTTCGCTGCCGTGGTGCTCGTCGAGTTCAGGGGGGTGGCAGGCCATTCTATGTCACTACGTGATGGCCGAATCCCTTGAATCCCTCTTGTGTTAAGTCGGGCCTGTCCCTCTACAGAAGGACACTTCAAACATAGTCAAACATATTATGGGGACGACTTCTTCCAATATTTGTTCTACTAGTGTTGAAAGTTTTCGAGTACTTTTTGTATGTTTCCTCCCAACTCCGCCTGTCGGGGGACACGCCCGACCCAACTCTTGTGGCTACCCCTGCACGGCGGAATTGGGTGCGCAGTGTCCGTGCCATGCGTGCCCGCGCCGCTCCCCCTGGTCCGTGTCCTCTCCGGGCCGGGCGGGCTGCGTGTGTTTTCGGTAGCCTTGAGACGGGGGTCAGTGCAAACGGGGGTCAGCCAGGGCACCAGATCCTGCAGGATCCTGCGAAGACCCCCTCTGGCTGACCCGGGTTAGCGAGCCGCTCGTGGCCGCGAGGCCGCCGCGCATATTGGCTGACCCGGGTTTGCGAAGATCTGCGTTGCAGTTTTTTCTTTCCTGCATCGCAGTTTTTTGGTTTCCTGCTGACCCGGGTCTGGATTGACCCGGGTCAGAAGATCCCCGAAGTTTGCCTGCGCTGCGCTGCCATGGAGCGGTGGTCAGGCAGTGGCGAAGCGTCCTGGCGTGCCTATAGGCCTACCAGGCAAAGTTCCAAGAGCCTTTTGTGTCTTGCACGAGATGTTCTCAGAACAGTTCTGGCTGGGACGGCTTTGTTTTAGGACATTGGGATTATGTTCTAAGAGTATTGTTTTGGTTCTGGGAACATTCCTGGGTTCAAAGGACAGTTCGTGGTAGGCCTATAGGAATGCCGGGACGGTCGGTCCCTGCTCAAACCCGAGTCCAGGGTTTTGGCAGGTTTTGCTTTCATTGCCGTGCGGTCGTCCTCGTTCGTGTTGCGCGTATTGCTCTCTTGTTTGGGAAGCGACACAGAACATATAATCCTCCTTCTGTTCTGCCCGGTTATTGCAATCATTCTCCATGTCGCGTCCATATTGGCGTTTCGACTTGTTCATTGGGCATGGCTGCCAGATGGGTCTCCCAGTGCGACTTAAAACCAGAGTGGCCACAGGGGGCAGACGGCAAGGCCGCCTACGATTCTGGCATTGAGAGGACGTCCACCTGGACAAGTTGACTGAGGAAAGCTGCACACGGTCACTTGACATTGGCATTCGAGTGTGCTGGTGCCGTCCCGAGTTGGCTTCGCTAATCGGCGTCCGCCTCGCTGGGTACATCCTGTTGTTTTCGGATGTCGATTATCTGCCCCGCTGGGATGCAGTCGAAATGCGGTGACCTGTGCACGTGGAGTGACCCTGGCAGCCTTCACTAAAGGGAGTTCTGCTAAGGGGGGCTCTGTCCACCCCCGACCGATCCGATGTGATTCGATTCGCTGGCTGGGGCAGCGATTGCGATTCGGCATCGATTCGTTTCGGCTCATCGGCATCGGCCAAGTCCAGCCCGAGGCTAGGCCTGGCGATCCGATTTTCGAGCTGATTCGGGACGGTCCGCCGGCGATCCGATCCGTTTCCGATCCCATCCGGTTTCGGGTCCGTTCAGGCTTGTCAGGTAGAATAGAGGAGGGGGGGGAAGGGGTGGAGGGGTTCGGGGATCAACGATGACGGGCATGCGCGCGAATGGGGAGATTGCCACATTTTAGAATCGGGCCGCCATTCATCCGTGACGATTTTCGAGCGGTGTGGGGCTCTACGTTTTGCCAGCATTCGATGATACTGACGATGCTGACGATCATCACGATGACGATAATGGCGATGACGAGGATGATGATAATTGCGATGATCAGGTTGGTGAGAATGATGGTGGCTGTAGTAAAACGATCAGGTGAATGGCGATTGCCATCATGATGATGGTGACGATGATACTGACGAGGATGACGATGGTTATGAAGATGATGATGCTGATGATGCTGCTGATGATGGTGATGATGATGCTGATATTGATGATGCTGATGCTGATGCTGCTGATGCTGATGATGATGCTGACGATGGTGACGACGACGCCGACGATGTGGGTGATTCCGCTATCCATGGTACTG
>CAUYUJ010013925.1:20000-45000 GCA_963575745.1 Prorocentrum cordatum | reverse complement strand
CGCCGCGGGGGTCACGCACGTGCAGCTGCTGCCGACGTACGACTTCGGGTCGGTGCCGGAGCGCGCCGAGGAGACCGGCCCCCCCCCTCCTCGGGGGGCGCCGAGACTCGAACGGAGAAGAGCAAGCCGCGCATGCATAAACTTGGATCTGCGCCGAGACTCGATGGGAACAAGAACTGACCGCCGATGCATTGGACCTGCACTAGGGCGCGAAGGGGTCCCCAAGGGGAACCGGGCCCGCCCCACAGTCCCCACCCTCCTCCCTTCGAGCCCACCCTGCAGTCGCCTGCCTCGGTCCTCCTCCTCCTCCTCCTCGAGGCTCGCGGCGCCAGGGGCGGGCGCCTCCAGCCAGAGGCCACCTCCACGCGAGCGCCCGCGTGGGAGCGCGAGAGAGCCCCCCCCCCCCCCGCGCCCGCACGAGCGGCGGAGGACCGCCGCGAGCCCGAGGTGCCCGCCGGCGCCGGCCCCGCCTCGGAGCTGCAGCAGGCGGCCGTCGAGGCGGCGAAGGAGATGTCGTCAGAGCCCCGAATCATTCGGGGTAACTCGGGTCAGGGATAACTCGGGTTCCTTTTTCGGGAATCCGAACCCGAGTTACCCCGGGCCCGAGTTACCCTGGATAACTCGGGCGTCCAGAGCCCCACATCATCAGGGGTAACTCGGGTCAGGGCTATCTCGGGTTCCTTTTTCGGGAATCCAAACCCGAGTTTCCCCGGACCCGAGTTACCCCGGATAACTCGGGCGCCCAAAATATCGGCGGTGTGCCGCCACTGAGCGAAGACGATCCCGATCTCGGGGATGGTGGTGGTATTCTGGCTTCCTCCGAGGTGGCCGACATGTGACCACCAGCACCGAGATCGAGGATGATTCTTCCCCCTGTGGAGGCATACCCCCTGTGTTGGCGTGGGTGCCCATGTCCAGGCCTCTCAAAGATGCGGCCCCGGGCGGGGAGGCCGCCGCCCTCGGATCCGCCGAGCTCAGGGGGGGCCGCGGCGGAGTGCGCACCTTGCGCCCGCCAGTCGCACGCTCGGCCCGAGGTACAGTCGGGGCTCTGAATAAGGAACCCTTTTCATTGGGGAGGGGCTCCGTGTTCCTTCATTGTTTCACATTTTGCCAAAGGTAATCCTTGGATTTTCGATGGGAGATCGAAGTTGAACTTCTGGAGAAAAGGGGCCTCGTTCCTTATTTTGGGTTCCTTAGGTCAACGCCCCGACGGTATTTCGCGAGAGGACAGGCCACCCAGACCCCGACGAGTGGCTTTTGTACCAGAAACGGCCCTGGGCATTTACGAAGCAGCCTTTCCCTCTTCGACTCCTTCCCCGGATGCTTTTGCTAGACGGCTTCGCCGGTCGGGGTGCTTCTTATGGGGGTGGGTTTTCTGCCCTCTGGTATTGTGACAGAAGAAGAGCGAACGGCACAAACATGAACTTCAAGCGCTCCGCGCGGATTTCTTGGATCTTCGCTGGGCCCCCCCAGCGCCGCCTCCAGCGCCGCCCCTGGCGCGCTCCGCCAGGGAGGGGGGTCCAGCGCAGATCCAAGAAATGCGCGCGGAACGCCTCAAGTTGATGTGTATGCCGTTTCGTTTCTTCTGTTATGAGGTGGAGGTCGGTTCGAGGAGGGTGTCCACATTTTCTTCGGGTTCGAGTGGTGCGCTTGTGCATCCCGGGGGAGAGTGCCCTCGAGGGATCTCATGGTTTGGGGTGTTTTTCGCCGGCGGAGGGTCTCGTGTTCTTGAAGGATGGTATTCTTAAGTCGGGCCTGTCCCTCTACGGGGGGAATAATTAAAAATAGTCAAACAATAGTCTGGGGATTATTTTTTGGCCATTTTGGCACATTTTTAGTTTACTTCTTGGGTCTTTCTAATTCTTCGTCCAAGATCGGACTGGCGGGGGACAGGCCCGACTTCATGGTATTCTGTTCCTGTGGATGATGGGCGCACGATCTTTTTCAACAGGCGATGGTAAGTGTTAGCGCCGGCCCGTGGGCTCTTGAGGTGCCCACCTGGCGCTTAAGCTCTCTCGCGACTCGGGCCGACTTCATGGTATTCTGTCCTAGCTCCTGCTGCAGGGCGCGGATCGATGTCTGCGGCAGGTCCGCGCCGCGCCGACGCGGCGGCAAAACCCCCCGCGTGGGCGTTGCGGGTCGAACTCCGCCGGCGTCCGCCGAGATCAGAGGGCACCGGCGGAGTACGCACGTGCACCAGTCGGATCGAACGGTCGGCCTCCTCCTCCTCCTCCTCCTCCTCCTCCTCCTCCTCCTCTCCTCCTCCTCTCCTCCTCCCTCCTCCTCCTCCTCCTCTCCTTCCTCCTCCTCCTCCTCCTCCTCCTCCTCCTCCTCCTCTCCCTTCCTCTTCCCCTCCTCCTCTTCCTCCTCCTCCTCCTCCGCCTCCTCCTCCTCCTCCCTCCTCCTCCTCCTCCTCCTCCTCCTCCTCCTCCTCCTCCTCCTCCTCTTCCTCCTCCTCCTCCTCTTCCCAGATACTGGGCCTCCCAGATGGGGTCCGAGTAGATGGGGTCGGAGGAGCGCGCCGCGTCGCCGACGCGCCGCCGATGCGGCCAGATGTCGATCGCTCGATTTGCGGTACGGCGAGGTCGCCGATGCATCGCCCACGTCGACGATGCATCGCCGGTGCATCGCCGATGCGTCGCCGATGCATCGTCGATGTATCGGCGATGTGGCGCGACATCTACTCAGACCCCAACTAGTAGGCCTCTGAAGATCGAGGTCGGTTCGGGGAGGGTGCCCACATTTTCTTGTGCATCCCGGGGGAGAGCGCCCTCGAGTCAACTCGTTGCTTGGGGCGTCTTGGCCGGCGGGGGGTCTCGTGTTCTTGACGGGTGTTATTGTGTCCTAGTTCCTATTGTCGGCCACGGATCGGTGTGCACGGCGCGTTCTCGCCGCGATCACGCGGCGGCAATCCCAGCGCGGGCGTGCAAGGTCAAACGCCGCCAGTGGCCCAGAATCGGCCGATGACGACCGATCTGCGCTACCGGAGGGCCGCGATCGTTCCAGGTTGATTGATCCACGCGGCTTCAGAAACCAACGCCGAAGTTGGCACGACGCGAATTTGCCGCACGTGCGCCCCTGCCCAAGCCAGGACAGCGCCGATCCTGGGCTTGTGATGCGTCTGGCCAGGTCTGGTGCAGGCGTCCCCTCCCCCTTCCCCTCGTCCGAGGCTGCGGCAGAGCAGGCAGAGGGAGGAGGAGGAGGAGGAGGAGGAGGAGGAGGAGGAGGAGGAGGAGGAGGAGGAGGAGGAGGAGGAGGGGAGGAGGAGGAGGAGGAGGAGGGGGAGGGGAGGCGGGAGGAGAGCAGGAGGAGGATGCCGCGTCAGGACGACACAAAAGCCGATCGAGAGAGAGAGAGGAGGAGGAGGAGGAGGAGGAGGAGGAGGAGGAGGAGGAGGAGGAGGAGGACGAGAAGGAGTAAGGACGGGCAACAGGCCGGCTTAATTCAGAACAGGCAAGGGGTATTCGATTCTACACACGTTGCGCCATCTTGTGGAGAAGAAGGGGGAGGAGGTGGAGGAGGAGGATGGGGAGGCCAGGAGGGTGAGCGGGCCCACGTCGGACCAGCCCCACAAAGTGGCACTTCAGGGGGGCGCTTGCGATTTCTCTGCCTTCCTGTGGTGCCATATGGGTGGAGGGCCCGTGTCCTATGATGTCTGAGTCGCTACGATGTCTTGTTCTTGCCAGCAGGCCTGCTGGATAGTGATCTATGGCCAGTGCCCCATGCCGCTTTAGAGGTTGCGACCACTATGCCATGGGTTGTGCTGTATGACTAGTGCACGATGATGCTTTAGTGGTTGCCAATTCCCGTTCTCGCCTTGGTGCTACATTGGCCATCCATGGGCGTGCTCCACGGCTGGTGCCCCATGATGCCGCGTAATAGTTGCGATTTCTCGTTTATTCCTTGGTGCCGTATGGCGGTGCTCTTTCTGGTGACCAGGTGGTTGTGATTGCTCTTTTTGGCTTGCCGCACGATGAGTGGTGGTCTATGGTTGGCGCCCTGATGTGCCAGTCGCGATTGGTCGTCCTTGCATTGGTACTCCGTGTGTCGTTCTTTTTTGTCAGGTGCCCTATGATGCCTGCATGGTTACGATTTCGATGTCTTGCCTTGCTGCGCCATTGGGTGATGCTCCACGGCGGGTGCTCCATGGCTAATCCAGGGAAGCAATTCATACCCCTCCCATTCCGGTGAAACGATAACGCACCCAGGAACCGGAAGCGTTATCTTGGCATCCTGGCACTTGGCCGTTGCTCAGCACTCTTCTGGAGTCCCCAGCAATCTTGGAACTTGGCGAAAGCGTGCGTTGGCGAAGTCGGTGCGAGAGTGGTGGCGTCAGATCACGCGCGCGCTGAGCGGCGAGGCGAACTCATTGTGAGCTCAGCTCAGCTCATTCTGGCGCTTCTTCGCGGGTGTGCCGTTAAGTTCGCGATTTTTCAAGAGCGTTCTCGGGCAGTCTCCAACACGTTTTCAGTGAGTTCAGCGCCACAGAGGTTCAGCGCCACAGGTGTAGATCATCATCATAGTTATCATAATCTTTCGCGGTTTTCATTGGCCAGCCTTTCGGGTGTTGGCAGTTCGCCGTCTTTGTCGTTCAAGGGTCTTGCGTTCCTACCGCCAATCCATACTATCGATGTCGATCGCAGGGGGGGGGAATGATTTTTTTTGTTGCGGTATGGTGCGGTGCTGAAGATGCCGTTTGCAAACCGCTGCTGCCAATTATTTGCTTATTTTTGGTTCGGTGTCAGCGATAACGCAGGGGGTGAACTTGATCTCTTTCAGTGGCTATGATGACGTTGTTGCTGCGTTCTTTCTATCTCTCCTCGGTGCTGGGTGCGCGGTACATGATTGCTGGTGCCCTATGCTGCCTTAGTGGGTGTGTCTTGTCATGCGCGGCCCTGGTGCCCTATTGACGGCGCTCTATGGCTGCGACCCTACGTTGCCTTGGTCGTTGCGACTTCTCGATTTCGCCTTGGTGCCGTATTCGGTGTCGCCCTGTGGCTGGTGCTTTGCCATGATGCTTGCTTAGTTGCGACGTCTGTTTTTTTTATATTGTGCTTACTCTTCTTGTCTCAGCGCCCTATAAAAAGGGGGGCGCGCGCACAGGTTGCACCACGCAGAATGGACCACAGTCAAATTGTTTTGGAGCCCCCGCTGGCAGTCACCTTCTAAATTCGGATCTGCGTCGATGGGGGTCAGGGTAAGAGCGCAGCGCCCGGGCCCCGAACCCCGTGTTTCCTCATGGCGTTGACCCCCAGAGGTCAATGCCCCTTCCCAAAAAACGTTTTCGTTTTTGTTTGGGAAGCTATCTTGAACCGATGTTTGACGGCCCCGAGGCCGTGCAAGGGCCCGAACGCGGAGAAGCACCCGCGGTCGGGACTGCCGTCAGCGCCGCGAGGGGGCTCGGCAGTGCGGCGCCAAGTTCGGCATCGTTCCGGCGTGTGCATCTTTTTTTTCGGGCGAGGCCCGCGCCCAGCAGAGGTGCACCATCTCGGAGCATCCTGGGCCACCTCGAGGGGGCTGGACGTCCGAACGATGGCAAGCCATCGAGGGCAGCGTCAGGGCGGATAACCCCAGGAAGCATTTAAGAACCTCCCCGGCGATATCGTAGCACCGCATTTTTTATTCGATATTCCGAGGGGCCGAAATAACCGAACGATAGCTTCAGCACCCGGACACAAAGGAGGGCTCCTGGTGCCAGGTAACGCTTCCAGGGTGCGGAAGGGTTATCGATTTGCCGGAGGGGGGGGGTCTTAAATGCTTCCTGGGGTTAGGCTCAGGGCGGGATGCATCGACCCTACCGACCACTCGTCGCCGAAGGTGTACCGAGAGCCCTGTCCTGCCCAGCAGCGCGCGGACTTGCCATCGAGGGCCTGTCGCCGACCTGCAGCGACGCGTCGCCCATGCCAGGTCCATGCCTCCCCCCCTTGAGAGCTGGCCCCCCCCATCGCTGCGCCCCTTGGCTTTCAGACGTGGCTCGGCTCCCCGGCGGCCGTTCCTCAGCCGACCTGGGCATCTCCGGCACGCCGCCTCGAAGACCGCGGGCCCCCCCCCCCCCCTTTCCCCTCTGTGGGCCATCTGGACCGTGTTCGAGCGCCCTGCAGGGCCTCCCGCTCCCGCTCTGTGGCCCATCTCGGGCCTGTCCTGGGGCCTCTCGGGCCTGTCCTGGGGCTCCTCGCGGGCAAGTTGCAGGCAAACATGGTCCCCCTCTCCTCGCCGCCCCCCCGCCGCAAAAGGACACCGACGCCTTCAACTGGGGCTACGACCCAGTGCTCTACGACGTCCCCGAGGGCAGCTACGCCACCCGCGCAGACGGCGCGGCCCGCGTGCCCGCGCCTCGGCGGCTCCTCCCTCGGCCTGGGGCCGCCGCCCTCGCGCGGCAGGGGCGGGGGAGGCGCGTCCGTCGGGTGCTCCTACGGGGCGGGGCTCAGCGCCTCAGCGGACGACGGCGACGACGACGACGACGACGACGACGACGACGACGACGGCGGCGACGGCGAAGACGACGACGACGACGACGACGACGACGACGACGACGACGACGACGACGACGACGACGACGACGACGACGACGACGGCGGCGGCGACGACGGCGGCGACGACGGCGACGGCGACGGCGACAGCGACGGCGACAGCGACGGCGATGGCGACGGCGCCGGCGAGAGCCGGCTGGGGGGCTGGAGGTGCTCATACCCAGTATCGCTTATCCGATCCCCATCCCCATCCCCGTCCCCTTCGAGACCCCCACCAGGTTGCCACCCCGGTTGGGGATGCACCCCTCGAAGCCCGAGGGGAACGGCCCATATCCCCATCCAGGGGGGGTAAACCGGCCAGTGGGGCCCAGGCCACGCCGCTGGGGTTGGGTTCGGATTAACAATACTCACATACGGGACGGGGCTCAGCGCCTCAGCGGGCGACGACGACGACGACGACGACGACGACGACGACGACGACGACGACGACGACGACGACGACGACGGCGGCGGCGACGGCGACGGCGACGGCGACGGCGACGCCGACGGCGACGACGGCGACGACGACTGTGACGGCGACGACGACGACGACGACGACGACGGCGACGACGACGGCGGCGGCGACGGCGACGGCGCCGACGAGAGCCGGCTAGGGGTTGGAGGTGTCTCAGCACCGGTTCCGCCCAGCAGGAGGGGGGTGGAGAGGGTCGAGCTGACCGGTTCGGGCAGGGTGAGTTTTGTTGCGCGGGGCCTCCAGATGGGGCCAGTGTCAGGCCCCGGCCGCGTCCCCCATGATTTTCAGAGTTCCAGCAAGTTCAGACAGAACCTCCCAGCCGCCTCCAACGGGAGGGTACAAAGGTCAGGTGCATATGCTCGAGCATTTACAGAGTCCCCCCCCAACCAAGTCGACGGAGGAACTCTGCACGGGTTCACTCAATAGTGGGGTTCGAGTACATTGGTTAGGGGAACGAATAGTAGAATGAACAGAAAAACTCAGGGGTCCGCGCGGAATTCTTGGATCCACGCTGGACCCCCCCTCCATGGCGCGCGGCGCGCGCCAGGGGCGGCGCCAGAGGCGCCGACGGGAGGCCCCCCAGTGCCGATCCCAGGAATCCGCGCGGACCTCCGAGTTTTTATGTTTATGTCTCATGCCAGTTCTTGTTCCCGTGTTGGTCCAGTCTCCACTCGGTTTTGCGAATCGACGTGCGTCCTGCGGGATGCACTCGGTGGTTCTCTCGGACGTCGATGAGCTATAGCCCCGCGGGGGTGCGCTCGGCATGTGGAATGCCGTGCGCACGTGGAGGGCCCCATGGCAGCTCTCACCAAACACCGTTGTGCCAAAGGAAGTCCTGCTGACCCCCGACGACTATTTGGCAAGTTCCTCGGGCTCATACCATAGGGGAACGAAGGATGACATAAACGTAAGAACTCGGAGGTCCGCGCGGATTCCTCGAATCCGCGCCGGGGGGCCCCCCGGCGGCGCCTCCGGCGCCGCCCCTGGCGCGCTCCGCGCGCCAGGGAAGGGGTCCAGTGCCGATCCCAGCAATTCGCGCGGACCTCCGAGTTTTATGCTTGTGCCACTGTTCCTTCTTTACTTACCGTCGTCGAAGAGCAGCGACATCGGCAGGGAGAGCAAGTGTCAAGGACACCACGCCCCACCGTAGAAGAGCCCGTCGGCGTGCTGCCTCTTCGCTTTTGGCCGAAAGCATTTTGTTTCTGCAACAGTATGTAACACGCTGATTGGTTCCCCAGGGAGGCGTGTCACTGATATTGGCTCTGCTCCCCCGCAAAAGGCATACGCGTAAATTACACTAGAGAAAAGCCCCAATTAGTGGATGGATTTCGCTGAGGAGATTGACCGGGAACCTGGAGCCCGGGAACCCAGAACCCACCGAAATCGGGCCGGAACCACTAACTGGGGACCCGGGAACCCGGAACCGGGAACCTGGGAACCCAGCTTGCTACCAAAATCGGCGGGAAACTTTCGCCAAAGCTTTCAACTTCCGCTGGGACCCCTTCAGTGCAAGAACTCTCGCAGTTCCGCACGGATTTCTTGGATCAGCGCTCGGCCCCCCTGGCGGCGCCGCCCCCGGCGCGCTCCGTGCGCCAGGGAGGGGGCCCAGCGCAGATCCAAGAAGAATTCCGCGCGAGCCTCGGAGCACTTGTGCTTCTGCAGCCTGCACCCCTGTGCGCCAGGAGTTTGGGCTCAGCGTGTCTCAGCCACGCGCAGAGGGGTGGGGGGAGGGGGGAAGCCTTCTTAGGAGCACCCCTGCTTCTTAGGAGGCGCGGGCCTTCTCTATAGATGTAAGGCCGGCGCCTTCTAAGAAGCAGCCTCCTTCTGAGAAGCCCTCCCCCCTCCCCCCACCCCCTTGTGCGCGCCGCCAAGTGTCGCTCCGCCGGCTGGAGCCCGCCACGCTGTGGCGTGGCAGGCCCTCCGCGTCCCAGCCCCGAGGCGTCCGCGCCGCGCGCCCTCTCCGAGCCCGCCGCCCTGGGGAGCGGAGCGGCACGCTATGCCCGCGCGCACCGGCGCAGCGTGCCTCCGGGGGCCGCCGCTGCGGCGCGCTGAGCAAACGTTCCCGACCGCAGATGGCAGGACGGAGGTGGAGCAGGAAAGGAGGAACAGCAGGAGGAGCATGAAGATCTTGACGGTGAGGAGGAGGAGGAGGAGGAGGAGGAGGAGGAGGAGGAGGAGGAGGAGGAGGAGGAGGAGGAGGAGGAGGAGGAGGAGGAGGGAGGAGGAGGAGGAGGAGGAGGAGGAGGAGGAGGAGAGGGAGGAGGGTCGAGCACGGAGGAAGGAGGGAGGTGGAGGAGGCAGCGTCGGCAGGAGGGCGGACGATTTTTCTCGCCGCGACACGTCAGGGGCCCTCCGCACGGGCGCTCGAGTTGCCGGGGGCGCTCGACGCATGAGTTGTCCAGCAGCAGGGAGCGGGGGCGCGCAGGAGGGGGAGCGGCCGCGGAGGATGGTCAGGAGGGAAAAACATACACAGACACAACTCATCGTCCATCCCCAGGAAAGCATACTGTAGGAAAATATGGGAAGTGGGAGGGAAGACAAAAACCCAGAGCATATAGGAACATATGGGGAGTCCTGTGATTTGTGTGTATTTCTTTGTGTGTCCCAGGGCCCCTTCAGATGGGTGGGAGGCTTAGGGCACTCGCGGCTGGAAGAAGCTCCGCTGGAGCGCGCCGTGGCGCCCGGCCGGGGCTGCAGCGGCCTGGCAGTGGACTCGGGAGGGCAGCTCGGCCCCCCTCTCGGGGACCGGAGCCGGGGCCCCACTGGCCGATTTACCCCCCCTGGATGGGGATATAGGTCGTTCCCTGCGGGTTTCGAGGGGTGTATCCCCAACTGGGGTGGTAATCCGGTGGAGTTCTCGAAGGGGATGGGGATGAGGATGGGGACAGGGATCGTTTGAAGGATCCTGACCTGATGTGCTGGTTCACCTTGCTCTTCACGCTTCTGGGGATGGGGATCGGTTAAACGATACTCATCAGGAGGTCCCACGGGGTTTCGGGAGCGGGAGCATCCAGTTGCCCGTCGCGTTGCCGGGAGCGTCGGGCTTTGCTGCGGAGGGCCGGCGCCAGCAGGATATGCGGAACCACGGTATGTGGGCGGCAGCATGAGGAGCCCGCATAGGGGCTGCGCCACGGCGCGTGAGCTGCAGCAGAATGCTGTTCGAGGAGGCCACGAGGATGCCGGCGACTGCCGAGGCGGTGCAGCAGGGGCAAGGAACAGAGGGGGGGGAAACAGGAAGGGAGCAGGGTGGAGAGATGCAGGGGGAGAGAGAGAGAGAGAGAGAGAGAGAGAGAGAACGAGAGAGAGAGAGAGATACATGAAGACATAAAGACAGAGAGAGAAGGAGGAGGGAAGTGGTGAGGAGGGGGGGATGAGGGAGGGGGAGAGAGAAGGACGGGGGGAGGAAGGGAGGTCGCAGGGAGGGAGGGAGGGCAGGATTTCTTGCCTGGCGGAGCGCTGTTCCGCAAAGCCACAGGAAGCATGAATCGGCCCAGTCCTTCGACGGCCCCGTTCATCTCGGTCCTCTGGGATGTTCCGGGGCCTTCGGCTGGCCACGCGTACGAAGGAGCCCTCGTTGGAGTGACCTTTGGTACGCGGTTTTCGCAGAATGCCACTGTCGCATCGCCCTCAGCGGTCTTCGAGCTACGCCCAGAAGGCCACTCTTGCCCAGAGCCGATTTTGCGTGCAACGCAAGTTCAAGACTGCTGTTTGTTTCTGGGGCGAAGGGCATGCATGCACAGGCGGTCCAGGATCGCCAGATGCCCCTGCGTCGACATCGGGCAACAAGCAGCGTGCAATCCTGACGGGGTGGTCGTGGTGGTCGTGGTGGTTCGCACTTCTGTGACGACGATCGACGACGCCGACAACCGCGACAACGACGACCACCATGCTGCGAGCAGGTGATCCCGCGAAGTGCTCTGACCTGTGTTCTCCCCGCTGACTGTCATGCCATCCCCTGGGAGAAGCTTTCAGCGGTGTACTCTATGCTTAAGTCGTGCCTGTCCCTCTACAGGAGGAACATTTAAGAATAGTCAAAAATAGTTTGGGGACTATGTTTGAGTATGTTTTGACCATCTGGGGGTATTTGAGTATTTTTTATTTTTCGTTCAAAATCCTCCTGTAGGGGGACACGCCCGACTTGACAGTATGCTCGAGATGCGAGAGCGCCGTTCCTGGTTTCGGGGGCGTCTGTGACAAGGGCGTCTCGGAGCAGAGTGCGAGGAAGCATCTAGAGGGAGCCGTTGTTGTCGCAGCCGGCCCGTCGCAAACATGATTGAATAGCGAGGGAGCTTCGGTCGAGAGCGCCATTTCCGGGCTTGGCGGCCTCTTTGGCGAGGGCGACCCGGAGTACATTGTGAGGACGTCTCGAGCGGGAACCGCTGTCGTCGCTTTTGTGTCGTCATCATCAACCTTCCTGAATTGCGAGGAGGCCTTGAGCGAGAGCGCCGTTCCTGGGTTCGGGGGCCTCTCTGGCCAGGGCGTCTCAGAGCAAAGTGTGAGGAAGTATCCAGCGGGAACCGTTGTAGTCGTAGCCGGGCAGTCGCCAACTTGATTGCAATGCGAAGAAGTTTCGAGCGAGAGTATCGTTTCTGAGTGTGGGGGTCTCTCTGGCCAGGGCGTCTCGGAGGAAAGTATGAGGCAGCATCGAGCTAGAACCGTTGCTTGAACAACCGAGATTTGTCCTCCATCCCGCGCTCGAGCGGGAGCCTCGCTTTCCAAGAATCTGTAGTCATCGTCGAGGCAAAAGAGTCTGGAGGCGTCTCCCTATGTTAGCAACAACTGTATTCTCTCTAGAGGTGAATACCCGATGGCGACGTCAACCCGTGGGGGAAAGCGTAGTAAATCTTTTGCCGCTGGGAGCGCTGCCCCCCCACCCAGGAGAGAGAAGGGGAGAGCTGCAGATCATCGAGAACAACACAATCCCAAACCCAAATCATCAGTGAAGACACGGCCTCAATGAGGTCCCCGTCTTTGCATGAGGGATAAAAGATGTGGGCGGTGCGGTTCGATACATCTGTAGAACAGACCCATCTCCTTACTGTTTTCGGCCCTCCTAACGTAGGTTCCCATCCCAAAGGATTAGGCGTCCATAAAATGCTGATCGGTATATTTCTGGAACCCGCATTGGTTGAATGTCGTTTACACGCTCCCATCCAGACCCCCACCATCTCCCAGCGCTCCCTTCGAACCCTCGCCCAGGAGAGGAGGGGGGGAGCTGTATAATTCTGGAACCTCCATTGGTTGAGTATCGTTCAACCGACCCCCATCCCCAGCCGTCCCCATCCGGACCCCCGTCCATCTCAGCACCCCAGTTGGGGACATATACTCTTCGACACCCGAGGACGACGGCCTACACCCCATATCTGGGGTGGGGGGTCAATCGGCTAGTGGGGCCCAGGTCACGCCGATGGGGTCAGGGGCCGGTCAAACGATGCTCACTGGTCGACTCGGGCCAATCCCTCGCGCGATGCTGCCGCCGTGGTCCTTTGTGTTTCCGTGGGCGTCGGGGGCCCCGAGGGGGGCCCCACGCGCGTGGGCCCCCACGCGGGGCCGCGGGGGGCCTCTCCCTGGGGCGCCGGGGGCGCCGCGGCCCCCGCACAGGTCCGAGCACCGGGCGATGGTGGCCGCGCTGCACGACAAGGGCCTGCGGGTGGTGCTGGACGTGGTGTAGGGGCGGTGTCTCGCGACTCGGCCGTTTTCGAGGGGAGGGTCCGTGTCGTGGAGCTGGCCTCTGTCCCCCTCCCCCTCCAGGGGTGGCTGGTCTGCGCGCCGCAGGCGGTGTGCCGGCCCCCCCGCCGTGCTTGCGAAAAAGCCGCTGCGCAGTGGTCGCAGGGCGCCAGCGCATGCGCCAGAGTTGGAGGCAAAGTGCATGTTGTATGGTTTTTTGTCACTGGTGGTGGGGGGGGCTCATTGGTCCAGGTCGGCTGCCCGTCGCCCGGGAGAGGAGGTGTTCATGAATAGGGAGCAGTAATCAAAACACCCTCCCCGGCCGCAAGCTGTCTGTCTCACTCCCACACGCCCTCCCAACACATGGGTAGCATCCATGCCTCAGCATGTTCGGCGGTTGTCTATGGATGGACAGCTACCGGAAACCCAAACCGACCCCATGTGCGTGACGCTGGGGCAACCGCCTCCCCGGGGAGATGGGGGACATGGACGAGGACACGCGCGTAACCACTCACGCCCAGAGGGCCGGTGGGACTTGAAGGCTGCCCTGCAGGGGGCTGGGTCACGGTCGGGAACCGTTGGATGGCGTGCCGCTCCGCCGGTGCTGGCCCCACGCGCTGCGGCGCGGCGCGCTGTCCGCTGCGCGGCCGAGGCGCCCGCGAGCCGAGAGGCGTCCACGTGCCGCCCTTGTCCGGGCCTCCCGCCCCGCGGCGCGGAGCGAGGCGCTGTCCCGTCGTAGGGCCCATGGCGTGGCTTCGGGGCCGCCGCGGCGCTACGCGCCCTCGTCCTCCCTCTCCTCCCTCCTCCTCCTCCTCCTCCTCCTCCTCCTCCTCCTCCTCCTCCTCCTCCTCCTCCTCCTCCTCCTCCTCCTCCTCCTCCTCCTCCTCCTCCTCCTCCTCCTCCGCCTCCTCCTCCTCCTCCTCCTCCTCCTCCAACGGTTCCCGGCCGCAGCCGGCCGGGCCGCATAGCAGCCGCCCTCACGGGCCCGGCCGCCCCCGCGGGAGAGCGGGGGCCCTCGGACAACCACACGCTGGGCAGCGGGCCCGCGGGCCCTCACAGCGTGCTGGACAAGTGCGTCCCGGGGTGCCGCGCGGCTCGCCCTCCCCATCGAGGCCTCGGGGGCGGCAAAGAGGAGGGTGATGACTATCGGGACGACCGGCATGGGTACTCCAGATTTTGTCATAAAAGGGAGGGGGCCTGGACCCTCCAAGACAAGCCATTTCAGACCCCCCCCCGTGGGAGAACCCTCCAAAACATCGTCCCCAGACCCCCCCAGGCCCTCCAAGATAGCCTGGAAGAGACCCCCCCCGAAATGAGACCCCCCTCCCTTTATTACGAAATCTGGAGTACGGGAAGAATGGGTACAATGCCATACAGCAGTTCCTGTTGACTTTGAACAGGACTCGCTGTCCGCGCCGCCGCGGCGTGTGTGTGCATTTGAGACAGAAGGCCGCCTGCCCAACAGCGGCCGCTGTTGGTTTGGGACGACATTTGTTGTTGGGCATTGTACCCATTCTTTCCGTACCCATTTCGGGCGTCCAAAGACTAGGGTTAGGTCGGGCCCGTCCCTCTACAGGGGGGGTATTCAAAAACAGTCAAGGAAAATTGTCTGGGGACAATATTTTGTATATTTTCGGGCCATTTAGGGGCATGTGTTGAGGTTTTTTTGTTTCTTCGCTGAAAATCTCCTGTAGGGGGACACGCCCGACCTAAGACTAGGGGGGGGTGGATATCATGGCGGGGGCCATGATATTTCCTCAGATTTCGTGGCGCCTCTTCTTGTTTCGTTGCGTCCCTGGCCCCACCGCTGGGCCGCGCACGTGCCGCCAGTCAGGATTTGCACCCCCCCTCTTGGACACCCCCCTCTTGGTCCCTCCTCGAGGAGGCTTCTCCACTCAGGAGGGGACAAAAACACACAGACACAATTCATCGTCGATGCCCCCCCGGAACTTATGCGAAACTAATTATGGGAAGTGGGGGGAAGACGACGATCCAACAAATAGAGGAAAACATGGGGAATCTTGTTATTTGTGTGTACGTATGTGTGCCCCTGGGCCCCTTTATCCACGCCGACAGCGCCGATGCGTCGCCGACGTCGCCAGTGCAGCGGCGATGCGGTGCTACCCTCCGACCCCATCTAGTCGGGCCCCATTTGGGAGGCCTCTGAAGGGGGCTCAGGGATTCCATGCCTCCTAGATGGGATCGGAGTAGATGGGGTCGGAGGATCGCGATGCATTGTGGATGCATCGCCGATGCGGCTCGATTCGGAGCCCGATGTTCTCGACGCCGACGTCGCCGATGCGTCGCCGACGTCGCCGATGCATTGCCGATGCATCGCCGATGCATTGCCGATGCATCGCCGATGCATTGCCGATGCGACGCGATCCTCCGACCCCATCTACTCGGACCCCATCTAGGAGGCGTATAGGGATCCGGCGTCCTGAAGAACTCAGGACATATGTTTTTGTTCGCCGTGTTGAGCCTCTGGAGGCCTCCGGCGGGCCCCTGGACCATGCCAGAACGACTTAGGATGCAGAGCCTGCCCTGGGGAGAGGGTAGGAGCTTTCCACGGACCCTGACCGGGAAAAACCAAGACGTCGGATCTTTGATGGGGGCAGACTGGGGGGAGCTGCTTCGAGCTGCGCAGCAGGCGTGAGTGGTCGGATCGCTCGGGGGGGGACGGTGGCTTTCCTGCGTGATGCTTGGGTTCTGGTGGTGGGGGTGGGTCGGCTTCGGTACGCGTGGGGTCCGAAACGAGCCGTTGGGCGGGGTGCTGTTTCCGTCTAGCCGAGTTTGAGCAGATGCTATACATCAGTATACATGGATGCAGAATTAGTTGTGTGTGTAAATATTTGCCAGCATGTCCTCCCAAAGGCGCATTGTCTGTAGACGTGCGAGGATGCAAGCTGTGCGGTGGCAACAAAGTGGTGGAAACTGTGCCGTGTGAGTTGTGTGGTGTGAGCGCCGGAGGTGGCAGCTGTGCGGTGTAGTCTACGTGGTGTGAGCTGAGCAAGCAGTTCAGGCTATGCGGTGTCAGCGGTGGCACGCCCGAGGGCCACTCGGTACCGAGCGGCGCTCAGGCGTGCCACCGCCCAGGGTCGGCCTCCCTCCGATGGGTTCTCCTCTGAGATGTCGGATGCCTCTGGGGAGGAATAGGGATTTCACGCATGTCGCCTCTGGGGGGCCCTCGTCGCCATGGCCGCACCCGCCTCGCAGTGCTGGTCAGAGCTCGCCCCAGACGAGGTCCAGGTGTCGATGCCGAAGGGCCCAGGGAAGCAGAAGAGGGAGAGAGGCTGGGCGGGTCATCCCCCCTGGGGAAGAGGGAGAGATGGACTGAGAGAGGCTGAGCGGGTCATCCCCGATGGGGACGGAGGAGAGATGGATGGGTGGAGGGAAGGATGATGATGAGGAGGAGGAGGAGGTGAAGGAGGAGGAGGAGGAGGAGGAGGAGGAGGAGGAGGAGGAGGTAGACGAGGAGGATCCCGCCCTTTGGACGGGCTTGCCAAGGGCGACGGTGCCCACCCCCGCTGAGGTATTACCACCGGCGCTCCGAGTCGGGCCAGTACGAGAACTCGACCTGCATGAACAACACGGCCGGGGAGCGGGCTATGATGGAGCGGCTCGTAGTGGACAGCGTGGTCCACTGGGCAAAGGACCCTTCGCGGGTTTAGCGTATGTTTGTAATCGAGCATGGGCATCATTCGGCTGCCCCGCAGCTGCGTATTACTGCAGTCGGAGCTCGCAGCAATGCCGAGTAGCTTGCCGGCAAATCCTTGGGTCTGCCCCACTGCTAGGCTCAGGCTTGGGCCGTGCACTGCTAAAAAGGTTTCGGCTTGGGCGTCCAACGAGCTTGCATCCTTAACATGCCCCCTTTTTTGCAATGTTGTATGTTTCCTCTTCCTCATCATCATCAGCATCATCATCATCCTTCGCTTTCTTGTTCCCACCCTTGTTCTCCTGGCCTCGATCCTGCTCCCTCCCTCCCTCCCTCTCCGCCTCCCTTCCCCCCCCATCGCGTCTGTAGCAATTTTGGCTCAAGCCCCTGTCTATCTCGAACAAGCCATGGTACGGACCATGTCGCTGGGAGTGTCAGGGCCTACCGCCGACGCCGAGCAGAATGCAACCAAGTTCTTGGCAATGGTTTTCGAAGCAAGCAGCTTGGGACCTGAGGTGGTCAGCGTGGCCGCCGAACTGCTCGCCAAGCATCAGACGTGGGTGGCTTCTGTTCACCGGATGCCAATGCGAAATCGTCGGCCGGCAAAGGTGGCGAGATCATACCCACTCCCATGCGAGGATGACAAGCTCGAGGACAACGATCCCGAATGCATCCTCAAGGCGTGCATGTCCGAATGCAGCAAGGGGGCCCGCGAAGACCTCGCACCTTGTACAGCGCCTGAGCGTGGCCAAGGAGCGGTAGCGGAGTCTTTGACCAGAAGCACGGCATGGCAAGCAAACGTTTTATTGACAGCGATTCGGAATAAGAGCACAGCGTTGTCTTGAAAAACACGTCACATGTGTGTCAAAACCAACGTCGTGTCATGGGGGTCAGGGCCTTTGTTGGGCGATGGCGTTGGCTTGGTGCAAGAACTCAAGCAGTCTCGTGGGCGACTCTGGGGAAGGGTGTTCCCCGCGCTACTCAGGATGAGCATCGGCTTGTCGCTCCTGGAGATGCAGGGTGGAGCAGCAGCCCTGACAAACAAACACATCGATTTCGGGTACGATTCACAGGTCCAGGTTCGCTGGGCAGTTAGAGCGTGTGTGTGTGTGCTACGGTCAAGACTTGGCGTCTGGCCTTGTACGCTGCGTGCCTAGAGGTGCACGTCGGCCTGAATGGCGGCAGCCTCGACGTATTGTACGCGTTGCGAGAGTGCCAAGCTGGGCATGGCCTGCCCATGATCATGGGCGCGGACTGGAACATGGACCCCGAGGAGGTGGTCAGCGTCGCAGTCTGCCAAACCCCAGGAGTAACAGTGGGCGTGCGTGACACAACCACGCGACACCGCTCAAGCGGCACGGACTACATCAGGGATTGCTTTGTCAAGGGAAGGGGGGATCGGCTCTGCGCTGCGCCAGCCGAGTGCGGATCGCGTCGTTTGGGCTTGCGACCCACGTATGTGAGTTCCGCTCGAGCAGAAGATCGATTGGCCAATGGCGCAAATACCGTGCAGTATGCCACATATCCCAACCACCTTGCCCGTTGGTCCTCGGCATGAGCTTGCAGGCTGGACGAGCACCCAGGTAGAGCCTCGTTCATATCTACCGTGACATCATCGGCGCGGACGAGACCAACCAGGGGAGGGGCCAGCGGGGGGGGGGGCAATTTCCAGTACAAATGGGCGGGCTCATCTGCTTCAGGCAGCCTCCCTCCCCGAGGTCTCGGCTACCAGCGCCAGCGGCAAGCCGGCGCCAGGGCGCGCCTTCGCTCGGAAAGCGGGGCAGCAGCGGTTGGTCGAGGGATTGGCCATGCAGCTCGCAGAACCAACGAGCTGCCGCGCCTGCATGTGCTGGCCTGACAAATACGGACAATAACTGCGAGGAGCTGTCCCGGGGCGCCGCGGCGCCATCGGGCGCGCGGGCAGGATCGGCAGCTCGCGCCGCAAGTGCGTTGACTACGATGATTGTGTGGACTAACGCAGTGCTGAGCCAGATCGAGGCCATCGTCGAGCCTGCGGGGGGCGCCGCGGGGCCAGCGCCAGCGTTCGGCGCGCGCGGCGGTCGGCGAGGCGGAGTTCGCGGCCAAGTTCGCGGGGGGCGTGGGCAAGGCGGCCCCCGGCAGGCTCGAGCGCGGCGAGGAGGTCCAGAGTTGGAGGGGCGCGCTGGCTGAGGGCCGCCCGACGAGGGCGGGGGGGGGGGGGGGGGGGCGCTGCGCAAGTGGGCCGAGGGCCCGGGCGAAGGCGCCGCCGAGGTCGCGCACGGCGCCGCGGAGCGCGCCCAGAACAGACTAGCCCGCCCAGCTCCGCTGAAGGCCAAGCGTCGAGCTTCGTGGCCCAAGGTCACTCTGCCCCCCTTCCTGCGCGTCAAGGGCCCGCGCCGCGCGCTTGGCGAGCGCGGCCTTCAACCCAGGCCCCCCCCGCGAGGTCGCAGATTGCGCGCGGCGACTTGCCCCTGCGAGGTCGCGGACTGCGCGCGGCGAGCTGCGGTCGAGGCGGAGGGCGCTTCCGAAGGGGGGGGGGGGGGGCGCCCTCGCCCAGCCGCGGGGCCCGGCGACGGCCGTCGATGAGGTCTCGCGCGACGTCCTGCGCCGCTTCGGGCGCCCAGGGCTCCTTCCCTTCCGCGCCCTCAGGGCCCCCCCCGGGGCGCCCGGGTGGAGGCGCGCCCTCGCGCTCGAATGCGCGGCGGGAGATGGCGCGCGCCCTGGGGAGGGCATCGCGGCAGGGTGCTTCTCGGCCGCGCGCGCCGCGCAGGGGCGCGCCGCGCGGGCGAGGCGTTTGCCCGGGCCGCGGCGCGACCCGAGGTTTACGTGTGCAAAGTCAGAGCCTGAATTTCGTCATCAACCTCGCCCTTCTCTTGGCGTGATCAACGGGAGAACTGCCTCTCTCTCCGCTTCTGCTCCTCGGTGCGCCGCTCGCGCTCCCCTCCGGCTCCTATCCTTCGCCCCCCTTCTCTATCCTTAGCCGCTCCCTGCTCCAATTGTCCGTCGTTCGCTTGGCTCCGGAGGTGGCCCTCGAGGCTTTGGCATCGGACTTCCCCTCCTCTCTTCTTCGCCCCCCCCCCCCCTGCGCGACTGTCCAGACCGTTGCGCCTCCCGCTAAAAATTCGCGAGAGCCCGGGCCCCCCGCGACGAATTCGCGAGAGTCCCGCGAAAGATTTGCGGGAACCCTTCGCGCCGTGCACTGTCCTCCCAGGCGCCCCCCCGGGCTACCTCGCCCCCGTGGGACCCCCTTGGGCGATGCGCGAGGGCTGTTCCCGCGCGAGACCACCCCTGGCGACTCGTGCAGGCACTGAGTGGCGGAGACCCCCCCCGGGCGATTCCACCGCCCGGACCGACCCCCGCCAGGGCGAGTCGGCCCGTCCTGGACCCCCCCCCCCCCCCAGGCGATCCAGGACCCCCCGCGCCCTCCCAGGCGAGCGGGGGCGCCTGCGGGAAAAGCCCACGCCTAAGCTCCCCCTTTTAAGGGAACCTTGGCGGGGGCGATCCGCGCCGGGGCGGCAGTCGAACCCTCCTGGGCGATCGACCGCGGCAGATTCCTCCCGCACCAAAAAAACACAAAAAAACACAAACCCACACACAAAAAACACAAAAAAACTGGACGGAACATAAAAAATAACACAAAAAAGCACAAAGACACACAGACACACACAAAAATGATTAAATTATGGCTCTGACTTTGCACACCTAACGAGGTCGGAATCGCAGGGCGCGTCGACGACGCCAGCCAGGAGATGGCGCCGACGACGGGGGCGAGTGCCTGGGCGCCGCGGTGGAGGCGGCGCGCGACCTCAAGAGCGGCTGGCAGCTGGGGCCCAGAATGCACGTCGCCGACGCCGAGCAGGCCGTCCTCCGAATCAGCGGCGGCGTCGCTGAGGAGGGAGGGCGCAGGTTGGGGGGCACCGGGCTGCCCGAGCTGGAGGTGGATCGACCCCGCGGCAAGGGGCGCAAGCAGGCCGAGCCAGGCACGACTAACAGCAAGGCCAGTTGCAGTTCGACAAAGGGGAGCCGATTTTCGAATTTCGCATTCGGCCATCCTGCCCATGAAGATGCGGGGCGGGGGGGTCAGCGGCTTCGCGCACCAGGGAATGCAGGAGGCGAGGCTCGTGGCCGAGCCAGTGCGCGGGCGCGGGCGCGTGTCCTCGCATGCGCTTGACGCGATCCACTCAGACCTCGACCCCGCCGGGCAGGTCGCGCGCGCGCCGCCGGGCAGGTGCGTCGAGGAGTGGTGGGGGGCCACGGCCGCGAAGCAGAATGACGAGAAGGTGCTGCCCGATGGGTGCATGAGCAGGCCTTCGGCGACAACCTGGACGGCAAGTCGGAAGCAGGCCGTGCGGGAAGCGCGCTCAAGGAGACCGCCGTGGAAGGGTGGGGAGTGGAGAGCGCTGCCAGTTCGTCCCCCCCGTGATCCGGCTAGCTTCCGCGTTCGTGCGCAGCCCCCAGCGATTGCAGTTGTTTCCCCCCAAGGACGCGACGGGCGCGGTGCGCGCCAAGGCGCCGATGGCGCGCGCAGGCGTGAGAACAGCCCATCGGCCCGGGTGGCCGGGCGCGGGGAAACCCATCGGCCTTTGTTGGAGGGCGAAAGATGGAGTCTGCGAGAGTGGGTCTTCAATGGGGGTTGAATGGCCCATGTGTGCTCAAAATATCGCTCATGTACGTGATCGGGCACGATTGGCATCCAATTTTGGCGGTCGTGGAGGGCCAGTAGCTCGTGCCCGCGCGTTGCCCGAGCTGGCAAACGCGTCGTCCATCCATTATCGTTCGTGCGTGCGGGCGCTCTTTCACATCGCGCTTGGGGCGGCGAAATGGAGCGCAATTGCGTCTTGATTGTGCGATTAATGATCGCGTGCGTTCCCAAAACGATGACGTGTCAAACCCCAAAGGAGATTTGGAATGGGTCCCGCGATTTCCCCAACACGTACAGTCGCAGGCATTCTTTTCTCCACAATGTGAATTCACATTTTCCTTGTGCCCCAACATTTGGATTCACATTCCGGTCCCTTCATAAAGATGCCTATACACAATTCCAAAATGTGAATTCACGCGTTCCTTTTCCCAACATGTAAATTCACATTTTCATTGTTCCCCAAATGTGGATTCACATGTTGCGTTTCCCCACAAAGTGAAATCACATCATGCCCTGGCCCTCCAAATCCCCATAAGGGAGGCGCAGTGTTCCGCATGTCAGATTGGCTGGGCAGATTTTGACACTCACCTCTCCTCTTTCGTTTACTCCCACCATTTCTTTTTGCGCCCTCAGCACACGTCGCTTTCGTCGCCTTTCCCGAGCCCTCCGCCTCTTTGCTTTGTTTACTTGCAAGTCTCGCGCATGGATGCAGGTGGGGAGCTTGAATTGGTTTCCCCGACGAACACATCAATCGAGGATGTATCGCCCACGCATGGCCCATAGAGACACCATTGCCGGGACCCTGCGCCCAACCCCCACTATCACCCTCCAACTTTGGCGCGTCAGAGGCGGCAGCCCCTCGCCCCCCATTTCCCGTGAGGTCAACGATTGGGAAAACAATTTCAGGGGAGGAGCCATAGAGCTGCAATCGGCGATGCATCGCCGATCGATCGGCGACGAGCCCCCGAGTGCGAATCCGCGCGTTCCTGGGCGGGGCGGGTTATCGGGTCCCCGATCTCGCTGGCGAGATCTGCACCTTTTCCTCGCCTGCCGACGATTCAGACACTTCTACCCCCGCCCCCCATCGACTCAGGAAGATCCATGGTTGGTGTGGGTAGTTTGGTTCGGATGCCGCCATCTACTTTCGGCGACGAATGAGCGCTTAGGTGTCGATGCGTCCCCCCCTTGAGCCCGTGCCCCCGTTATCGTTGCCCCTGGCTCCCTCTCCCTGGGAGGAGTACGGCGTCGACGGCTTCCGCTTCGACCTCTTCGGTCACCTGCCCCTGCGTTGCATCCTACGGTGCCGCGCGGCGCTGGACGCGCTGAGCCTGGAGAAGGAGCCGGGACCCCCTCACTTGGATGTTCGTGGTGGATGCTAAAAGGGGTAAGTGGCAGGAGTTTTGGCTTTCGCTCCGCTGGTTCTGGCCCAGCACGCCTCGGCGCGACGCGCTACACATTGCCCGATCTCCAGGCGTCAATGTCCCGAGCCTTTCCCAGGGGCCCGCCCCGCGAAGTGGCACAACACGCCATCCGCTAGCAAGCATAGCGTGTCGCCAGAGCCGCCGCCGCGACACGCTGAGCAAACATTCCTGACCGTAGGGGTTTACAACTGGATGTGAAGGCGAGTTATGTCTGGCCTGGCTCAGCTTTTGAGCGGGATACAGATGCCCGAACTTGCTTAATTACAATGGTTCGGTAACTGCAGTATATGGGTTCCGCCCGCTTAGGCCAGATCTCTGCCTCCCGTGGGCCGCTTACGCAGGGCACTTGCAGTCGACTCAGAAGCTAGTTTGGGCCAGGCATAACTTACGCATCCATGTAGAACCCCCAGTCCTCTTAGCCCCCTACCCCGCGGTCATCCGAGCATGCCTGGAGGAACCCATAGGTATGTTGCACGTGTTCGGGAGTTCTCATCGGTTCCTGGAGGTTGCCACGCTCCAGGATGCTTCCCAGCAGTTGCGCCTCGCCGAGAGCGCTCCGAAGGCGCCAGGATCGCCCCGGTGGATTGCCAGAGGTCAGAGCTAGGGCCGACGAGCAAGCCATATCTCCGACGATGTGTTTTGTCCATCCCGGATGTTTCTGCCTCGCCGCCGCCAGCCCCCGCGCAGAATCGCCGCCGCCCCCGCCGCCGCGCCGAATCGCCGCCGCCGCCGCGCCGAATCGCCGCCGCCGCTGCCGCCGCCCCCGCTGCCGAATCGCCGCCGCCGCAGCCGCTGCCGCCGCAGCCGCTGCCGCCACCGCTGCCGCCGCCGCCGCCGCCGCCACCGCCCCCGCCGCCACCGCCGCCGCCGCCGCCACCGCCGCCGCCACCGCCGCAGCCGCCGCAGCCGCTGCCGCCGCCGCAGCCGCCGCAGCCGCCGCCGCCGCCAAGTGTACTCTGTATTGCTTTTTGACAGGGATTGTGGGGGGAGGCGCATCGGGTTGGCTGCGCATGCTCCGAATTCGGAGGCAGAGTGTGTGTTTGTATTGTTTTTTACAAGGGATGGTGGGGGGGTGCCCGCATTGTTCCTGGTTGGCTCCCAGTCGCCTGGGGGAAGGGGTGTATACTAATAGGGAACAATGATAACCCCCTCCCCGAAGGGGAAGTAGGAGGGGTGGAAGAGGACAGTCTTTAAACAACCTTACGCCCTAAAGGGCTGGTGGGATTAGTGACCCCCCAGTTGGTGTGACCCCAGTCCTTCAATAAGGTCGCCGGACTAATTACTTACCCCCTGTTTGATGTTTTGTTTCCCAATACTTACCCTGGTTAGGGTCACTCCTGCGTGTAGGCGGCTTTACCGTCGTGCGTAAGACCTTTTTGTTTGCGGCCACTTGCGAACGCTACACCCGCGAGTCCAGTCGACGCGGGGTCATAGTGTCAGGAACGGTTTCATAGCGTGTCGCTCCGCCTGTCCTCACCCACCACACGCTGGGATGCGACAAGCTATCCGCTTCGGGGTCCCCAAGCGTCGACGTCACGAGCCTTTCCCAGCCTCCCGCCCCGCGGAGCGGAGCGACACGCTATCCGCTTGCAGGGTATGGCGTGTCGCCGGGGCCGCCGCGGCGACACGCTGAGCAAACGTTTCCGACCGTAGCATTATCTTTTTCTGCGGCCACTTGCGAACACTACCCCTGCGGCTCCAGCCGACGAAGGGCTTGACCCCCGCTGCGGTTCACGTGGCTGCAGACATGCTTCGGATTCTGAACCCCGGCTGGCGTTCCAGAGAAATCTGTTCTGCACGAGTAGGGTTCACATGGTGCTGCCTATTTTTCGTCGTCGCTCGTCTGGTCCAGCCCCATTTGGCTGGCCTTCATGGTCTACTGTCCGCGGGAGGTACCATACACGACATCACCGTTCCTGGCCCGGGCCATCCAGGGACCTGTGATGGCGTGTATACCCTCTTGGTCTCGGCCGGGTGGGCGCATACGGTAGGCACTTCAGATCAGAAATTAGCCTGCCAACGGGTGCTCCACGACATTATCTTATTTTCCGATGGGCCCGCAACGCCCTGGGGCACTTTAAGAAGCTCTCAATCGACAAAGGATGTGCCCCTAGATTTCTCATAGCGATGTTCCTGATCCCATGTGCTAGCTGTACACCATGCGTGAACCCACGGCGGCCACGACCGGCCATGCTGCTGGTCTATTGGGACCTCCTGCGGAGGTCCCTGCTGCTTCTTGAAGGTCCCTCGATGTCTCCCGAGGTTCAGGAGGGAACATAAACACACAGACACAATTAATCGGCGATTCCCAAAAATATGGGAAAATATTGGAAGTGGGGGGGAAGACAAAAACCCAGAAAATATGGGAAGAAATGGGGGATCTTTTTATTTGTGTGTATTTATTTGTGTGTCCCAGTTCCCCTTCAGAGGCCTCCAGGGGCCTCTCGAGGTCCCCCGAAGGCCTCCGACGCCGTCCGCGGCGGGTGCCTGCCGCCCGCTGAGTAGCGAGGCGTGCGCTCGTGGGGCGAGCATGGCGCAGACCGACCCCCTCGTCCTTCGCGCTGACGAGCGGGACGTTTGTTTGCCAGGTGGTCGCGTTCTGCCCTCCTTGGCATCGCTCGGATGTGTGCGTTGTTCCCCCGGCGAGAACCA
>CAUYUJ010013925.1:0-10000 GCA_963575745.1 Prorocentrum cordatum | reverse complement strand
TCCCCCTACAGGGGGATTCTCGGCGAAGAATAAAACATACCCCCAAAATCGCATCAAAAAGGTAAAACATTACTCAAAACATAGTCCCCAGACTATTTTTGGATTATGTTTTGTTATTTGGGGGTATTTTTTCCATCATTCGTCGAAAATCCCCCTGTAGGGGGACAGGCCCGACTTAAAATGTAGTACCAGTATGTCTCCGTGCGTCCCGCGAGAGCCCGTCAGCGTTTTTGCTCCGTCGTTTTGCTGTCCGGAGGCCTGGCGCTTCTCGGGCGGGGAACAAAACACACAGACACAATGAATCGTCGATTCCCCAGGAAAATATGGGAAGTGGGCGGGAGACAAAACCCAGAAGGTATGGGAACATGTGGTGAGTCTGGTTATTTGTGTGTATTTATTTGTGTGTCCCAGGGGCCCTTCAGCCACTTCGACCATCAAGCATCACGTCGGGCATTTCCCTCTACAGGGGGAATCTTCAAAAATAGCCGAAAAGTCGTATGGGGACGATTTGTCGATTGTTTGTGTTCCCTATAATTGAATATGTTTTGACCGTCCCTTATTTTTCGTCCAAGCTCCGCCTGTAGGGGGACATGCCCGACCTAACCGTAGCCTTCTGATGGGTTCTCCGCGGCGGCACGTCATTGAAGCTGCTCGTGCTCCTCCAGAGGAGGACCCGTCGCTGCCGAAGCTGTACTGCTTCAGCATCGCGCAGGCGGAAGTCACCAACGCCCCAAACGCGTTCGACGAGCTGGCCCTCATCAGGAAACAGTTCCGTCTCTGCGGCGGCGTCTTTGGGTGCACCCACTACGCCGTCTTCAGCGACCGCGCGCTCGAGGTGGGCCCGAAGGCGACCAGTTGGACGCTGCCGACTGTGTCGTCGTCGCTGGGCGGGGGCGCCTCCTTGACCGCCACGTGGGTGAACACGGAGGTGTTCAAGACAGCTTGGCAGACTATCATCGACGAGGGAACCTACCTTCAAGACGATTTCGTCGTGAAAGCCGATCCGGACGCGGTGTTGGTGCCAACGGCGCTGCAGGACATCCTGCACCAGAAGGGCTACGCGGCCGATCAACCAACCCTTTTCCGTAACTGCCCAGGTGGACCCCGGGGCTTAGAGCTCTTCGGCTCGCTGGAGGTCGTCTCCAGGACTGGCTTGTCCACGTACGCTGCCGTGGGTGCGCAGTGCCAGGAGAAGGTAGAAAATGCCGCGCTCATGGGTGAGGACATGTGGCTTCAGGAGTGCATGGATGCCATAGGCGTCCAGAGCGTCATGGTCCCCGACATCATGCACGACGCATATTGCAGTCAAGACCCTCTCGTTGCAGAAATGTGCATCGATGGCAAGGCCGCGTACCACCCGTTCAAGGTGGCGGACGAGTGGGCGAAGTGCTTCGGTATCGCGGTATTGCCCGCCAAGGACAGACCGAAGCCCCGCAGCGATGAGGACATCGCCAAAGTGATGGCCCAGCAGGAGGAGGAGCAGGCGAAGGAGAGAGAGGAGCAGGCCAAGATCATCGCTCAGCAGCAGGCGGCGATCCAGGAGCAGCAGGCCGCGCAGGCGAAGATCATCGCGGAGCAGCAGGAGGCGATCCAGAAGCAACAGGAGCCGCGGGTCAGAGGGATCGCAGGCCCAAAACAGGCACAGGCATGAGCCTTCGGCGCTCCGCGCGGAATGTCTGGGGTCGGTTCCTCCTCCTCCTCCTCCTCCTCCTCCTCCTCCTCCTCCTTTTCCTCCTCCCGATACCCAGACCATCCCGAGGTCGTGAGTCTTCAGACGGCAGCGCGGGCCCTTGGGACCTGGACCCCCTTTCCGCGGGGCCAGTTTTTCATTCCGCGAGCAGCTTGCCGGGAGACGGAGCCCGAAGGACGACCGTAAGGCAACAAGATCTTTACGTATCCGCTGCCCCAGGCTTGGTCCGTTCTTGGCCCAGGAGCGGTGTGTGTGTGCCTCCCTGGCCAAGCCAGGAGGGCGGACACGCTGCTGCTGGGCCCAGGATGGGCCAGGCCTGGGACACTTATATGTATAGATCCTGTCGCCCAAGACAGCGGCCCCAGACATGTTTTTGTTGTTTGCTCACGGCGCCGGAGGAGGGGGATGAGGAATGAGGAGGAGGAGGAGGAGGAGGAGGAGGAGGAGGAGGAGGAGGAGGAGGAGGAGGAGGAGGGGAAGGAGGAGAATCAGCAGAGGAGGACGAGGAGGAGGAGGAGGAGGAGGAGGAGGACGAGGCGGAGCAGAAGGCCGCGCAGGCGAAGATCATCGCGGAGCAGCAGGAGGCGATCCGGAAGCAACAGGAGCCGCGGGTCAGAGGGATCGCATGCCCTAAACAGGCACAGGCGTGAGCCTCCGGCGCTCCGCGCGGAGTGTCTGGGGTCGACGCTGGGCCCTGTGTATGGACCCCTGGCCTGGCGCACCCCGCCCAGAGCGAGCCTCCGCACGCGCTCCGCGCGCCGGCGGGGGCGCGGCTGGGAGGGAGGTCTGGCGCCGAGACAGGAAGTCCGCGAGGATCTCCGAGAGCCCATGCTTGTGCAGTCTCTTCTTCCCTCCTCCTCCTCTACCTCCTCCTCCACCTCCTCCTCCACCTCCTCCACCTCCTCCTCCTCCTCCTCCTCCTCCACCTCCTCCACCTCCTCCTCCTCCTCCTCCTCCTCCTCCTCCTTTTCCTCCGCCCGATACCCAGACCATCCCGAGGTCGTGAGTCTTCAGACGGCAGCGCGGGCCCTTGGGATCTTGACCCCCTTCCGCGGGGCCAATTGTTCATTCCGCGAGCAGCTTGCTGGGAGACGGAGCCCGGAGGACGACCGTAAGGCAATAAGATCTATACGTATCCGCTGCCCCAGGCCTGGTCCGTTCTTGGCCCAGGAGCGGTGTGTGTGCCTCCCTGGCCAAGCCAGGAGGGCGGACTCGCTGCTGCTGGGCCCAGGATGGGCCAGGCCTGGGACACTGAATATGTATAGATCCTGTCGCCCAAGACAGCGGCCCCAGACATGTTTTTGTTGTTTGCTCACGGGGACGGAGGAGGGAGATGAGGAATGAGGAGGAGGAGGAGGAGGAGGAGCAGGAGGAGGAGGAGACGGATCAGGAGAGGGAGGAGGAGGAAGAGGAAGAGGAGGAGGAGGAGGTGGAGGAGGAGGTGGTGGAAAAGGAGGAGGAGGAGGAGGGGGAGGAGGAGGAGGAGGAGGAGGGGTCCGTAGCCATTTTGGCTCAAGTCTGGAGGCAGTGCTCGAGCGGACGCGAGTTTTTGCCAAGGGGATTTGCGGCTCCACTGCTTTCTTCTTCTCTCCAGGAGTCCCATCACTGTATTGAGGCTTGCCTCACGCGCGGTGGCGCTTCTCGTTCGTTTGCGTTCCGTGGGCAGTCTCAGTCGCAGCGATGTCTGGTGCTGTCCAAACAAGAAGTGCGGTTTCAAGACGAACTTCGCGTGGAAGAAGCACTGCTAGAAGTGTGGTGCTGAGCGTCCTGTGGTTCCAGCTTCTCATCCTGTTCGTGCTCCACAGGGGGACTGGGCCAACGGGCCTCCCAAGGTGGCGAAGGCCAAGCCCAAGCTGTTCGACGAGTCCCAGTTGGCGGTGTTGGTAAAGATGTCCAGTTATGATATCGAAGCCAGCAAGTCTCTTCGTGGTCCAAGCCAACGTGCCCGCGTGTCGGCGCAGCGTGCGCTGGCGGCGGGTGACACCAAAGCGGTTGCGAAACACAGTCAGTGGGCTCACGACGAGCTCAAGAGGCAGGTGGCGCAGGCCAAGGCCAAGGCCACCAAGCTCGAGAAGGAGGTGCACGAGAAGTTCTTGGAGTTGGTTGCGGCCAGAGCCAAGCTCGACCAGGTGCAGTCTCAAGAGCGGGCTGCTGGTGTCAAGGCTGCGGCAGCGTGGGCGGCGGTCAGTCAGCTACCTGCAGAAGGTCGTCCTCGTGTGGTGGAGCTGTTGCGGCAGTCGGTGCCGACGACCCTGGCTTTGCTTTGCTCATGCAGTTCGAGTTCTTGTCGCCCGAGCTGGCGGAGTCGCTGCGTTCGCTCATGGCTACACGTGGTGGTGTTCTTCAGCCTGCTGGTGGTGAACCCAGTGATGATGAGGAAAGCGACGATGATGACGAGGTCTAGATGGTTGACGCCCCTGAGCCTGAGCCTGTCCTCGCTGCCGAGGCAGCTGCGCACGCCACCTTTGGAGAAGGTGGCGTCCTGTTGCCCCCTGTGCGCGCTTCCCCCTGTGCGGAAGGGGCCGCGCTTGTCTCGCTCGATCCTAGTGGGGGGGACGGGTCGGGACGGTAGCCTGGCAGCGGGCCAAGTATCGCTCCTTGTTCTGGTCCACTCATGGGAAGTCTTCTGAGAAATATGTTTGGCTTCAGGCGGCTTCGTCGGCGCATTCCACGTTTGAGGCCAGGTCGTGCGCGACCCTTCTGTTAGATCTTAAGAAGGCTCTTGAGTTGGTCCGGCGCCATCACTTGATCGACGCTGCGGCGGCGGCCGCTTTCTCTTTGTGGCAAGTGTACCGGTTGGTTCAGATTTGTCGGGCTCCCAGGGTCCTGGATGTTGGTGGTGAGGTTGGCAACCTCTTGCATATTGAGCAAGCGATTGTTCCAGGGTGTACATTTGTCACGTGCATGTTGCAACTTGTTATGCCAGGCCCTTTGGATGTTGTGCAGGCCGCGCGGTCCGCAGTTCAGTTGTCGGTCAAAGTTGACGACTTCGGCCTCGTGCGCCGGGGCGCGGAGTCGCGAGTCGTCGACGACATCTCAGCGGCTGGCAAGCGGCTTGCCCAGTGCCTCAGCAGGATCGACCTGCGCATCGCGCTTGACAAGCCCAGAGTTCTTGGGAATACGGCGGTGGTGAGGGGCGCTATCGCTCGTAAGCTGAAGAGCCTCCAGCCCCTTCCCGTTCGGTCCGAGCGCAACCTCGGCGTGGACTTCGGCGCGGGGTTGGTGGCCAGCCGTGGCACCGTGCGCGGGCGCGTTTCTGACATGCGGCCCATGTTGGTTCGGATGGGCTTCCTGAAAGGCTCCGAGCCCCGTCGCCGTGTGCTCGGTTGTATGACTCGAGCGTCTTTGGAGGCCTCGGCGTTGTCTGGGGCTTCGGTCATTGGCGCGAATGACAAGGGGCTGGAGGTCCTTCGAGGCGCGGCTGGGAAGCTGCAAGACCATCACCAGGATGGCAAGTCTCGCACCTTGGCTCTGCTCCTGTCTCCTGTGCCCCGCTTGGACCCCATCTTCAGGGCCACGTGGCTTCCCGTCAGGGCCTTCCTCCTTGCCCCGTGGCGCTCATGGCTTCCCAGGGAGGCGTTCGACTTCGGGATCCGCCAGGCCCATGGGAACCTGCCTGGGCTGGCGCACCCCGGGTCCTCTATCAGGGGCCCCTTTTCGGAGCTCTCTGGGCCTCGTTGCAGCGGATAGACATCGCGGCTACCAGCTGCCACGCCTACCTTTTGGATTTGGCCTGATGGTGCCAACATCAACCCCGCCAACTAGTGCCCTGCCACTATCCAGGAGCTCTTGTTTCGTGCGGTGGAGCGCTGGCAGCTTGCTAGAGTTGCTGACCATCTTGACCAGCGTTCGTTCGACAATGCTGTGATCATGAGCCCCCTGAAGGCCCTGCTTGGCAGCAAGAGTCAGCTCGCGGCCCGGCAGTGGGGCCACCTGCGTAGCGCCGTCGCGGGGGGCCAGTGGCCTCAAAAGTGCCAGTGGGCCGATGGTTGCGACAGCGCGGCCGCGTGCCTGCTGTGCCCCTCCGCCGAGGGTGCGCTTGTGCATCGACACGGTTCGCGCGCGCGCCTCGACAGCCCTGATGGGGCCCCTGTCTTCAGAGCCAATGCGGCTCAGGCAGCTGCGCAGTCCTCGCGTGCCTTCATTCGCGCGGAGCGCTGCTTAGGGCCGTTTCCTGTTCTCGAGAGGCCGCCACCAGGGCAGCCCGTCCGTTGGGGGGTTGGAGGCCTTGACTGCTTCACTGGCGATGTGCGTCCTGGCGGTTCGGTTTCTGAAGCAGAGCATCCGAGTCTACGAGTGCTGGCTGGGGGTTCGTGGCGCTTCATCCTGATCGGAACCAGGTGGTCACCCTCTGCTCAGGGCCTGCGCTTGGTCCGCTGCAGTGTATGTTTGCAGCTGGGCTCGTTGCTGTCGTTCGACTTGCGACGCCACCTGTCCGCATCTTCACTGATTCTGCTCTTGTTGTGGATGGTGTCCACGAGCGTGGACGGGCGGCTACCGCTGCCTGTGTTTCCGCGCGCGCCCGTCTCTGGATGGAGTTCTGAGTTCTGGCGGCTGGTGGATGACTGGGGGGATGGGTGCGAGATCTTCAAGGTTAAAGGCCATGCGACCGTGGATGGCGTTCTCCTTGGACGCACCACGGCCAGGTATAGGCATGGTAATGCGAAGGCGGACATTGCTGCGAAGAGTGCTGCTGCGTTCCACCGCGTTGCGTCTGGCGCACGGGAGCAGCTGCAGGCGCGAACCAAAGTCGTTAAAGCTTGGGGCACATGGATCGGGCGCCTCAGCGACGGATTGGAGGATTGCGGTCATCCTAAGCGTCACATGCGAGGCTAGCCGCCAGTGCCACAGCTGATTCTGGCAAGGACCCCCTTCCAGCGACGTGGTTAGTCGTGCGTTAGCTGCTCAGGAGAAGCTGGGAGAGGGGTCCAGAGTGCATGCCCTTGCCAAGATCCAACTACATGGCGGCCCGCGCGCAGTTGGATGTCTGCGCTGAGCTAGCTTTGCCGCTGCTCTTGTCTCGAGCCTGTGGGCCCCTTGCCCCCCCAAGGCGACGGAGTGGGGGCGGAAGGTGCTCACAAGGCTGGCCGGCAAACGGGAATATTCAGCTCGATGGGAAGGTCTATCGAGTTCTCTCTCTCTCTCTCTCGACCGTTTGATCGTTTAGGCCGCAGTGCGCCCCCTGCCCCTTTTGCGGATGAGGGTCCTCGCCGTGGCTGTAGCAGCGGCTGCCGCGGGGTCTGCACCGACCGATGGGGTGAGGGGGGCGCATGCGGTTTCTGTCCGCTCACACGTGGCCTACAGTGGTTGTAAGGTGCGCCCTAGGCCACGCGCGGCATCCGCAGGCTGACGAGCGACAGACTCTGCCGCTCGCCAGGTTGTGCCCAGGAGGAACAGGAGGGGGAGGAGGCGGACGAGGAGGAGGAGGAGGGGGAGGGGGAGGAGGAGGAGGAGGAGGAGGAGCAGGAAAAGGAAAAGGATGAGGAAAAGGAGGAGGATGATGAGGTGGAGGATAGGAGTTCCGTTTCCTATGCTGTGGGGGGTTTGCGGCGGGTGTTGCCCGCGGCGCGGCGCCCCGAGCGTGGCGCCAGTCTGGGCCATGGCGGACAATGGTTCCCGCGTCCACGTCCGCCGCCGCCAGGCACCGCATCAAGAAGACTTACACCACGAGCCATTCGCAACACGAGAACACCGGCGTCGAACGGACAGTAACCCGCGTACGCGGAGGTTAGCAACAGCAGCAAGGTCAATTACACCGCGAACGCGTTGCCATGTGCTGGCTTCTTGCATACGCCGCCAGGAAGGGGCACTTTCGAGCGGCCATCGACGTCACCATCGGCATTGTCCGTACAGGTGCCCCAGCCAGCCCTACTAGAACAACAGGAGCGGCAACCTGCGTAATATGCAGGAGACCAGCAACGTCAACAGAGAGGGACGGGGATGTATCCCCAACCTCAATGCGAACATTCTGGAAAACACCTCCAGGCAAGAGTGTGTCCAGTACGGCATGCAGTACGGCTACCAACGAGGCAATTACACGGCAATCAGCACGGCTACGCCAGCTGCCGCGCTTAGCAGTACGACCAGTACGGCTACCAGAAATAGTTCGACGACATGCCCCCTTGGGTGTTCCATCGTGGAGTACACCTGGGCATAAGCTTTGGAAAGATCGATGAGATTCGAACTTTCCCCAGGGACCCCCCGGGCGCCGCCCCCCTCCCCCCACAGCCATTTGGGCTTTGTCGCCGAGGACTTCCCGTCTCCACGGCTGGATCCGCCACGAAATTTTCAGCAGCAGAGGTGCACCCGCGACGGCCCCACAAGCGCAGCTACAACGCCGCCCTGTTCGGCATCACTTTCGGCGCCGCCAGCTGCAGCAACTTCGGCAACTTCAACGCTTGCGACGGCGACTCCAGTTACAAGCCCGCCAACTTCGACGGGCACAACACCTGCGACACCGCCGGCAAATACGCCGCCAGCTTACAACCCCGCCAGCTCCTTCGCCAACGACAGCGCCACCAATCTCATGCCTGTGGCGACGTCACCGCAGCCAGCATCCGTGACGCCGTCAACGTCGGCGACGCACCCGGCGCGACCATCGACGTCCACGCCTTCTGCAGCAGGCTCGACGGCGGTCCGCTTTCTACACGCTGTGCAATTCCTCGACGAATTTGCGGGGGGGGGAGGGGCAACGATGCCTCCGACGCCCTCGAGGGGGGCAACGACACCTCCGACGGGGGCCGAGGAGGAGGAGGAGGTGCAGAGGCAAAGGAGACCTTCTGACGACACCGACGGCGACGACAGCACCGACAGCCTCCGCGCGCGCCGCCTGGGGGCGCAGGCGGTGGCGGCGGCGGGGGGCGCCGAGGCCCGTCGGGCGGCCGCGCGCCCCGCCACGCGCCGCCCCCTTGGGAGCGGCACGGCCCGGGCGGAGCGGGCGGGGCGACCCGCGGCGCGGAGGGCGCCCGCCCCGCGGGGGCACCCCGCGGGCGGAGGGGCTCACTCTGCCCTGGGGCGCTCGGCGACGACGACGACGACGACGGCGACGACCATCACCACGACCACGAGCACGACCACGAGCACGACCAGGAAAACGACCACGACGATCACGGCGACAACGCCGACGACGCCGACGATGAAGACGACGACGTCGACGACGACGACGCCGACGCCGCGGAGGCCACCCGCCATCCTTCGCTCACCTCTTCCCCCGCCCACCTGCCTCTGGGAGGGCGTGTCGGCGTTTCTGCGCTTGGGGGAGCCCCTTCCCCCCCCTTTTCTCTCGTTTTCCTCCGGCGTGCTTCGGCGCGGGCCCCGCTGGTCCTCCTTTTTTTCGGCCCCTCGCCTCCCTGTCGTCGTTGGCCCCCGCCGTCGCCAGGTGCCAGCGTGTTCTGGGTGTTTCAATCCCCCTCAGGGGCAGCGGCCCCTGGGGGGGGGGGGGGGGTGGGGGGGGGGCACGGTCGCGTTCGACGAAACCTTGGAGGCCAACCAGAAATCGAAGCAAAGGGGAAAGGAAGAGGAGAGGAGGAGTGGGAGGAGGAAGAGGACGAGAGGGGGAAGGGGAGGTAGGACGAAAACTGAAGACGAGGAACGATACGGAGGGAACGAAAAGGAGGAGGAAGAGGAAGGGAGGGAGGAGGGAAGGAGGGAGGAGGAAGGAGGATGAGGAGGGAGGAGGGAGAGCAAAAATGGCCATACATTGAGGGGGAAATGAGGAGAGGAGGAGGGAGGCGGTAGGATAAAGTAGGAGAATGCTTAGGAGGAGGAGCAGGAGGAGGAGGAGAGAGGGAAGGAGGAGGAGGGAGGAGGTAGGAGGAGGAATGGAGGCGGAGGAGGAGGAGGAGGGGGTAAGGGAGGAAGGGGGAGAGAGGAGGGGAGGAGCCGCAAAAGGGTACAAAAAAAGGAGGAGGAGGAGGGGGGAGGAGGAGGAGGAAGGAGGAAAAAGGGGCCGTGGGCTCTCGTGCTAGGAGACGGCGGCCAGGCTGGCTGCGCACGCGGCCCCGCCCGCGGCCCCGCCCGCGGCGCCGCCCGCGGCGCCGCCCGCGGCGCCGATCGCGGCGCTGAACGCCAGGCCGCAGGTGCACGGCTGAGGGCTCGTAGCGCTGGGAGTTCTCCCGAGGCGGGAATATATACAGGACCACCGGGGACTGGAGGGCCAGTTTTCGGAGCTTCGGCGGGCGGTGGATGTGGACAGATTCGGGCCCCCGGGAGCCGACATCTATTATACATGTCCACCGCCCGCCAGGGCACCAGGACGTCGGTTCCTGGGCGGTGGATCTGGATGAATCCCCGCCTCGCAGTTCTGCTCTT
>CAUYUJ010013914.1:372441-437557 GCA_963575745.1 Prorocentrum cordatum | reverse complement strand
ACACGACACCTGATGGCTGCAAGGGTCGTCTGAACGTAGCCTCCCTCCTGCTCCTCCTCCTGCTCCTCCTCCTCCTGCTCCTCCTCCTGCTCCTCCTCCTCCTCCACCACGATCCTCCCCGTCTCATTCAGTGGACACATGATCATTATCACTCTTCTCATCCTCCCCCTGCTTCTCCATTTCCTCCTCCCCCTTTTCCTCTTCTTCTTCCTCCTCCACCTCCTCATCCTCCTGCCCCCCCCTCCTCCTCCTCCTCCTCCTCCTCCTTCTCCTCCTCCTTTTCCTGCTCCTCCTCCTGCTGCTCCTCCTCCTCCTTCTTCCACCAACTTCAGAGCCGTCGGCTCCTCCTACTCAAATCATCCTCCTCCGTCTTTACTATTACACTAATAGATTATACAATCCAGTTACAATGATGGCGTCCCGAGGATGGCCGACCCCCCCCCCCCGCGTACTGTTTTTTACACAGGATTCCCGGGAAACGGGTTTTCGCCTGCGTTTTTTTTCAAAATGCTGCTCTCGCTGAGGCGCCGGCCTCATTTCTGCTCCCGAATCGTTCCGAATCGTGCTCCCGCTGCAGCGTGGGCCTCATTTCGGATCGGTGTTTGGCCTCCGTCGTTCAGGATGGCGTTCTCGCCCCAGCGCGGGCCTCTTTCTCGCGCGCTAGCCATCCGCCCCCGCCACCACCGACGCCGCACCACCACCACTACCACCACACACCACCACCACTTCACCACCACACCCACCACCATCAACCACCACCACACCACCACCACAACCAGCACCAGCACCAGCACCAGCACCAACACAACCACCACCAGCACCAGCACCAGCACCAGCACTACCACCACCACCACCACCACCACCACCACCACGCCCACCACCACCACGACAACCACGCACACACGCACGCACGCACGCACGCGCACCACCACCCACTACGCACGCGCGCGCGGAGTCACAGGTCCGCTACGACACGCCTCCGCGGATAGAGAAAATCAGCTCCGTAGCCATTTTGGCTCAAGCCCCTTTGCGCTCGAGTAGCGTTGCAGGAACTGTTCTTCAAAGGGGCGCGCGCTCCTGCGAGCCAGCTTTGCGAGGCGACAAGATTCCCGCCGTCGTCCCAGAGCTAGCATGGCCCCGTTTGCCTCTCGCTCTGCACGCTGGAACGATGGCTGGCCATGGCAAGATCCCGATCGCACAGTCTACCAGCATCGTGGAAACACTCCTTCGACGTGGAAGTGCTCTCAGTGCGGATGCAAGAAGAACAAGCAGCAGTGGCAGCAGTGTAAGCACTGCTGGGCCTGGCGCAGCTCGCCGTCCTTCGACACGCATCCCTCGCCGCAAGGGGTCTGGCAAGGACAGCCGCAGCAGGCAGGGCCCCAAGGTGCTCAGCCTCCTCCTGGTTCTTGGTCTGGTACGCTTCCTGTGCAGCCAGGCCCGTTGTTCCAGCAGTCAGGAGGGTCTCTTCAGCGTCCTGGAGGAGCCGTTGCGGAGTCGGCCAAGCTCGGTGAGGTCATCGCCTAAATGCGCTCAGTGGGCGACGCCGGCGGCGTTGCCAAGTACCAGAAGATCCTGGACTCCAAGCACGCGGCGCAGAAGGTCGAACCCCCCCTCCAGCAGCAGGTGGGCAAGGCTTTCCACGACATGCGCGCCCTGGAGGGCAAGCTCAACAAAGCGGTCACGTACTTCGAGAGGCTCCAGAAAGACTTGGACGCCCAGCGCATTGTGGTGCAGTCCTTCACGGAGGAACTCTCCAAGGCTGAGCAACGTCACAAAGGACTCGTTCAGCAGTTGGCCGAGCACTTGGGTGAAGATGCTGCTGGAGAACAGCAGGCGACTACACCTTCGATCCCGATCGAGGACATTCTCCAGGGCAAAGAGCTGCCTATCAACATGGACTCGCTGCTGGCACCTGAGGCTGAGTACGACCTCTCACCTGAGGACAAGAGAGAGGCAGAGGCGCGGCTCAAGACGTTGCAGCAGTCGATTTCTCAGCAAGTGCAGCAGCTATTTGGAGCAGCTGCTGGGCAGGCAGCTAAGTTCCGTGAGGAGCAGAAGAAGCAGTTGGAGCGCCTGGCAGGCAAGCGTCGGCGCGTCGCTGAAGGAGGAGAAGGAGCTGCAGCGGCAGAAGATGCATCAGCAGCGGACGGTGACGGCAAAAGTGCAGCAGAGCCAGAGATGGCGCCTGGTGTCCCCGCGGGTGATGGTGAGCCTGATGGGCAGCCAGCTGCTGCTCCTGGAGCCGCGACCGCGGACCATGCCGATGCCGAGGATGTCCGCGCCCGAGCCCGCCGCGCGCCTCAACGAGCTCCCCCCCCCCCCCCCCTTCAGGCGCATCGGCGTGAAGGCGGGGTTCGATTTCAGCAACCACATGCTCCTCAGCTTCGTTCTGGACATGCTGACCTGACCGCCTCGCCAGGCCCAGCTGCCAGCATTTTTTTCAGTCGGGCCAGGGCCTCGTCGGCCCTACCTGCTTTTGGAATCCTCCTCGTGAGCCTCATCACTCGGAGGGCCCAGCGGCGGAGCCCCCCGCCCCTCGTCCCTGCGCTGCGCCCGAAGCGGTGTTGAACAACGGCCTTAAGAAGAGCAGGGCCGCCGCGAACCCTGCTCAATTTTGCGCAGACAAGTCTAACTCTTATTCTGTGGCCCATCGGCCGTTCGCCCGCCGCCCCCTCCTGACATGAACGGCGTGTCGCGGCCTGCAAGTCGGTCCCGAGGCTCGTTAGCGGCTGCGCGCCACACGCTCTGGAGGGCTGCGCGAATTTTGAATGGAGGACGGACGGCCCACACTTCCTTGCCAGCTGGCCCCCCTTGGAAGCTGGCCAGTTTTGGACACAGATCCCCGTTTTACCCCGTCCTGGGCTTTCCAGGCGCGGGCAGCCCTGTGGAGATGGCGCCTGGCCCCAGGATCTCTCCCCCGCCCCCTTCCGCGCCTCGCTCCTCTTTCTCCTGGCCAGGTCCGGGGGTCTGACGGGCTGAGCTCGGTGCAACTGTTGATTCGAAGTATGAATGTGAACTCGTGGGGCACGCTCAAGAAGCTTTTGCTTGACACGCCTGCCAACATCGCGTTGGTGCAGGAGCATCGTCTGCTCCACGCTGAGAAGCTTTACGCGGCATCTCAGCGGCGTGCTCGAAATGGTTGGAAGTCTCTCTGGCGTCCCGCCTGCGAGACCGACTCCGACACCTCAGGAGGCGTCGCCGTGCTTGTTCGTGATTGGCTCGGCCTCATTGCTCCTGCGGAAGGGTTTGTCGTTTCCAAAGGCCACGCGATGGTGGCCGATGTTCAGACCCCAGGGGGCTTCACCTTCAGGATTGGGAGCGTTTATTTGCACAACAGTGAGGGCCTGCCGGGGCGAAACTTGGAAGCGTTGGCCCCCTTAGGGGCGAGATGCTCGGGGTTCCCTGGATCGTTCGTTTTGGGAGGGGGGTTCAACCTTCCCCCCTCGAACCTTGCCGCTTCCAAGTTTGTCTCTGAATTGCAGGGCCAGCTGATAGATCCAGACGGCTGCACCTTCTTTGGGGATGGAGCCCCATCCAAGATTGACTTTTTTGTGTGCAGTGGCGGCCTTGGAAAGGCAGCTGCTTCTTGTGACGTTGTTTTGAGCACGGAACTGAGCCCGCACCGTCCTGTCGATCTCAAGTTCCACCCTGCGCCTGCTTCGTTGAAAGCCTCAAGTGTCCGAAAGCCTCCCCCGCTCCCCTCGGATCCTGTGTTTGGTCCCAAGCCCCAGCAGCAGGATTGGAATCAGGTTCTGGGCATGGCCCAGGAGGGCCTTCGAGAGGTTGAACGCGGGAATGGTACTCGGGCGGCGAGTCTCCTCACCCTAAGCTACGGTGCCTGGGCTGACGTTGCGGAAGCGGAGCTGATTCCCCTCTTAGGTGCCGACTTGATCAGGAAGGGGACGAGGAGCCTGGGGCCTCAGATCATGTGGAGATCGGTGGTGGGACGGGACAGCAAGCCAAGGTATCCTGCCCACAGGGCCATCAAGTGGCTGGGGGCCCAGTTTCGGAGTCTGGTCTCACTGCACAGGGACAACCGAGGTCTGACTGCGCAGGCGCAGGCCATCCACGCTTCTTTTCTTTGCTGTCCTGCCTCTGTTTCATGCCACACGACGGAGTACCAGAGCTCGCTCGATTGTATCAGGCGCTTCGTTCAACAGCATTCCTCATCCCAATGGACGATGGAGGTGATAGCTCTCGGTGAGGCGCAGCTGGAGGGTCTCAAGACGACCCTGGCCGAGGCGGACTCGCGTTATAGAGCCAGGTCCAATGCGGACTGGCGTTCTTGGTTGACCGCTGGCCTGGACAAGGGAGCCAAAATGGCCCACATCATCACCAAAGACCCTTCGCCCTGGAGGCCGACGACGACGTTGGCGGCGGACGGCTCGGCGGTGGCTGACCCGTTGTCCTTGCTCGCTAAAGAAGGAGACAAGTTCAGCAGTTTTGGGGGCCAGGCCTCTGGAGAGGCCAAGAGTGTGACGCTTGTTCAAGCGTTTCCTCGGGCTACTCCTGACCAGCTTCGAGCCGCCATCAAGCGATGGAAGGCGGGCTCGGCTGTCACTTATGACGGATTTGACTGCAGGCACTTCCACTTGCTTTGCGACGACGGTCTCACTGCTGTGGCCATGCTTTTTGAGTTGATGGAGTCGGTTGGAGTGCTGCCTCGGCAGGTTTCTGCTGTCTTGATCGCCCTCCTCAGCAAGCCGACCGGCGGCTTCAGGCCGATAGGGGTGTTTTGCCCCTGGTACAGGGTGTGGGGTCGCCTCAGGCGGCCCCATGCCTTGACTGGGGGCGACAACACCCCCGTCGGTACTGGGCCGCAGGGGCTTTCAGAGGAGCGTCTGATGTGGTGTGGCGCCAGTCAGTCCGAGCTGAGCCGGGCACGGCTCGGAAGCTGTGCAGTGCCAGCGTTTTTTTATGACATGCTCAAATAGCATGAAACGATCAATTTGGATATGCTGGAAGATCGATGTCGTCGTCATAACTTTCCTGAAGTCGTCGCGCGGTTGTCGATCCACGCATACAGGTGTGGCCATTTCATCTCTGTTGCTGGCGTGCTGGACTGTCCCTTTTTCGTGATCACTGGTGTTGTTGCTGGATGCAGCTTTGCGACATCGCACATCCGTGTTTTCGCGATGGATGCGTTTGACCAGCTCCCTCGGCACAAACAGTTAGAGTTCGATGCTTACATCGATGACACGGGTGTTTCGAGCATTGGCAGTCACAAGCAAGTTGCCCAACATATCGTGTCGACTTCCATCATGTTACATCACGTCGTCACCAATGGCATGGGTTGCCAGCTGTATCCTGGTAAAGTTTGCACGGTGGCCTCCAGCAAGAAGCTGGCTAGTGATTTAGCCATCTCTCTTGGTCAATTAGGGGGTAGAGTGCGCGATTCCACTGTCAACCTGGGCGTTGATTTTTGCGCGGGCCGATCGGCCCGAGTGTCGGGCAGGAGTTCTAAGATGAAAGCTAGAGCTGCCCTCGTGCGTCGCAAAGCTAGGCGGCTCAAGAAGCAGTCGGAGCATGTTGGTCGAGCGGCCCTCAGGATCTTCGCGGGTGGCCCCCTCGCTGGATGGGCCTATGGAGCGGAGATCCTGGGGGCCAGCGACCAACAGCTACTCTTGATGAGACGCCGAGCTTTTTCGACCGTGCGCCCTTTCGCTAAGAGCCGCTCTCTCACTGCTGTCAGCATTCTCTCGGATGATCCCTGTTGGAGAGCGGCCAGTGCCCCGATACTTCGGTGGAGTAAAGAGATATGGATCACTCACACGAGGATATTTGATGGCTCCCTCTCTTTCGAAGTCCTTCGGTCTGCGTGGAATGCCGTGTTCTCGCTTGATAGGGTCACATGGCCCACGGTCAAGGGACCGCTCTCTGCTCTCAGGCTTTCTTTGCTCCGTCTTGGGTGGAGGATGTCCATCTTCATGACTGTGGTGGACGATAAGGGGTTATCAGATTTCCCTCGGCCTTACCTCCCCCAAGTTGCTCGAAACGCTTTGCACGGGCGCCTTTTTGAGAAGTCTGGAGCGGGACTTGGGACGAAAGTGGGATGTTGGTAAGCGTTTGTGTTTGGATATCCCCAAATCTGCCTGCTCTTCTAAGAAGTTTACCCCGGCCCAGCAAGGTTGGATTCGTGCGTGCACCAGCTGCGCCATATGGACAGCTGATCGTGCTCTCAGCGCATGATGCGACGTGGACCCGCTTTGCCCCAGGTGTCGGGCCGCCCCCGACTCCATCGCCCACAGGCTGTGGAGCTGCCTTGACGAGGAGGTCTCTGAGTTGAGAGCTCTGTTGGTCCCCGCCTTTGTTGTTGTTGACGCCTTAGCGGCCTTGTCAACTGAGGCCAGCAGTGCGGATATTTGCTTATACACTCGAGGGGCTTTCGCCCACCCCGCCGACTGGCTCCCAAGGCCAGCTCAAGAGGGAACGAACTCCCTTCAGTACATTTGGCACTGCAAAGAGCCCATCAGCCCTGAGGGCCCTAGGGCCCCCCGCCAATGGAGAAATGTGGGGTCACCTCTTCATTGACGGGTCCTGCCAGCGCCACTCCATCAGAGAGCTTTCGAGGGCATCTTGGGCTGTCTCAATGAATTCGGACGATGGGGAGTGCCTTGGAGAGGTTCGAGGCCCTGTCTGGGCCCACTACCCTCAGACCCCACAGGCCGCTGAATTCTCAGCTAGGTGTGTGGTTGTCCAATTTATGATTTTTCCTTCGGGCGTCTACTCCGATTGTGCCAATGTTGCGCATTAGAGTGGGCTCCCCGAGACGGAAATATACTCGGGGAAGCGCACCTATTCGGGCATGATCCTGCAGGCCAACTCCTATGAAGGCCAGCTTGTAGAAGACATTGTGAAGGCCAAGGCTCACCTCAGTCTGGAAGAGGAGGGCCTTTCTGCTCGTGAGAGGTTTCTCCGCAAGGGGAACTCAGATGCTGACATTGGGGCCAAGCACGGCCTTTTGCTCCACCCGTCTGCCCCTGTGGAGATGGAAGAAGTGACTCGTCTGGTGGATGCGGCCCGTGCGTATTGCATTCTAGCTGCCAACCTTCTGCCGCTCTGGCCGAAGTTGCCCCTCGATGTGCCGCGCACCCCACCTGAGCTCGCTCCCTCTTCGAGCCCCCCCCCCCCCCGTGCCTCACAAGTGGGAGCGATGGAGCGGCATTTGGAGGTGTGCTGTCTGTCTACTGGGTCGCCGCGCGGCAGGGAGTTGCCCGCCTCCAGGGCGATGTGTGGCCTTTTCCAAGTTGCACGCTGCCAAGCAGCAAGCGTTGGACCACCGCGCGGCGGGTTTCAATTGCTCCGACGGCTCGGTCCTGTTCATCTGCCTACGCTGCAAGTGCTACTCTTCAGGGGCCTCAGTCAGAGGCCTTGGCGGCAAATGTGCTCCCCCGCCGTCGCGTGCTTCTAGATATGGTTGGCGGTATCTGCTTCGCGGTGACCACCCTCACTACTCCAAGCGTAAAGAACGAGCCACAGTCGACCTTGACAACTGTATGGCCTGTTTCGACTCGTATGTCTTTGAGGGCGTCGATAGACCGTCTGGAGTGGGTGGGGACTCGGTGGGTGAGCCTGACGGGGGGGGGAGAGGAGTGCGTGCACCGTCCTTGTGTTAGCAAGGACGATCTGTCTGCCGCAGCAAGTTCCTCCCTTCGAGAGGGGCCCATGTGCGCGCGGAGTCGGCTAGAGGCCGAAGAGGACGCAGCCCCGCGGCCTCCCTCTCAGGGACCACATCTAACGCCTTTCGTCCTGGCGAGACGCCGCCAGGACGAGTCGGACAGCTCGGATTGATCTCTCTGTGGCGCAGGGCCGCCATTCCGTCTTCGTTTAGTTTGCGCGGCCCGATGCGACTGACCCTTTTGGCAGGCATCCGTGCTTAACCCCACATCTGGGGCGACACTGGTTGTCGTCCTGGCGCGGCTGCACCAGGGACCACCGGCCTCGTCGTCCTTGTGTGGGTGGTCGAGTTTTCCCTGTGGCGAGGGTACGCCATCTCTTTTCTCTCTTCTGCACGGCCCGATGCGACTGACCCTTTTGGCAGGCATCCGTGCGTTACCCCACATCTGGGGCGAGTCCGTCGGTCGTCCTGGCGCTGGCTGCACCAGGGACTGCGGGCTCGTCGTCCTTTTGTGGGTGGCCGAATATTTTCTTTGACTGTTGTTCGCTCTCTCGTTGCGTGTGCGTCGTCGTGCACGTGTGTCAGGCACCCCATCTCTGGGGGAAGGTACGCGCACATCTTGGGTGCACCTCTTCTTGTTCCGAGCACGGGGATGACTCCATCCTGACCGTGGCTCGGCTGGTGTTGCTGTGGCCTTGAGCGTGGGTTCAGGGCCCCGACATCATTTTTTTTGGCGTTGGGCGTGCTTATCGTGCGTGAGTGCGTTGCGCGTCCCACCGTCTCTGGCCTCCGCGACTTGGTGCTATCGCGGCCCTCGTGGCCGGGCGCTGTCTCGTCCGTTGTCCCTCTTGCACAGCCGAAGGCAGTCGGTGCGAGATAGCGTTCCAGTTGCAGTTTCCCTGCTGCTGGATGTTTTAGCGCTTGCAGCTCGGGGTCTCTGAGGTCACGTGTGCCTGCCCCCTCTCTTAGAGATGTTGCGGCAGGTGCACATCGTGCTTAGGCACCGTCGAGTGGCCCTTGACCTCGAGCTGACTCTTTGGCGCTGATGATTCAGGCTGTTGGCCTGGGTCAAGATTTGGAAGAGGTTTCAGGCGACTGTGTCTAACTTTGGCACAGTTGACTGCCTCTTTCCTCACAGCTTGCAGGTCCCGCCCTGCCAGCTGGTTGCGCTATGCGGTGGATATGTGGAGGTCAAAAATAAAGAAAATCAGCGCCATGGTAAGGGATGGGAGGGAGCGGTAGGACGTCAGATATGACGCGAGCGCACCTAGCTTGTCCCCCTCCCCCTCCTCCTCCTCCTGCTCCTCCTCCTCCTCCTTCTTCTCCTCCTCCTCCTCCTCCTCCTCTTCCTCCTCCTCGACCGCTGCTCAGCCCACACCGCCTCTCCTCTGCGCTTGTGGGCGGCGGGTTGGCTCGGTTTTGTGTTCGTGTCTCTGAGTTTGGCCTCGGGGCTGTTCTCACCCGTGTTGGCGAACCCGCTGCTGGGCGCTCGCCCGCTGACGCCAGCTCTCGACCGCCAGAGCAGCTCTCTGCTCCGGATTGCACAGTGCCGATTGCAGGCTGGCTTGCACGTCTCCCCGCGCTTTCGCGCCTCTCCAAAGAAAACAACCTCATCCGCCTCCTCCTTCTCCTCCTCCTCCTTCTACCCCTCTTCCCCCTCCTCCTCTTCCTCCTCCTCCTCCTCCTCCTCCTCCTCCTCCTCGATCCTCTTCCTCCTCCTCCTCCTCTTCCTCCTCCTCCTCATCCTCCTCCTTCTCCTCTTCCTCCTTCCCCACCTGCTCCTGCTCCTCCTCCTCCTCCACCTCCTCCTCCTCCCCCTCCTCCCCCTCTTCCTCCTCCTTCTCCTCCTCCTCCGCCTCCTCCTCGTCATCATCATCATCATCATCATCTTCATCATCATCATCAATCATCATCATCATCATCATCATCATCATCATCATCATCATCATCATCATCATCATCATCATCATCATCATCATCATCATCATCATCCTTCTCTTCCTCCTCCTCCTCCTCCTCCTCCTCCTCCTCCTCTTCTCCTTCCCCTCCTCGATCCTTCTCCTCCTCCTCTTCCTCCTCGTCCCCGCTCGCCGCACGGGCTGGTGTGGAGGAGGCGGCTGGCGCAGGGCGGGGGCCGTCCTCCGTCGCCCCCCTTCTCCGCGCACCGGTGGCCGGGAGGCGCCGCGAGGTAGGCGGCGGCGAAGGAGCGACCGGGCCGCCGGCCCCCAGGAGGAGGCGGAGGAGGAGGCGGAGGAGGAGGAGGAGGAAGAGGATCGAGGAGGAGGTGGTAGGGGAGGAGGAGGAAAAGGAGGAGGAGGAGGAGGAGGAAAAGGAGGAACAAGAGGAGGAGGAGGAAGAGGAGGAGGAGGAGGAGGAGGAGGAGGAGGAGGGCGAGGAGGAGGAGGAGGAGGAGGAGGAATTGAGTCAGCGGCAGCTCAAGACCAGTCCCCAGACCCCTCCCAGGGCCGAGGCGCACCAGCTTTCCGAGTTGCGCCCCGCCGCGGCCACGAGGGGTCCCCCCCCCAATGCCAGCTACCGTTGCCGTGCCGCCCCACATGAGAGCCTGTTTTTTTTAGACTCTGGCAAGTTTACTCACATGGACGGGGGGGGGGGGCTGAGCCTCCTGCAGAGGAGCATGCCCGACTTCATCTTCGCGCCCCCCGCGGCGATCCAGGTGGGCTCCCGGGCTGGTCGGCGGCCCCATGGGGGTGGCTTAGAGCCTGTTTTTTTTAGACTCTGGCAAGTTTACTTGCATGGACGCGGGGGGGGCTGAGCCTGAAGCGAGCCGCAAACGACTTGCACGTTCGGGGGGGGCGCGGAAATCACGCAAGTCGAAAAGGCACTTGCACGCTGGTATTCGCTTGAAGAGGGGCGAGAGGGGGGGGGGGGGGGGGGGGGCGAACGCCACGCAAGTAAACTTGCCTGAGTCCAAAAAAACAGGCTCTTAGGAGTGCGGGTCGTCCCGCCGCAACTTTTTCAAGCCAAGCAAGCTGCACTCGAAGTATGACTCAGCCGCCTTCGGGGCCCGAATTTCAATTCAGTTTGTCTCAATCTCGCTCACTTCGTTTCGGATTTGCTTTTTCCTAGTTTATCTCATTTCGTTGCAAACTAGACCTGGCGGCGCGCTCAACTTTCGTTTCCACCCCCCCTCCCCCGTTGGCGCCACCCCCATGTGGAGCTGAGGGTCCTGCTCGGGGAAACAATGATTTTCCACTATTGGTAGGGGCACCAGTTCGTCAAAACGGGCGTCGAAAAGATATTTCGTTTCCACCATTGGGGGGCTAAAAACCTTTCGAACATAAGTGTGGTCGAAGGATCGCGCCGCATCGCTGATGCATCGCCAAAGCATCGCCGATACATCACTGGCGCATCGTCGATACATCGGCGACGTTTGCGATGCATTTGCGACGTCGGCGTGGAAAAAGTCTGGTTCCACGTCGAGCCGCATCCCCGATGCATCGTCGATGCGGCTCATCCGAGCCCATCTACCCGGGTCCCATCTAGGAGGCCTCTAATATCGGAGCCCCTGGGGCGCTCTGGACGTCTGCAGGCTACACGGCTGGTGTTGGAAAGAGATCGGGGGACAGAAAGAAAACATACACACGAGTTTCGGATGTCCAGGCAGATTTCTCAGACCGGCGCTGCCGCCAGCTTTGCCCCCTGTCGGTGCCTCCAGCGCCGCCCCTGGCGCGCTCCGCCTACCAGGGAGGTGGGCCCAGCGCCGAAGCGCCGAGCCCAGAATCTTCAGCGTTTCCCCGCAAGAGCCTGCGGGGGTCCCCTCTGGAGTCCACGCGGAGGCCAGCCTGGGCGTCTGCGGGCCGCCCTGGAACACCTGAGACCATCTTGGTTTTGCGAGAGGGGTGTCCTGGAGGCCCCCCTCGGCTTCTCCAGGGAAGCTGGTGTCAGCCTGGGCCAGGGGGTCACCTCTTACCTTAATTCGGGCATGTCCCTCTACAGGAGGAATATACAACAATTGTTAAACACATTGTATGGCGACGATGTTCCACTATTGCTGACTATGTTTGAGCACTGTTTGACTTTCCATTTCTCGTCCAAATCCGCCTGTTGGGGGACATGCCCGACCTAACTCTTGCAATGGCCGACCTTCCTTGGCAGGTCCCGGAAGCGCTCGATCCATGAATGTTGCTGTCTCGCTTCTGCTTCCTCCGCCGTCCGCCCGCGGATCCGCCGGCGTTTCACTTCCGCTGGCCTTCCCCTGACCGCAGGTGGCCTTTAGCTTGGGCCCCCCTCTCCAGTTTCTCTCGACGTCGAAGAAACCCCGCCCTCCTCCCCCGCCTTCTCCTCCTCCTCCTCTCCTCCTCCTCCTCCTCCTCCTCTCCTCCTCCTCCTCTTCCTCATTCCTCTTCCCCTCCTCCTCCTCCTTCTTTCCTCCTCCTCTTCCCCCTTCCATCCTCCTCCTCCTCCTCCTCCTCCGCCTCCTCCTCCTCCTCCCCTTCTCCTCCTCTCCACCTCCTCCTCCTGCTCCCCCTCCTCCTCCCTCATCCTCCTCCTCCTCCTCCTCCTCCTCCTCCTCCTCCTACTCCTCCTCCGCCTCCTGCCCCTCCTCCTCGCCCTCCTCCTCCTCCTCCTCCTCCTTTTCCTCCTGCTCCTCCGCTAGCTTTCGCCGAGGGCGAGGTGCGCCGAATGGGGGGGATGCAGACACGGCGGCCGCGTGCGCGAGGACTCCAGCCGGCCCTCGCCCTGACCGTCGGCGCCCCGCGACCCCCTTGCAGCGTGGCGCCGCTCCCGCCGGCCTCTTCCACGGCACGGGGCATATCTCCGCGGGGAGGCCAAGAGGGGGGCGGTGATTAGTGGTGGGTGGATATCATGGCGTGGGCCATGACATTTCCTCAGATTTCATGGCGCCACTTCTTATTTCATTACGTTCCCAGCCCCCCACTGGGCCGCGAACGTGCCGCCGGCCATGATTTGCGCCCCCCCCTCTTGGACGCCCCCCTCTTGGCCGCCCCCGAGTATCTCCGCGGTGAGGACGCGCCTGGGCGCAGGCCACGGGGGTCAGAATCCGGATCGTTTAACCGCTCCCTGTCCCCAGCCTCATCCACCTGTCGAGCCCCACCGTCTCGCCCCCTCAGTTGTAGTGGTCGTAGTGCTAACAGCAGTAGTAGTAGTAGTAGTAGTAGTAGTAGCAGTAGTAGTAGTAGTAGTAGTAGTAGTAGTAGTAGTAGTAGTAGTAGTAATAGTAGTAGTAGTAGTAGTAGTAGTAGTAATAGTAGTAGTCGTAAGGATGTGCCCCTCGAAGCCCGAAGGGAGCAGCCTATGTGCCCATCCAGAGGGGTAAATCGGCCAGTGGGGCCCAGTCCACACTGCTGGGGATGGGGATCGGTGAAACAATGCTCACAGAAGAGGAGACGGTACCGGTACCGACAAGTCGGGCACGTTTCCCCACAGGATGAGCACTCAAGCACAATCAACAAATAGTTTGGGGACGATGTATCGATTCTTTTGCGGCTATCTTTCTAAGTATTTGTTGACTATTGGTGGGCCTTCCACCACCACCATAAGTTGAAGGGGGAGGGGGTCCTCCTCCTCCTCCTCCTCCTCCTCCTCCTCCTCCTTCTCATCCTCCTCCGCCTCTTCCTCTTCCTCCTCGTCCTTCTCCTCCTCGTCCTCCTCCTTCTCGTCCTCCTTCTTCTCCTTTCCCCCCTCCAAGTTATGGTGGTGGTGGTGGAAAACAGGCCCATCAACTATTATTTCTTTCCTCCACAATCCGTGGGTAGGGGGACATGCCCGACCTAACAGTACCGCTGCCCTCTCCTCGTCGCCGAGGCAGGGTTCGCCTCATCGGAGTCCTGCTCAGAACGCGCCCCAGGATACAGTGGAGGCCCATGCCAAGAGCACCCCACTTGCCTCCAGGGTGCTCGGGCTTTCTTGGGTTTCGATGGCTCTGCCATGGAGAGCGTGACGTTCTCACGCCGAAAATCCACGGACGCCCTGGGGTCTCAAGACTGGGTTTCTTGTGACAGGTTTCTTGTGGAAGGGCCTTCACTGTAGGTTGAAGGGGGTGGCGGCATCGGTACCGTATCCGTTTGTACCCGCCTGGGGGGGGGGTCAGCGCAGACGGGGGTCAGCCAATCCCCCCCCCGTCTCCTCTGACTGAGCCACGCGGGGCTGCCCTCCGCCCCCCCCTCCCTTCCACCCCCAGCCCCCAACGTCGCTATCGTCTTGGTTGCAGCCTCGACCCTCAGAGCTCTGGACCTCTTCCCTGGGACCAGGTTTCCGTCCTGAGTCCGTTTGTTGACGGTCCCCGGGGCCCGGCGAGGGCCCCCAGATGCCGAACATAGCGATGTGTTTTGTGTTGCGCCTGTCGAGCCTCAGAGCTCCATGGGCCTCTTCCCTGGGACTGGCCTTGCCGTCCTGAGTCGTTGTGGTTACGGGCGTCGGGGCCCGGCAAGGGCCCCGAGGAGGAGGAGGAGTCGGAGGAGGAGGAGGAGGAGGAGGAGGAGGTGGGTACTGAAGAAAGTAAGTAGGAATGGATGAAGGATGAAGGAGGCGGAGGAGGAGAGGCGGAGGAGAGGGGAGGATGAGGGGGGATTCGTAGGAAGGGTTAAGGGAGGATGATGAGGTACGAGCGAGGAGGTAGGAGCATGTAGGAATGAGGCGGCTCCTGCTCAGGGCCCCTCGCCGGCTAATTCGTTTCTCGCTGGAGCCTGCATGGCAACTTAGTCTTGTCTTGCCGAACGTCAGTCGACCCACCTGCACTCCCCTACGTTGCCTTTTGTGTCCCAGGCGCGTGGCCACAGCCAGCCCCGGGCTTTCTTCATGGGGCATGCTTTGTGCTGATCGGCAGGGGTGTTTGGTCCGTCGACCTGCGGCTCATGTCATTCATGCCAACTAAAATGTGTTGGGTGTGTGTTTGTGAGTTATGGATGCATGTACATGTGTAGGGGTGGTGGGAGGGGAGGTTTTGGTTTGCGGTCCCCGGGAGGGGGCCCGACCCCTTCCCCCCTGGGGTGACGTCGGGCCTGTCCCTTCTACAGGAGGAATCTGCAAAACGAAACAAAGGAGCAAAGTAAAACTGCGGACGATCCTTCGTGTTTTCTACATGAGTATGTTGTATGTTCTATGTGTCGTCCAGCCTCCCCCTGCAGGAGGGCATGCCCGACCTACCCCTGGGGGCAGCCTGCCGTCCTGGGCCAGGCTCCGGATGGGCCGCGGGGGCCCAGCCCCTGGACGCCGAACATCTGGGAACAAAAGCGCCCAACTGAGGGAATACAGGTCTTGGGAGTCGAGGGGTTGCCAAGTGGAGAGTGTCTCCGAAGGGCTTAGGCAACCCGTCCTCCTCCTCCCCCTCCTCCTCCTCGTACACCTCCTCCTCCTCCTCCTCCCTCCTCCTCCTCCCTCCTCCTCCTTCTCCTCCTTCTCCTCCTTCTCCTCCTTCTCCATCTCCTCCTCCCCCCTCCCCCTACCCTCCCCGCTCCTTCCCAACTCCTCTTCCTCCTCATCCTCCTCTTCCTCCTCCTCCTCCTCCTCCTCCTCCTCCTCCCCCGCCTCCTCCTCCCCCTCCTCCTCCTCCTCCTCCTCCTCCTCCTCCTCCTCCTCATCGGGTCGCCTACGAAGCCGTGCACGGCCAAGAGGTGGGTGATGACCAGGGGTGTTTTATGTTTATGCCATGTCTCGTTCCCCTAATCATGGCGGGGGGCATGACGTCTCCCAAGATGTTGCGGCGCCTCTCCTTTCGGCATGTCCTCTGACCCCCACCTCTGGGCAGCGCACGAGCCTCGGGCTATGATATGCGAGCCCCCCTGTCGGACGCCCCCCTCTTGGACGCCCTTGAGCGAGATATGGGCTCCCCGCTCCGAGCGTGAATTACCTACCCCGCTTTCGCTTCCAGGCAAAACCAAGTCATACCACGCGCCTCCTCGTCAAGCGGCCTGACCAGTACAGGCCGTAGTTTGGCATCGCTTGGTATCTCTTAGAAGCGAGGGTGGTCAAAAGCGAGGTAGGTTTGTTTGCCCCCGCTCCTCCGCCCGGAGCACCACCCCGCGGATGGTCGCCCTGGGCCTCCCAGGCACGGGTGCTTTTCGACGCTAGCTGTGCACTAGCAGGCGGGGGCCTTCGCCAGAGTCACCCGGGGTGCGCGGCTTTCGGGGAGCGCCGGCGGTGAGGGGGGCCGGCTCAGGTCAGGGGGGGGGGAGCCTCGACCTGGGATCTGACCGCGCAAGAAACCACCGCAACCGGAAGTTATGGATGTTTCTTTAAAATGATTTTTTGTTGGTTGTTCTGTTGTCGCGGTTACTGTTGGCACGTGCTTCGATTTCACATGTATCGCGTTCTCGTGGGGTTGCTTCATTGCCACTTGCAGAGCGTCTCCCGCATACCTTCCCTTCGACGTGCTGGCGCGAGACCGAGTGGCGTGCCTGCGCGGCGCGGCCTGTTTAACACGACGCGCGTGCGCGCAGTTCAGAGGAGTTTACATTCGTAGCCGCCTGATTGTTGCGGCACCGCGCCATATTTGTTTGCGCGGCGCGTAACGCGTTTTTCGGATGCCATTTGCGCGTGTTTTGCATGGGCGGATCGCCTTGGCGCAGCGATGCTTCGCGCGGCGTGGTTCGGCGGGTTTTGCGCGATGATGCGCCCGTGTGCGTGTGTGTTGTCAGAGCGGCTCTGCGTGACGGCGTGTCCAGTAGCGATTACCATGCCGTTAAGTTAGTTCCTCGTGGGCACGCGGGCCCCCCGCCCCTTTTCCAGTCTTCGCGGCACGCCAAATTGTTGGAGTGTTTATAAGTTTGTTTCGTTGGGCGCTTGCGCATGTGATTTTTTGTGAGCATTGTTCATTTGTTGCCCACCTTTCGCGCGACCTCTTCTGGTTGCTTTCCCCCTCGTCCACTCGCATTATGTTTTGATGGTGTTTTATTGCGCACGTCTCAAGGTGGAGGGCCCGGTCCGCTCGTGGAGGGCGCGACATTGGTGACAAATCATACGCGTCGCGCGGTTGTGGTAGAAACCACGGCGCGTGCGTCATGCCGATCTGTTCGCGGCAAGTCCCGCGCACCGCGACCGCGCAGCACTCGGCGTGGCGAGTCTTCGAGCACCGCCACGAAAGCCTTAACGCGCGACATGTCGTCGCCCATAGCCTTGCAAGGGCCGCAACATGTGACGCGCTCTTCCGCGCCGCTTCGGGGCGCACTCCTTCGTCTACGTCGTCGCCCTCCCCCTTCCCACGTCCCCCATGTTGTCACCCTCCCTTCCTCCATTTCGCTATCCTTGTCTCATTATTGCGTCTCCTGGGGTTCTCACGTGGCACACATGGACAACATGTGGTATGTCATGGGTTACTGTCGGGTTGTCATGGGGGCCTCCTGGGACACTCTTGAGTCGTATATGGAGCTACCTGGGACATTAGGGGCCCTCTTGGGCCGTCGTGAGTTGCCTGGGGGGTATCTTGGTGCCGTCTTGGGCCGCGTTCGCCTCCATGCTGGTTTTCTTGCTTTGCTTGGGTTGGGTCTTCAGTTACCCCCAACCCCACTAGGTCTGGTACCAGACCTCCCTTCCACCTCCAACAGGTCTGGTGGGATGCCCCCTTTCCACGTCGACCAGACCTCCCAGCGGGCCCTCCTCCGGCGAGGTGGAGGGGGCCTCCACCAGACTTCCTCTGGTTCTCCTGGAGACCTCCCCCTGATCCCCCCGAGGGCTTGGGGAGGCCTTCCGGAGGTTTCCCTTGGTTTCCACAAGGTGTGGCGAGAGGCTTCCCACGGCCCCTGGGAGCACCAGGCGAGGCCTCCCCCAGGCTTCCGGGACGACCAGGGGAGGTCTCTGGGAGGCTTCCCCTGGTTCACCTGGAAGCCTCCGATGAGAGTTCCCGCAGGGGGGGGGTCTCCTGTGGGAGGCTTTCGGGAGGACCAGGGAAGCTTCCAGGAGACCTCACCTGGTCCTCCACCAAGTTTCCCCCCAGCGGCCCGGGAGGACCAGGGGAGGTTTCCAGGGGGCCTCCCCTGGTCTCCCCGGAAGTTTCCCCTTGGAGGGAGCCCTGCCAGATTTCGAGGTCTGGGGGGGGCTCCCGGACCCTGGTCCTCGGGGAGGATTCCCAGCAGGCTTGCAAAGACCAGAAAAAGCTTCTGGGAGACCTCCCAGCCCCCTTCTGGAAGTTTGCGGGAGGCCCCCAAGAGGACCAGGGGAGGTTCCCCGGCGGTCTCCCCCCAGATTCCAGGAGGTCGTCAGGACACCGCTAGGAGGCTTATTCTTCGGGGCCCTGAGGCCAGTGGATCACCGGATGCAGTGCAGCTACGGTGGCGACGGCAGCAGAGTCGCGTTCAGCCTCGGCGAAACATTTGCTGCGCGTTTCCAAACTGGGTGGCTGGTTGGGGGCCTCCGACGGCCACGCCGGGACGTTTGAACTTTGGGTCTTTCCGCTCCAAGAAAACATGGTGGACGTAAGGAAACTTTTGGTTCCTTAATACATGCCCCACGGGGGGCCTCGATGGTCCCAAAGTGCGAGACATCTGTCGATCCACCAAATTTAATAAGGAATTCCCGGGGTCCCAAGTAAGGTCCTTACTTGGGTGCCTGGCGGTCCCAGAATTCAGGGCCTTACTTGGGTCCTCGGCGGTCACAGGTCCCGCAGGTTCCACAGGTCCCACGTGTCCCAGATGTCCCACAGGTCCCATAGGTCCCACGGGTCCCGCAAGTCTCGAAGGTCTCGCCGGTCCCGCAGGTCCCGCAGGTCCCGCAGGTCCCACAGGCCGCACAGGTGCCACAGGTGCCACAGGTACCGGAGGTCCCGCAGGTCCCGCAGGTCCCACAGGTCCCACAGGTCCCTCAGGCCCAACAGATCCCACCGGTCCCAAGGTCTTGCAGGTGTCACAGGTCCCGCAGGTCCCACAGGTCCCACAGGTCCTACAGGTCTTACAGGTCCCACAGGACCCACAAGTCGCAAAGAAGGTGCCAAAGGTCCCACAGGTCTCGCAGGTCCTACAGGTCCCACGCGTCCCACAGGTCCCAAGGGTCCCACAGGCCTCGCGGGCCCCACAGGTCCCACAGGCCCCACAGGTCCCACATGTTTCACATGTCCCATAGTTTCACATGTCCCATAGGTACCGCAGGTTCCGCAGGTCCCGCGTGTCGCGCAGGTCTCGCAGGTCCTGCAGGCCCCGCAGGCCCCGCAGGTCCCGCAGGTCCCACTGGGTCCCACAGGTCCCACAGGTCCTACAGGTCCCACAAGCCCCACAGGTCCCGCAGGCCCCACAGGATCCACAGGTCCGTATTTCCCACAGGTCTCGCAGGTCGCGCAGGACCCGCCAGTCCCGCATACTCCATAGGCCCCGCAGGTCCCACAGGTCCCACATGCAGGTCCCGCACGTCCCACAGGTTCCGCAGGCCCCACGGGTCTTACAGGTTTTAAAGGTCTCGCAGGTCCCGCATGTCCCGCAATTCCCACAGGTCCCGTAGGTCCCAAAGGACCCATAGGTCCAACAGGTCCCACAGGACCCGCAGGTCCCGCAGGTCCGCAGGTGCCACAGGTCCCACAGGTATGAATGACCCCACAGGTTTCACAGGTTCTCGCAGGTCCACCGGTCGCACATGTCCCGCAGGTCCCGCAGCTCTCACAGGTCCCACAGGTTCCGCAGGTCTCCCAGGTCCCTCAGGTCCCACAGGTCCCACAGGCCCCCCGGGTCCCACCCCCCGGTCCCACAGGTCCAGAGGTCCGGTCCACAGGCCAGCGGTCCCACGAGTCCCAGGTCAAGTCCCGAGGTCCCACAAGGTCTCACAAATCCCGCAGGTCCCAGCATCCCGCAGGCCCAGCATATCCCACATGTCCCACAAGTCCCACATGCCCCACATGTCCCACAGGTCCTACAAGTCCCGCAAGCCCCGCAGGCCTCGTAGGTCTGGCAAGTCCCGCAGGCCCCGCAAGTCCCAGTCCCCCCAGGTCCCACATGCCCCGAAGGCCCCACAGGTCCCACAGGCCCGATAGGGCTTACAGGTCCTACAAGGGCCACGGGGTCCGCAGGTCCCGCAGGTTCCGCAGGACCGCAGGTCCCACAGGTTTCGCAGGTCGCGCAGGTCCCGCATGTCCCACACGTCCCACAGGCGACGCATGCCCCACAGGCCCCTCAGGCCCTACAGGTCCCACAGGCCCCACAGGTCCACCCAGCCCCTCCGGTCCCACAGGTCCCACAGGTCCCACATGTCGCGCCGGTCCCGCAGGCCCCGCAAGTTCCGCAGGTCCCACGGGGCCTACAGGTGCCACAGGCGCCACAGGTCCCACTGGTATCGCAGGTCCTGCAGGTCCCACAGGTCCTACGAGTCCCTCAGGTCCTACAGGTCCGACAGGTCAGGCAGGTGTCGCAGGTGGCGCAAGCCCCGCAGGTCCCACAGGTCCCACAGGTCTCGCAGGGACGACAAGTTTTGCAATTTCGAAGGCCCCACAGGTCCCACCAGGCCCACGCGTCCCACAGGTCCCAAGGGTCCCACAGGTCTCGCAGGTCCCTCAGGTCCCACAGCTACCGCAGCCCGCACAGCTCCCACAAGTTCCACAGGGCTCACGCTCCCAACATTTCTCCCAATTCCGGCAGGTTCCACAGGTCCCGCAGGTCCCACAGGTCACCTTTGGTGTTGTTAAGATGGTTCCTGGGGTGATGTTTGCAAGGCGAAGGCGCGTGTAATTGCATGCGCTGCGCGCAGTGCAGAGTGAACCGTGAGTGCAAGTGCGAAGCGCTGCCATGTAAATTTGGGATTGCGCCCGTCCTGGAATCTTTTTGTGAACTTGCGGTTGCGGTGGCTTCCATCGTGGTCAGGATCGGCGATACATCGCCGATGGTTCGGCGATGGGCCCCCGATAGCGAATCCGTACGGTCCTGGGCGGGTCGGGCTGCCGGGCACCGGCTGTCGATGAATGGCCGATTTGGGGGTCGATGCTGTCCCCCCCGAGCCGGTCCAACCCTAACCTTGCCCCTGAGCGGGGGGGCCAAGCCCCAGCCGCAGTGCGCTACTGTTAAGTCGGGCGTGTCCTCCTACAGAGAGATTTTGGACGGAAGATAAGAAAAAGTCAACAAATATTCCAAAATGGTCAAAAAATAAGCAAAACATCTTCCCCATACCTTTTTTTCTGCCTATTCTTGAACATTCCTCCTGTAGAGGGACACGCCCAACTTCACGCTGCTGCGTCGCGTCGCCTGCAGCGGTCGGCAAGCCGCGGCCACCAGATATCGTGGGCGGGAAGGATATTTATACACACGGCCTCGAAAGGGCCGACCCCTGGGCCGCCATGCGGCTTTTTTTCAATGGTTGATCGATTGATCGACCTCCTGGCCTGACACGTCGATTCGCGAATGGGCCGTTGTCGCTTCGCGAGGGGGCGTCGCGGCCGCCGTTTTTTTTGCTGGTCCGGGTCCGTCGGTTTCGGTCCTGGACCGTTTTCGCTAAAGGGTGGTGTACTACAGGGAGGTTTGTCCACCGCCGATCGTTCTTCCTCGCAAAGGCCTTGCGCAGAACTTGTCCATGCGACCGCGCACCCACAGCCTCGCATCCCAGAGTGCAGACCGCCAGGGCGTGGATATACGAGTCAGCTCGTGGCTACCAGAGGTCACTCTGTTGCACGGGGTCGTTCCTGCGCGCAGACGACGGGTGGCGGCCACGCAGTGCCCCCCAGGGTGCCGCGGGGGCTTCGTGCGGAACTGCATGCCCGCAAGTGCTCCTTGTCTTCAGACCCGCTGGCCAGGCGAGAGGTCTTCAAGCCTCTCCCGTCCGCTCCTCCGCCTTGCCCTTAGGGTACGCTCCACATGGCTGAGGAGGAGGAAGCAGTGCATCTTTCGCAGCATCCTTCGGTGCGATCGGCATGGTCGAAGAGCAGCTCTATCACATAAACCTTGACATTCGAAGGTCCGCACGGCTTTCTTGGATCGGCGTTGGACTCACCCCTGGCGGTGCCTCGGGTCCCGCCCCTGGCGCGCTTCTCTCGCCACAGCGTCGGAGGTCCAGCGTCGATCCAGGACATCTGCGCGGGCCTCCGAACGCTCAGGTTATTGTCGTGTCCTCTTCCGAGTGGGTACGGAAAGAATGGGCACGAAGACCGACAGCAGTTCTTGCACGTTTGAGCAGGGCTCGCTTGTCGGCGTTGCAGCGGGCGGCATCCACTCGAAGCACTTGTTCGATGGCCACTGACGGTTCTGGACGACGTCTGCCCTTGCACATCACACCCGTGCTTTCCCGTAACCCTTTCGGAATTGCCAAATGTTCCTCCCCCTTTTCCGGGCCTCTTCTCTTTACTGCCAAATGTACCTCCCCCCCTTTCCGAACGCCCTCTCTTCCCTGTCCTCCCTCACCCCTCCTGTCCCTCCTCCCTCTCCCCCGCCCTCACCCCCCCTCGCTGGATCGTCCTCCTTCTCGACGCCCCCGTGCGTTTCCAGGCCCAAAGCCGCGGGCCCAACACAAAGCAGTTGGCAAATGCGCAGGAATGAGTCTGCCGTGCATGCACCTCGCGGAGCGAGGTCAGCATCGCATGAGCTCGCGGGTAGAGGGATGAGCTCGGATGCAAGTCTTGAGGGTCAAATTCTTTACGCTTCGCGTAGCCCCACCAGCCCATCTCACAGCAGCAACTCTTGCGCAGCATGCCGACAGTCGTGTTTTTCAGGCGTGTGTCCGCTTGGCCCCGCATATCTCCCCTGTTCCTCCTTCCTCCCGCCTCCTTGTACATCCTCCTTGTGGGGGGAGCGGGAGAAGGACGAGGCGGAGGAGGAGGGAGAGAAAGCGCTCCTCGTGATTTGAGTCGTTTGGGGTTTCTCGTCCTGGTGTGAGTCGTTCGGGCCCTTCTTCCTGGTGTGAGTCGTTCGGGCTCTTCGTGGTGTGAGTCGTTCGGGCTCTTCGTCCTGGTGTGAGTCGTTCGGGCTTCTCGTGGTGTGAGTTGTTCGGGCCCCTCATCCTGGTGTGAGTCGTTCGGGCCCCCCCTCCTGGTGTGACTCGTTCGGGCTCCTCGTGGTGTGAGTCGTTCGGGGCCCGCGTCGTGGTGTGAGTCGTTCGGGCTCCTCGTGGTGTGAGTCGTTCGGGCGCCTCGTCCTGGTGTGAGTCGTTCGGGCCCCTCCTTGTGGTGTGAGTCGTTCGGGCTCTTCGTGGTGTGAGTCGTTCGGGCCCCTCGTCCTGGTGTGAGTCGTTCGGGCTCCTCGTGGGGCCTCTTGGGGGCCTCTTGGAGCCTCTTGGGGCCTCTTGGGGGCCTCTTGGGGGCCTCTGGGGAGCCTCTTGGGGGCCTCTTGGGGCCTCTTGAGGCCTCTCGGGGGCCTCTTGGGGGCCTCTTGGGGGCCTCTTGGGGCCGCTTGGGAGCCTCCGGGGGGCCTCTTGGAGGCCTCTTGGGAGCCTCCTGGGGGCCTCTTGGGGCCATCTTGGGGCCTCGTGCGACCTCCTCAGAAGCGCCAATGAGAGCTGCCCCCTGAAAAGGACAAAATGAGCCCAAAACCTTCGTAAAATCAATGATTTTGCTATGAAGGAAGATGAGCGCGGCCCCCTCAGGACGCCCAAATGGGGCCAAAACCGTAGTAAAATCAATGATTTGTGCTTCAAAGAAGAGCAGAGGGGCCAAACTCCGTCCCCCCGTCGGGGCCAGAATCCTCGTGAGGGTCGTCGTTTTTTGGCCCTCCCAGGAGTCGAAAAATACCCCCTCTGACGACGCTCGGCCCGCCCTCTCCAGGCCCAGGGGGAGGGGGTAGGGGGAGGGGTAAACCCTTCCCCGAAGGGGAAGAAGGGGGGTTGAGGACAGAGAGAGCTCTCTAAACCACTCACGCCCAAAGGGCTGGTGGGATTCTGAGTTTGCCCTGGTCCGAAATCCGGCTTAACTCGTCGTAATTCCCATTCCATCTGGCTCAAGTCCGTTCCATCGGGCTTCATCTCGCTCGATCCGCGCCCCAAATCTGGCGCAACTGGCACCCAATGGGGCCTAATTCTCTTTGGCCTTTCCGACGAAGACCTCGAAGTGGTTGCATCCTAAGATGAGGGTGGAGGACAGCACTACGATTCAGTCGACCCTGTCCCTCTACAAGAGAACTATTCAAGCATAGTCAGAACATAGTATGGGGGCGACCTTGCTATTTTCTGACTACGCTTGAGTATTTGACTCTGCTTTATGATTTTCTGTCCAAAATCCGCCTGTGGAAGGACATGCCCGACCTGTGCCCCTCGACGCTCGCACCCCGTTTTTTTATCTGGGAAAGTCGTGAGGCTCAAACTGGGTCCCTGGCCCCCGGGTTACAACAACAACGGCTCCCGCCCGAGACTTCCTCATAATTTAGCCAAGACCCCCGCTCCCGCTCGCCTGGGACTTCCTAACAATCCACTCAGGAATCGCTCTTCCGGCGCTCTGGAGTCGCGCTCTCGTTGGAGATTTGCTTGCAATTTACTGAAGAATAGCGCCCTTGCGTTGGATTTTTTTGCAATTTACTCAAGCGCCGCGCTCCTGACACCCAGGCACCCAGGAGTCGCGCTCACGCTTAGGACTCCCTCACAGATTACCTAGAAATCGGGATCTCGCTGTCCTTCGTGGCCCCGTTGCAGCCCTTTGTGGCCCCCTCGCTTTGTTCCGTGGCCCCGTTGCAGCCCTTCGTGGCCTCTGCGCTTTGTTTCGTGGCCCCGTTGCAGCCCTTCGTGGCCTCCTCGCTGCCCTTCGTGGCCCCGTTGCAGCCCTTCGTGGCCTCTGCGCTTTGTTTCGTGGCCCCGTTGCAGCCCTTTGTGGCCCCCTCGCTGCCCTTCGTGGCCCCGTCGCAGCCCTTCGTGCCCCCATCGCTGCCCTTCGTGGCCCCATCGCTGCCCTTCGTGGCCCCGTTGCATCCCTTCGTGGCCCCCTCGCTGCCCTTCGTGGACCCCCTAGATGTATGTCCTTCGTGGCCCCCGCTCGTTCGCGCCCGTGGTTGCCCCATGTGCATGCTCTTCGTGGCCCCGCTGTCGCCATGTGTGGCCACTCACTGTCCTACGTGGCCCAATTGCTACTTTCAGTGGCCCCATCGTTGCCTTCTGTGGCCCCGCATTATCTGCCTTTCGTGGCCCCCGCTCGTTCGCGCTCTTCGTGGCCCCATACGCCTTCCCTTCGTGTCCCCGCTGTCGCCCTTCGTGGCCTACGTCGTGTCCTTCGTGGCCCTGCTGTCGTTCTCTCTCGCTCTCGCTTTCGCTCGTCGTCGTCGTCGCCGTTGTCGTCGTCGTCGTCGTCGTCGTCGTCGTCGTCGTCCTCGTCGTGGTCGGTCCCCTGTCCGTCCCTCTGGGGGTCGGGTCGACGGTCCGCGGCCGCCCCGCCGATCAGCGCTGCCGCTGGCCAGGCCGACGGTCCGCGGCCGCCCCGCCGCTTGCCGGGGCCCAGCCTGCAGGGAAGAAGGGTATACCCCCCAAAAGGGGTTCGATCGAAGACGGAGAGGGCGGATATCGAGGGTTTGGGAAATACGCGTTATTGGACACTCGAGCAGATAAGGGCGAACAGTCTTACCATGATTGTTGGTGTTGGTGTTGGTGTTGGTGTTGGTGTTGGTGTTGGTGTTGGTGTTGGTGTTTTTGTTGGTGTTGTTGTTGTTGTTGTTGTTGTTGTTGTTGTTGTTGTTGTGGTTGTGGTTGTGGTTGTTGTGGTTGTTGTTGTTGTTGTTGTTGTTGTTGTGGTTGTTGTTTTTGTTGTTGTTGTTGTTGTTGTTGTTGTTGTTGTTGTTGTTGTTGTCGTTTGTTTTTTGTTGTCGTCGTTCCACCCGCGACCCGGCCCGCGACCCACCCGCGATCCACCCGCGACCCACCCGTCACCCACCCGCGACCTACCCGCGACCCACCCCGCGACTTATCCGCGACCCACCCGCGACCCACCCGCGACCCGCCCGCGACCCACCCCGCGACCCGCCCGCGACCCACCCGCGACCCACCCACGACACCCGCGACCCACCCACATTGCTTTAACGAAGAATCGGCGCCTGCGGCGGGTTCCCTGTATGATTTGTAAAAATTTATCTCCGGCAGCGGGCTCCTTCAGAGCCTTGCATACTGCGGTCGTCCCCGCCGCTCCCTCACTCTTATTCGCATCTGCGGGGTGCTACGTATTATTTCACGGAGCAGGTGGATGTGGACGGGGAGGGAGGGTACGGTCTGGTCTGGACTTCTGGCTTTGGCTTAGCGTGTCGCTGCGCAACGTCCCGAGCCGGTCCCAGCCTCCCGCCCCGGGGAGCAGAGCGACACGCTATTATCGGCTCGCGCGGCATGGCGTGCCTCCGGGTCCGCCGCCGCGACTCGCTGAGCAAAAGTTCCCAACCGTAGGCAGCGGCTTGAGCGGAAACAGAACAGGTGCATGAGAACATGGACCGTCAGAGGACAGCGCATGCTTCCAGGACTGGCGCCGAATCCCACTGCATACGCCTCCAGCGCCGCCCTTGGCGAGCCTCCCGCGCCAGGAAGGGGGGCTGGGCCGGCCAAGGAAATTGAAATCCGTGCGGACCTCCGAGGGCTCGCGTTTCGGCCGTGCGTTTGTGCTAGAGTGCGGGAGGTGGCGGTGGAGGTGGACCTGCCAGCCTGGAGCATGTCCCGCCCCTGTGAGTGGCAGCACCTCATCTCGATGCCGATCTCAAGGGTCACCTTAGTTTGTGAGGACGCATACATATCTATCATCGTCGTTGCCTTTGTGGCCTGTCAGTCTCCGGGATAGGGATGAATTCGAGGCTGGCCAGTGGAGGGGCAGGTGTATGGAGGGGGGCTCCGAGATCAGCAGCGTCGGCAGTAGCTTCTTCAGGGCGAGCGGGAGAAACAAGTCACGGGCCTGGGCGGAAGGAGCTCGAATGCGTGCACCCGCCCGTCTAATTCGCCGCTCTTGCCTCTTGCACGCTTTCCACGGCGCGGCCAAGGCAGATCCCCTGTCCGCACGCTGTTGGTCCACAGCGTTGCTGCAGCGGCGTCAGAGACCCTCAATGTGTGGAGGGATAGCGGTAGCACGGGGCGGGATGAGGAGGAGGAGGAGGAGGAGGAGGAGGAGGAGGAGGAGGAGGAGGAGGAGGAGGAGGAGGAGGAGGAGGAGGAGGAGGGGGAGGAGGAGGAGGAGGAGGAGAAGGAGGAGGAGGAGGAGGAGTACCAGAGAACGCTTCAGCCGAATCACTGGTGCTGCAATTGTTCCTCCCGCCCCACGTCCCGTCCCCATAAAGCCTTACACAATTGCCCCCCTTCACTGTTTATGTAACTGCTGCAAGCTTTTGAGACCAAATGTGCGCGGCGCTCAGGCGAGATCTTCATTTTGAGAACAGTTCACTCCATCCTTGCATCTTCTGGAAAAGTATAAGATGCATGTACGCGGCGCTGAGGCGAGAGCACCATCAACAGACATCCTCCATGCGTGTAACTGCTCTCTAAGCCGACGCGTCTGGAGGTGCACGATGGCTCAGAACAACCCAGATCCCTGGGTTGCCCCTCCGTTCTCTGCCAGGGCTCGACCTAAACAGTGTTTGGGCGATTTCCTGGGCCGTTTCCGTTTTGACTCCGTGTCGCGGCGGAGGCGGAACGAACGACGACAAGACGAGGAAACCGAAAACATAACGAAAACGGAAAATTTTGGCTTGGTTGAGCCCTCTTCTTTGCCATGGCCGTCTGCGAGAGAGGCTCGTGTTCCTGATCCGCTCTCCTGTGGCCTCTGCCTCCGGCGAGTTGCTCGTGCTCTCTCGATCCACGTTCTTGTGGCCCTGCTCCGGCAGTGTAAGACAGAGGGACTGAGGAGGAGGAGGAGGAGGAGGAGGAGAAGGAGGAGGAGGAGGAGGGTGACGGAGGAGGAGGAGGAGGAGGAGGAGGAGGAGGAGGAGGAGGTGGAGGAGGCGCTGGGCTGTCGCCAAAGTGCACACATGCGGTTTTGCAGGCGGTGGCCGCCGCTGGCTGTCCCCCTGATGGGGCCCAGTTGTCATCGGAGTGCGGGGTGGACCCTCTCCAACCCCCGCCGCCAGTGGAAGAGGACAGAGTGCCCGGGAGGACGGGGGTCGGGGGGCATCGAGAGAACGCCCGCCACGACAGAGCGATTGAGGAAATTTGGACCGGTTCATTCGACATCGGCAGTCGAGTGTACTGGTGCAGCCCCTAGTTGGTCTCGCTGATCGACGTGTGTGTGTGTGTGCGTGTGTGTGCGTGTGTGTGTGCGTGTGTCTGTGTGTGTATGTGTGAGGGTGTGCGTGTTGCGGGATGCAGTCGGTCCTTCTGTTGCGTCGGTAAGATATGTCACCCTAGTACGCTCAGAATGCGATGCCGCGAGAACCTGTGGAGTGCCCCTGACATCTTTCACTCAGGGGTGTTTTGCTAAATTGGTTTTGGCAATCCTCGGGAGAGGGATAAGGAGGAGGATGAGCAGGAGAGGAGAAGGAGAAAAAGGAGGAGGAGGAGGAAGAGCAGTCGGACGAGGAGAAGGATTTGGAGGAGGATGAGGAGGAGGAGAACATAGTGCAGCTCATTTTTCAAGTTGTCTGTGCGGTCCCTTCGGCGCGGCCACGGTAAACCTGTCAGGCCGTAAATCGGGTGCGTGCCAATAGTGTGCTTGCACCAGCTCGCGGCATCGTGAGTTGCGCGCCCTCGAAGCAAAAGGCAGCATTTGTGCGCTCGCGATCGCGTTCGGATTGAATCGTGTGCCTCCAGGATCAGGATGGTTCCCGGTCGACTGCCCCTGTCTCGAGGCCTCCCAGATGTGGTCCGAGCAGATGGGGTCGGGGGATCGCGCCGCATCGCCAAGGCATCGGCGATGCGGTTCGATGCGGAGCCCGATGTTCGCCACGCCGACGGCGGCGAGGCATCCACTGGGGAGGCCTCAGCCCCAGATCTGATGATGTGATTTTACACGCGGGGGAGGAGAAGGAGGGGGAGGAGGAGGAGAGGGAGGACGAGCAGGAGGAGGAGGAGGAGGAGGAGGAGGAGGAGGAGGAGGAGGAGGAGGAGGAGGAGGAGCGAGGAGGGGGAAGGAGGAGGAGGAGAGGAGGAGGAGGAGTGGAGGAGGAGGAGGAGGAAGGAGGAGGAGGAGGAGTGAGGGAGGAGGAGGAGGAGGAGGAGGCAGGAGGAAGGTCCAGCTTCGAGGTGCCTCTCCCGTCTGGGGCATCTGGGATCCCAGAAATCTCGACCCATTCCCCAGGCCCGGTTTTTCATCCTTAGCCCTTTTTTGGCGGCCCCGCGGCCTGGCGAGGGCCTCCAGAGGCCGAATGTTGCGAAGAACCTCCGTCTTGATTTTTGTCAGTGCGCTGGAGGTTTGGGGCTGTCCGAAGGCATCGCGGCCCGAGGCGGTTTGAGAGCTCTCCTCCAGCGGCACCCAGGCTGCCGCCCTTTCCCCGGGCCGCCTCCTCGCCGCATCGCCCCTGCGTGCCCTTTCCTGCGGCGCAGCCCCGCGCCGCACCCGGGGTCTCCCCGGGAATCCCGCTGCGGTGCTCCTCGGCGGCGACGTCCAACGTCGGGCATGTCCCTCTAGAGGAGGAATACTCAAACATAATATACACAAGCAGTCTGGGACGGTATATCCAAGTTATTGCTTATTCGCTGTATCAAAGTATGGTTAAAGAAAATATGTATTAATAATGTATCGAAGAAGTTTTTAGACATTTCAGTTATTGCTGATTTGTCATCCAAAATCCGCCTTTAGGGGGACATGCCCGACCTAAGCGCAGCCTCGAGCCGCACCTGGGTCTCCCCAGGAGATCCCGCTTCGGTGCCTATATCGGCGACGAAGTCCGATGCCTACCCTCGCCGATCAACACCGCAGGCAACTCGATGGGCGGCGGGGTGGGGCTCGAAATTCGTCGAGAGAAGAACGAACCCTGCTCCTCCTCAAAAAACGAGCCCTACCCACCGCCTCTCACCAACGGAGGAAGAACCACCACCAGCTAGGGGGGCTGGCCGCCCCCCTCCCCCCGAGCTGTTGGCACCCCGCTCTCGGCGCGCCCCCAGAGGGTACCCGGAGCGTAGTGCCACCAGCTGGGGTGCGTGGCCTTTGGGAACGGAATCCTCTAGAGTTCTTGTGGTGTTGGTGGCTCCTTTTCCTCCCAGGATGGGGAGGAGGAGGAGGAGGAGGAGGAGGAGGAGGAGGAGGAGGAGGAGGAGAGGAGGAGGAGGAGGAGGAGGAGGAGGAGGAGGAGGAGGAGGAGGAGGAGGAGGAGGAGGAGGAGGAGGAGGAGAGGGAGGGAGGGAGGGAGGAGGGAGGGAGGGAGGGAGGGAGGGAGGAGGGAGGGAGGGAGGGAGGAGGGAGGGAGGGAGGGTAGGGAGGAGGGAGGGAGGGTGAGGGAGGGAGGAGGGAGGAGGAGGGAGCGAGGGAGGGAGGAGGGGAGGGATGGGAGGGAGGAGGAAAGGCGAGGAGAAGGAGGAGGTAGGAAGAGGAGGAGGAGGAGGAGGAGGAGGAGGAGGGAGGAGGGAGGAGGGAGGATGGGAGGAGGAGGAGGAGGAGGGAGGAGGAGGAGGAGGAGGAGGAGGAGGAGGAGGAGGAGGAGGAGGCGGAGGAGGCGTCGAGGAGGTGGTGGGAGAAAGAGGAGGAGGTGGAGGAGGAGGATGAGGAGGAGGAGGAGGACCTGGCTGGCCACTGGCTCCTCGGGCCCCCCTGGCGTTCCCGACAGCCCCCCCCCCCCCCCCCCCGACGTGACCCCCGGTGGCAGGCATCGAGGCGTCCTTCCCCCGGCAGGGGGGCCCGCCCCCACGTGAGGGCCAGAGCGGAGGGGGTCGCTGGGTCGCGCTGTAGCGCCGACGCCTCGGCGAGGCGGCTCGACGACGTGGCACGATGTTCTCTACGCCGACGTTCGGGAAGAAGAAGATGTGTTCTACGCCGACGTTCTCTACGCCGACGTTCGCGACGACGTGGCACATCAGCTTTTGAAGAAGAAGAAGAATAATAAACACAACGCCATAAAGGTAAAGATGAAACGCCATAAGAGAAGTGATCATTGGCACCCTTGACAGTAGAAAAACGCCATACACATAAACTGTTGGCGCTCCGCGCGGATTTCTCGGATCTGCGCTGGGGCCCCCCGTGCGGCGCCTCCGGCGCCACTCCTGGCGCGCTCCGCGCGGCAGGGAGGGGGGTCCAGCGCAGATCCAAGACATCCGTGCGGAGCGCCAGAAGTTTATATTTATGGCGTTGTTTCTTCTTCTATCAAGGGTGCCCCTGGTCCAGATTGTCCCCAGATCTTTGCTCCATTTCGGAGCCCCTGGGGCCCTCTGGGCCTCGTCAGGGGTGCTCTGGAGGCCGTGGGGACCTCCGCGGAGCTCCTGAGGGCACCTTTGGCCAGGGGCACTTCAGGCAACACCCGAGATGTCGCCGATGAATCGCCGACCCCCTACTGGGACTCTATATGGGCGGCCCCCGGCGTCGCGGCGTCAAGCTTTCGCGGCCCGGGAAAGACGGCGAGGGAGCATGGTGCACGAGGAGGGCTGGAGAGGGCCTCCGAGCAGCGACAGACGGCACTCAGCAAGGACAAATGTAAATGCCGCAGCGTCTAACATACGAAATCAATTAACAGTGGACGCACTCGAAGGCACAAGCACAGCATAGTAATAATCATGACCGTGTGCCGGACATCATGAAAGGTAGCACATGACAACGACAGGCGCAAGTGGCATTGCACGCAAGCACATGAAGCACACGAGCAGACACCGTGGACGTTTTTACGGTACATCGGTGCAGACACGGGGCCGAGAACACAAAGAAAACGCGACAAACGATCGAGATGCGAACCAACATGCGAAAGTCATCAGTCGTTGCGCATTGTTGGTTCGCATTGCAGTCACACCCGTGGTATACAGATGCCGGCTCTGCGATGCCATACGTTCGGGCACATGCACATGATGTTTGCGGCAATGGTTGACGCACACGGCAGACGAGTATGTCTAAAGGAGCACAAACAGATAACAGGCACACGCGCACGAAACGCACAGTAGTTCTGTGGTGGGGGCTCGTCGGCTTACAGTATTTCCTTGGTTGTTTTAGTCGAGCCAGTATCCGTTTCAACAACCACTTCAGGAGTTGCCGTGGGAAGGCCCAAGATAACGATGCCCCGCACCATGGAGCCCCGAGCCTTTAACCCCCTGGCGCTGCTGTCGCGAGTTGCTTGTTACTCCTTCGTGTCTTCCGCATGCTCATGCACCTTCCCTCCTCCCGCTTCATCCCCTTCCTCCTCCCTGCTCCTCTTTCAGCATCTCTTGATCCCCCTTCCCATCCCACATTTACAGGACCACCGCCTGGAGGTTCACTTTTTGGGGACCTCGGCAGGCGGTGGATATGGACAGATTCGGGCCCCATGGGGCCAAAATATATCCATATCCACTTCCCGCTGGGGCACCAGGACGTCGTTTCCCAGGCGGTGGGAATGGATAAATCCCCGCCTCGCAACATTCCCTCCCCGCCACCTTGCAACCCCTGGAGTCAGCGAGCACATGCCAGAAAGACGAACGGCGCCTACCGGCCTGCATGGCTGGCGCCCAGGTTCTACCGGTATGGCATGACGTCTGGGTACAGACAGATGACCCTGGGCGCCGCGTGTCGCCATGCACGCGGTCAGTGCGCGCGGTCGCATACGCACGTGCGCCAGCCAAGCCATGAAGCCCCCTGACCTTCCCGGAGGGTTGAGAAAGGGCACCAGGATCTCGACATCAAAAGTCCTGTCGGGGCTTTTCAAGCATGCCAGATAGGCCCTACAGGTCTGGAGGGCTAGTTTCCAGCACTCTGGAAGGTCAGGGCCTGACCCCCCTCCCTGCTCCACCGCCGCCCTGAGGAGGAGGAGGAGGAGGAGGAGGAGGAGGAGGAGGAGGAGGAGGAGGAGGATGTGGAGGAGGAGGAGGAGGAGGAGGAGGAGGAGGGGAGGAGGGGGAGGAGGAGGCTCCACCGCCGCCCTCCTCGTCCCCGCCCCGCCGCGCCCCGCTCCGCCCCCCGCCCCCCCTCCCTGGAGAGCGCCAGCGCGCAGAGCAGAGAGGCGCCGCCCGGGGGCTCTCCGGAGACGGAGCTCCATGCACACGGGAGGAGGAGGAGCAGGAGGACAGGAGGAGGAGGAGGAGGTGGAGCAGGAGGAGGAGGAGGAGGAGGAGGAGGAGGAGGAGGTGGAGGAGGAGGCTCCACCGCCGCCCTCCTCGTCCACGCCCCGCACCGCCCTGCTACGCCCCGCCCCCCCCCCCTGGAGAGCGCCGGCGCAGAGCAGAAAGGCTCTGCCCGGGGCTCTCCGGAGGCGGAGCTCCATGAGCTCGTTTTTTTTGGGCTCGGGCCCGCCCCCCCCCCTCCACCCCCCCCACCTCTCGCCCCTCTTCAGGCGAATACCAGCGTGCAAGTGCCTTTCGACTGGCGTGATTTCCGCGCCCTCCCGAACGTGCAAGTCGTTTGCGGCTTGCTTCAGGCTCAGCCCCCCCCCCCGTCCGTGCAAGTAAACTTGCCAGAGTCTAAAAAAACAGGCTCCATGCACACGGGGGGTCAGCCAGAGCGCCAGAGTTTGCAGGGGATCCTGCAGGGCCAGGGCCGCATGGACCCGGTTTCGGGTGCAGGATTTTGCCAGGCCTTTTTAACGGAGAATGTTGTATTTGTGCCGTTTTGGACGAAGTACTACCTTTTCTGAATTCGTTTAAGATTACTGATCGTTATACCTGTAACACGTACGTAACCCTAACACCAAACCCTAGACTCTGGCAGGTTTACTTGCATGGCGTTCGCCCCCCCACCCACCCCCTCGCCCCTCTTCAAGCGAATACTAGCGTGCAAGTGCCTTTCGACTTGCGTGATTTCCGCGCCCTCCCGAACGTGCAAGTCGTTTGCGGCTTGCTTCAGGCTCAGCCCCCCCCCCCGTCCGTGCAAGTAAACTTGCCAGAGTCTAAAAAAAAACAGGCTCCATGCACACGGGGGGTCAGCCAGAGCGCCAGAGCTTGCAGGGGATCCTGCAGGGCCAGGGCCGCATGGACCCGGGTTCGGGTGCGGGATCTTGCAGGATGTTGCCCCCGGTGGCCTTTGAACGGAGAATTTTGTATTTCTGCCCGTTTGGACGAAGTACTACCACTTCTGACTTCGTTGAAGTTTACTGATCGGTATACCTGTAGCACGTATGTAACCCTAACACCTAACCCTAACACCTAACCCTAACACCAAACCCTAACCCTATCACCTAACCCTAACACCTAACACCTAACCCTAACACCCAACACCTAACACCTAATCCTAACACTTAACACCCAACACCTAACACCCACAGGATCTTACAAGGCCTGACTGACCCAGGTCTGGATTGACCCGGGTCAGGAAATCTCCGACCCAGGACGAAAGACACGAGGGGTTCAGCTCGGACGGCCGCGTGGAAGCTTGAGGGTCAGCGAGGGCGACGTCGTCCGAGCAGCGTTCTGCTGTGGGATCTCCAGGGCTTCCCTTGGGGGGGTATCGACGCCAAGCTTTTAGGTGTTCCAAACTACTTTAGCCTTGACCACCAGAAAGAATTCCGAGCGCCAAGAATGAACCGAAACTGGAGGGTTTCCACGTGTGGGGCCCTGGGAGGCGATACTCGTTCGACACTGTTTCGATACTTTTCTGGGTGCTCGAAATTAATTCTGGGATGCGATGGAGGCAACATGAGCCAAGCTGGAGGTCGAAACATGCCGAATACCGCCCGTCGTACCTTCCGCCACGAAGGGAAGTGCTGCTCAGAAGTATGTCGCGGCTCTCGCATGTCCCTCCCCCCGCCCAGCCGTCACCGTTACCTGGGGCCCCCGACCCGCTCCTCCCCGGGAGACGACCGTTATCCCAAACACTTTCAACATATCTCAAGGCATTGTCCCGAGGCTCAGTGAGGGCCCCCAGAGAGGCCGAAGCTTGCCGATGACCACTCGTCGTGTCTCTGGTTTCGCCCCAACGAGAGGCCCAGACCCCGACGCCATGATTTTTTCATGACGTGGACCCCAGACCTCGTGTTGTGAAAAAATCTCGGCGGCGAGCGAGGGAGGGAAGTGAGAAGCGGCGGGTCTTTTCAGAAGGCTCGGAAGTCCCCGGTCTTCTGAGAAGTTTCCTGAGCCTTCCCCGAAGTGAGTGAAAAATTTCTCAGGAGGCGCGAGGGCTTCTGAGAAGTCCCGCCGCCTTCCGAGAAGGCCTTCTCCTTCTCTTTTCCCCCCTTGCTCGCCGCCAAACATCACGACGGGAGGGTGTTCGCTCTTTTCGGCCTCCACGGACCCTCACTGGGCCTTGGGATCTTCAACAAAAACGACTCATGATGAGAAACCGGTCCCGGGCAAGGGGTCCAGACCTTTGGGGGTCGACGTTGTGAAAAAATCGCGGCGTCGGGGGTCTGGGACCCCCAGGGGTCTCCACCCCTTCCCCCTGCAGGACCAGTGTTTCATCCTGACTCGTTCTTGACAGTCCCAGGGCCCGGCGAGTGCTCCCGGAGGCCGCAACTGGGGGGCGCGCGAGGGGGGCGATAAGTAAATGGAGGGGGCTGCGAGGGCTGCCGAACAGGGGCCCGCTAGGTACTCGAGGGCTCCCAAAGGGGCGCTTTCGGGCCCCAAAGGGGCGCCCGACAATCTGTTCGTCAGGATTTTGCTCGTGACCCGAGGGCGTTTGGGGGAGGTGGGGTAGAGAACTCTCCAGTGCGGTCGCCCCTTGGCCGTGTTCACCGTTGTGTATCTACCGGAGGTCGGGGAGTGGGATCGCAGTGGGACGGCCCCCCACCGAAAAATTGGTTTCGGTGTCGTGTTCGTCTCGCGGGTGCGGGCGAGCGAGAGGAATGACTCCGCTTTGGCGAGGGCGGGTTAAGACAAAAGGGCGCCTCTCTGGTGGGCTCAGCGTGGCCGGGGGTGTCCCGCCGTGGTGTCCCGTCGGTGTCCCCTGGTGTCTGCGGGCGGTGGCCGGGGGTGTCCCGCCGTGGTTGGTGTTGCGTCCGTGTTCCGTCGGTGTCCCGTCGGTGTCCCGTCGGTGTCCCGTCGGTTTCCCGTCGGTGTCCCGTCGGTGTCCCGACGGTGTCCCGACGGTGTCCAGTGGGTGTCCCGTCGGTGTCCTGTCGGTGTCCCGTCGATGTTCCGTCGGTCCTGGGGGCATTGTCGTCAGCATGGTCGTCTTGAAGATCCTCGCCAAGTCGTGAGCGCATCACCAGTATCGCCACCATCACAATTGTCGCGGTTGTCCTCGGTTGGTTCTTCCCCCCCCACCCTCCTTATCACCCGAAGGGTGATCGTATAGGGTATAGGTAGTATAGATACACATATATCGGAGATCGGGGAGTGAGATCGCAATGGGATGGAGAGCCTCCCACCAGGAAATCGGTTTCGGTGTCGGGTTCGTGTCGCGGGCGCGGGCGAGGCGAGGCTGCGTGGTCGAGCGAGAGGAGCGACCCCGCGGCCAGCTCGGGTTACGACAAAAACGACCGCCCCTCTGGTGGGCCCGGCGTGGCCGGGGGTGTCCCGCCGTGGCGTCCCGCCGTGGCGTCCCGCCGTGGTGTCCCGTCGGTGTCCGCGGGCGGTGGCCCGGGGTGGCCCGCCGTGGTGTCCCCTCGGTGTCTTGCATCGTCGTCTCGCATCGTCGCCACCTCAATCCTCTCAGTTGTCCGAGGCTGCCTCTTGTTGCCCCCCCAACCTCCTCATCACCCGAAGGGTGGTCGTATAGCGTATACAGGTTGTTTTGCATGTGTGATTTTGTTTGTGTGTGTGTGTGTTTGTATGTGTTTGTGTATATATATACATATACATATATGTGTGTATATATATATATATATATATATATATCCCTGGGGGCGAGGCCGGGGGCCCCAGGACAGGTGCCCCCACCCCCCATGGGGGGACGGGGGCTCATTTTCCCTGTGTTTTCACAGGGTTTCCGCGTCCTGGGCCTCGGAGGCCGCCGCCTCCAACCCCCCATGGGAGGACGGGGCGGCCGGGGAGGTCCAAAATAGTCCAGGAGGGCATCCAGAGGCTCCCAAGACGGCCCAAGCGGGCCCCAAGTCGCCGAAAGACCGCTCCAGGACGCCCAAGATAGGCTCAAGACAACCCGAGAGGCCCCCCAAGGCACTCCACGACGCTTCAAGACGCCTCTCCAAAGCGCTTCAAGAGGCCGAAATCGTTTATTTTATGAAGGTTTTGGACACATGTTGCTTTTCCCGCCTTCTCGGCTTTCCGACGCTCCACGACGGCTCAAAGGCCCCCCGCGGACGCCCCAAGAGAGCCCACGAGGCTTCCAAGAGGGGCTCAAGACGGCTCTGGAGGGCCCCAAGACGGCCCAAAACGCGCTCAAGACGGGCGAAGAGAGCCCCAAGACGGCCCAAGCGGGCCCGGAGTCGCCGAAAGACCGCTCCAGGACGCCCAAGATAGGCCCAAGACGGCCCGAGAGGCCCCCCAAGGCACTCCACGACGCTTCAAGACGCTTCTCCAGAGCGCTTCAAGAGGCCGAAATCGTCAAAAATACGAAGGTTTTCGAACGATTTTGACCTTCCAGCCTTTTCGGCTGTCCGACGTTCCAAGACGGCTCAATAGGCCCCCAGGAGCGCCCCAAGACGGCCCAAGAGGGCCCCAAGAGGGCCCCAGAGTCGCCCAAGACAGCCCAACAGAGCCCCAAGACGGCCCCAAGATGCGCCCAAGACGGGGACCACGACTCCAAGATTCGACCCTCCGGCTTGAAGGGTGCCCCAAGGAGCCCCCAAGAGGCCCCAGGAGGCCCCCAAGAGGCACCCAGGAGGCCCAAACGAGGCCTAAAGAGGCCACAAAACAGCCCCGAGGAGGCCCCACAACGGTCCCAAAACGGCTACCGAGAAACTGCGAAACTGCCTTCACGACGTCCCCGACAGGCCAACCACGAGATCCAAACCAACACCCATGAGGCCTCAGACCCACCACCCAGGGCACGGTGGCGGGAGCAGTGACAGCACTTGTTCACAGCATGTTCCGGCGGGAGCCTTCCGGAACACGTTGCAGGAGGAGGATGAAGATCAGGAGGAGAGAGAGCTGGAGTGGGAGGAGGAGGAGGAGGGGGGCGAGGAGGAGGAAGAGGTCTCCAAGACAGCTCGAAGATAGCCGAAGAGGCTTACACGAGGGCCCTGGGCGGCCCACGAGGGCCCCAAGGCGGTGCGGCGCCAGGGCGCCTACCACGTGTTGAAGAGGAGCCGCCCTCGGTCCTGCCAGCGGCTGCAAACACCGACATCGGAAAGCACGCGGCGCTGGGGCGATAGTCACGTTTTGAAAACAAACAGCCGCCCCTCCATCCTTGAAGCTGCTGCGACTTGTCGATGATGCTGCGACCGATCCGCCTGTCCCTCTTCTGTGCGAGCTCGCGTTCACAATCGGGGAAGTCCGCGCTAGAACCTAAGCGCGCGCGAAGCGCGCGTGTGTGTATATATATATATATATATATATATATATATATATATACGCTGCCGCCGCCGCCTCTGGCCCGCTGGCGCCGCCACCCCGCTGCGGTGCTTGCGCAGTGAGGGCCCGTCGGCTTCTCTTCTTTGCCTAGCCCTACGTCGGCCCGTCGGGGGCATTTGCCGAACGGCCGCGTGGCTTTCTCGCCCCGCCCGCGACGCTCAAAGTTATCGTGTGTGTGTGTGTGTGGTGCATGTGCGCGGGCGGCTCCCATAGTTGTGGCGGAAGCGGGAGAGGAGGCGGAAGCAGGCCGCCTGTGCGAGAGGTGAGTGCTTGGCAGGCGAGCGTGGATTAATTATGCTCGTGAGCTCTCGCTCAGCATTGCGGCACGCCCCGCGCGCGCCAGCGGCACTGCGTCACAAACCCCCATGCAACCTGCGAGCAGGCCTCCTTGGACGGGCCTCTACAGTCCCAGACATGCGACGTCTTGATTTTTTCAGGACGGCGTCCCCGGAAGTCCCGACCCTTTCCCCAGGACGTGTTTTTCATCCTGAGTAGTTTTTTGACGGTCCCGGGGCCCGGCGAGGGCACCCCGAGGCCGAAAATTTGGAAATCTTCCCGTCCTGATTACCTAGCAGCGAAACCTGATAGGCTTCTAGTGGTTTCAAAAGAGAGCATCATGACTCCCCAGGGGGGTCTGGGCAGATGCCGGACGGGATCCGGGGACTCCTTCTTTAGCAAACAGTAACGCACTTCGTGGTCTTCGAGTTCCCAGAACTCCATTCCTGGGCATGATTTTGAATGCCCGGAGCCAACTGTAGGCCACTTCGTGGTCTTCGAGTTCCCAGACTTCCATTCCTGGGCATGATTTTGAATGCCCGGAGCCAACTGTAGGCCACTTCGTGGTCTTCGAGTTCCCAGACTTCCATTCCTGGGCATGATTTTGAATGCCCGGAGCCAACTGTAGGCCACTTCGTGGTCTTCGAGTTCCCATACTCCATTCCTGGGCATGATGTGAATGCCCGGAGCCAACTGTAGGCCACTTCGTGGTCTTCGAGTTCCCAGAACTCCATTCCTGGGCATGATTTTGAATGCCCAGAGCCAACTGTAGGCCACTTTGTGTTCTTCGAGTTCCCAGAACTCCATTCCCGGGCCACATTTTGAATGCTGAGGCAGGCTGATTTGTGAGGCTGGGGCAGGCTGAGGCTGAGGCAGGCTGAGGCTGAGGCCGAGGCTGAAGGCAGACTGAGGCTGAGGCTGAAGCAGGCTGAGGCTGAGGCTGAGGCAGGCTGAGGCTGAGGCTGAGGCAGGCTGAGGCTGAGGCAGGCTGAGGCTGAGGCTGAGGCTGATGCAGGCTGAGGCTGAGGCAGGCTGAGGCTGAGGCCGAGGCTGAAGGCAGACTGAGGCTGAGGCTGAAGCAGGCTGAGGCTGAGGCTGAGGCAGGCTGAGGCTGAGGCTGAGGCAGGCTGATGCTGAGGCAGGCTGAGGCTGAGGCTGAGGCTGATGCAGGCTGAGGCTGAGGCAGGCTGAGGCTGAGGCCGAGGCTGAGGCAGACTGAGGCTGAGGCTGAAGCAGGCTGAGGCTGAGGCTGAGGCAGGCTGAGGCTGAGGCAGGCTGAGGCTGAGGCTGAGGCAGGCTGAGGCTGAGGCTGTGACTGCGACTGCCGTTGCCACTGCGACTGTCATCGCGAATGCGACTACGACTGCGAGAACAGCAGAATTCTACAACTGGATTCTCATCTGAATCTTAAGGGGAATGCTTCCAGATATAATCCTACACATCGCTGTTAGGCTGCTTTGCCGGGATATTTTTTTCACGCCGCGAGCACGTCTGGGGACCTGGCAGCGCAGAGGGGCAGCAGCAGGCAGGGGGAGGCCCGCGAGGGGAGCCCCGCCGGCCAGAGCAGCACCCGTGGCGCAGACGCCCGGCTGGCTTTGCGGGCCCCGGAAACGGCCGGGCCGTTTTTTTCACCGTTTCCAAAAAGATGTCCCTTGACCTTGAAAATGGAAACGGCAAGAAAACGGCGACCGGAAACGGCAAAAAAACTGCCCCAGGAGTGGAACCGGAGCCGGAGCCGGTCAAAAAACGGCGACGGGACCGGTAAAGAAACGGCGTCGGAACCCGCAAAAAAAAACGGCACAACGGAACCGGTAACAAAACGGCCCTGTCGTTTCCAGGGCCCGCCGGCCAGAGCAGCACCCGTGGCGCAGCCGCCCGGCTGGCGTCCCCCGGGCGCGGCGGGCCCTCGGATGGCCTTCGGCGCGGTGGTGCGGCAGAGGGCCCCGTCGCTGCCGCGCGAGGCGCGGGCTCCCTGCCAAGGGCTTTCGGGTGGTGCCAGAGGGTAGGGTATCCCCTGGGTTTCCATGGGTGCCCCTCCTCCTCCTCCTCCTCCTCCTCCTCCTCCTCCTCCTCCTCCTCCTCCTCCTCCTCCTCCTCCTCCTCCCCCTCCTGGGAGCAAAAGGAGCCACCACCCTCCTCCGCCCGCGCGTGCCTCTCCTCCTCCTCCTCCCCCTCCTCCTCATAATCCTCCTCCCTCCCGTCTCCCCCTCTCCTCCTCCCTCCTCCCTCTTTCCTTCTACCTCCTCCTCATTCTGCCCCTCCGTCTTCTGTTCTCTCCCCATCCGCCGCCATCGCGCCCGCTGGGCCACCGCGCCCGTCGCTGCCGAGCGAGGCTAATTGGGGCTCTTGCCATGGTTTTCGGGTGGTGCCAGACCCTTCAGGTGTGGCCTCTCAGATTGGGACCAGTTGTCCTACAGTCGGGGCCTCCAGAGTGCTTTGGGTTCTATGGTTTTGCTATGGAAAGCGTGACGTTTGCACATCGAAAATCAATGGGCGTCCTGGGATCCCAGGGTTGGGTGTCTTGTGCAAGGTTCCCTGTGGTCTGACCTCCACTGTATGTCTAGGCCTTTCAGATCGGGACCAGTTGGCCTACGTGTTCTTTTGGTTTGGCTCGTGCTTCGAGATCTTCCCCACTCCGCAGCCGCGCCTCGTCGAGAGCGTTTCGGGGGTGCCATGAGCGTGCCGAACGGCCGCCCGAGGCCCGAGTTATGCCCCGAACACCCCTCCGGGCCTTACCAGTCGGATCCGAGCTGATGGGGCCGGGAGATCACGCCGCATCGGCGATGCATCGGCGATGCGGCTCGATGAGGATCTCGACTTTCGCCACGCCGGCATCGCTGCTGCATTCCCTACGTCGCCGATGCATCGCCGATGCATCGGCGATGTGCCGGCGATTCAGTGCAGTCCTCCGAACCCACCTCGAGCCCAGCCTTATAAGAGGCTCTGTTCGAGTGCAATTCCTTTGATGTTTGATCCACGTGCGGCGCTGGTATGTCCTTGGTCGAAAACTGGCCGAATCTGGATTAGTCCCGCTGAAATCCTGTTGAATCCTGGTTGTAGTCGGCCTACTAATCCGATTCAGAGGCCCCTTCATCGCCGTTCGTACCTTTCACATGATCGTTCTGACGAAGACCCCCCAAGAGCTGCTTCCCAAGACCCTGAGATCCGGGCAATGGACGTTTTTTGCCCAGATTCGGGCTCCGGGACCTTCACAGGTGGATCCGGTTCGAACACGTGCCACAGGAAGAAGGGGTTTGGGGCTCCAGTCGTGATTGTTTTCGATGCTGCAATGCCGTCGCAATGTCGGATCTCAGGGGAGGTGCCCCCCCAGCTTTTCAAGTTTGCCCCCACGGCCTCCAGAGCACCCCATAACGAGGCCCAGAGGGCCCCAGCGGTTGCAACAGATAGCGAAAAGCTGGAGGCACCTTGGGGCTAAGGACACCTATTGCACCCTCCGAGTCGTGTCTCTGCTCCTGCGGTGCCTCCAGAACTCCCAGGGAGGCCCCGCAGCTGCCAGAGCTCCAGGCTCCCAGGCAGGTCGGAGATGGGGTCGGCGGCATGCGCCGACGTCGCCGATGCACCGACGATGCGCCCTGATGTAGCTCCCAAATTCTCCCACGCCGACAGCATCGATGCATCGCCAACGTCGCCCATGCGTCGCTGATACGTCTTTACTACATTGGCGATGCGGCGCGATCCTCCGACCGCACCCACTCGGACCCCACTTGGGAGGCTTCCAGGAGCATCTCGCCACGAAGGAAAGGGGTCCTGAGGTTTTTGCGCCGTTTTCAGGGTCCCTGGGCCCTTCATGAACCCAGGGGTTTCTCGAACAGCTTTTCAGGATAAAATGCTGGTTCTTGGGTTCTTGGTTTTCCCCAGGCCGCGTCTGTTTCATGCCAAGCGCCCCTTCCGAGGCCGACGGGACCTCGTTGGCTCATAAAAGGCACGACGGTTTGGGCGCACAGTGGGACACGGCCACTTCGGCAACCCCCGGCAGGTGTCGAGGGAGGCGGCGCTGGTGCCGGGCTTGCGGGCAGGCCACCATGTTGAACAGGGGTCTCGCTCGTGAGCGACACCAGCAAACAGGTTCGTCTGCGCTGACAGTGGCGCGTACCGAACTCTTTATGCCACTCTTCACTCCCAGAACGTTCCCCACAGGAGCGATGAAAAGACGCGGGCCTTGCGCGAGATGGCATCGCGACCGTACCGAGGTTGCTGCCACTCGGCGCGGACCCGTGCCACGAGACACCCTGCTTGCCTCCAGGGTGCCCTGGGTTTAAGACCGATGGCTTCGCAATGGAAAGCGTGACGCCCCCGCACCAAAAAACGATGGACATCCTGGGGCACTCCAGATTTCGTAATATAGGGAGGGGGGTCTCATTTCGGGAAGGGTCTCTTCCAGGCTATCTTGGAGGGCCTGGGGGGGTCTGGGGACGATGTTTTGGAGGGTTCTCCCAGGGGGGGGGGGTCTAAAACTTTTCGGCTGGGAGGGTTGAGACCCCCTCCCTTTTAATGCGAAATCTGGAGTATCTCAAGGCGGGGTGTCTTGCGGGAGGCTCCTCGTGGTCGAGCTCCTGCTGCAGGCAGCCCCGCGTCGAGGTCGCGCGTCGGCGCCCCCGCCTCCGCTGCCAGCGTGCGGCGCCGGCGGCCCGCGTGAGCCGCAGCGGGGGGTCGCGCTGCCATCTCGCGCAGGGCCCGCGCCTTTTCAGCGCCTCCTCCTCCTCCTCCTCCTCCTCCTCCTCCTCCTCCTCCTCCTCCTCCTCCTCCTCCTCCTCTCCTCTCCTCCTCCGCCTCCTCCTCCTCCTCCTCCTCCTCCTCGACCTCCTCTTCCGCCGCCGCCTCCTTCTCCTCCTCCTTCTCCTCCTCCTCGCTCCTTCTTCTCCCCCTCCGCGCCGGCGGCCCGTGTGAGCCGCAGCGGGAGGTCGCGCTGCCATCTCGCGCAAGGCCCGCGTCGTTTCATCGCTCCTGTGGGGAACGCTTAGGGTTTCAGATCGCTGAGGGGCAGCGGACGCGATCTGTGTTTCTGGGGCGACGGAGGAGGAGGCAATGCTTGTAGGGCAAGAGCAAGCCTAAGCAGCCCAATCGTCCTAAGGTCCGGACTTGTCGCGAATGGGTGTCGTAAGGAATGGTATTGACGGATCAAGCGCGCCGGCTGAGCGCATTGGGATCTGGCCCTGGAAACAACGCTGCCCCCCAAGCGACCTCCAAGCCTAGGGGATGAAGAGTGGCACAAACAGACGGTCGGGGCCCTGAAGAAGGAACCCTTTTGGTTGGGGAGGGGCTCCGCGTGCCTTAAGTGCTTCTCAGCTTGCCTCAGGTGTTCCTTATGTTCTCGATCGGGAATCGAAGTTTAACTTATGGAAAAAAAGGGCCCCGCCCCTTATTTAGGGTTCCTTAGGTCAACGCCCCGACGGTGATAACTGGGAGGTCCGCGCGGATTTCTCGGATCGGCGCTGGACCCCCCTCCCTGGCGCGCGGGCGGCGCCGAAAGCGCCGTCAGGGGGGGTCCAGCGCAGATCCGAGATATCCGCGCGGACATCCGGTTGTTTTATGTTTATGTCATTCTTCGTTCCGCTAAATGTGTTGCCAGACGTTTATAACCGTGCCCGACAGGCTGGGGCTGGCAGATGTGAAGATGAAGTCGGGTATGTTCCTCTACAGGAGGACTATTCAATAGTAGTCAAAACATGGTCTGGGGACAATTGATCTACTATCCGTAAGGGCTTCGCCCCCTTCCGCCGGGCCCCTCTCTCAGATAATGGGCAATGCAAGTGCGAAATCATGAGGCCTTGGCGCCGCCGTGAAGCAGCGTCGGGACTTCACGCGAAGACGATGAGTAATCGGCAAGACAAATTGGGATTATGATGATATTGTTGAATTCGGTGCTGTATTTCGAGGCTGCTCGCGCATTCTGCGCAAAAAGCTTTTCTACGAAGTATTGAAATGTTGCCAATCTCATCTGTTTTTTTTTTCTGCCACTGGTCCCACCGATCTGCGTGAGGGGCGCCACCGAATTTCAAGACATGTGGCAACTCCCATGTGTTTGTCGACCCTGACCCCGCCGAACTGCATGAGGAGTGCCACCGAATTTCAACAATGTGGCAATTCTTGTTTGTGTTTTTGGAACCTGACCCCGCCGATCTGCGTGGAGGTCACTGTATTTCAAAACATGTTGCAAATCCAATAGGATTTTCGACCCTGACCCTGCCGGTCTGCAAGAGGGGTGCCACCGAATTTCAGAAGTGTGGCAAATCCCTTGTGTTGTTGGACCCTGACCCCGCCGATCTGCGTGAGGGCTGTTACCGAATGTCTAGACATGTGGCAAAACCCATGGGTTTTCCGACCCTGACCCCGCCGATCCGCGTGATGGGGTGCCACTGAGTTTGAAACATGTGGCAAATCTCATTGTTTTTTCGACTCTGACCCGGCCGACCTGCGTGAGGGGTGCTTCCGACTTCCAACAATCTGGCACATCCAATGGGTTGTTCGACCCTGACCCCGCCGATCTGCGTGAGAGGTGTTACCGAATGTCTAGACATGTGGCAAAACCCATGGGTTTTCCGACCCTGACCCCGCCGATCTGCGCGAGGGGTGCTACCGAATTTGGGAAATATGCGAATCTCATGGGTTTTCCGACCCTGACCCCGCCGATCTGCGTGAGGGGTGCTACCGAATTTTAGAAATGTCGCAAATCCCATGTGGTTTTGGACCCTGACCCCGCCGATCTGTGTGAGAGGCGCTGCCGAATTTCATACATGTGGAAAATCCCATTGGTTTTTCGACCCTGATCCTGCCGATCTACGTGAGGGGTGCCGCCGAATTTCACAAACGTGGCAAATCTCATAGGTTTTTCGACCCTGATCCCGCCGATATACGTGAAGGGTACCGCCGAATTGTTCACAAATGTGGCAAATCCCATGTGGTTTTGGACCCTGGCCCCGCCGATCTGCGTGAGAGACGCCGCCGAATTTCAGAATTGTGGTAAAGACCATGTGTTCTTAGACCCCGACCCTGCTGATCTGTGTGAGAGGTGCCGCCGAATTTAAGAAATGTTGCAAATCCCATTGTTTTTTTGACCCTGACCCCGCCGATCTGCGTGAGGGGTGCCACCGAATTTAAGACATGTTGCAAATCCCATTTGTTTTTGGACCCTGACCCCGCCGATCTGCGTGAGGGGTGTAAATTTCGACCCCCCAGAAATTCAGAGACCCCTCCCGGGACGTGTTGACAAAGGCGGTGTTCGGCCCCCCCCCTCGCGAGGTCTACAACAAGGAACAGTAAGCAACAAGAAGCAGAACTGCAACAGTGGAAAATGGAAACTGGAACTGGTGCAGGGAACAGCAAACCCTGAGCTTACAGCCTGGTGGCCCCACAAGTGGGCCGGCGGAATTCTGATTACTTTTGAATATGCTTTGGGCATTTGAATCTTACTCCAAAATCCACCTGTGGGAGGACATGCCCGACCTAATGTGAAGAGAGGGGCCCTCCGCCAGCCCTGCAGACGTCGGCGGCCAGGCCCGCCTCTCGCCAGCCCTGCATGCCGCGACCGCCAGGCCCGGGATCTCCCGAGGGGTCTCGGAGAGTCCGGACGGGAGGATCCTGCCTCGAAAAGACGCCAATACCACTCAGAGAAAAAACATACCCAGACATGCTCGCGTCGTTAAAACATCAGGACGGAAGGTTTTGGCTAGTTTTCGGCCTCGGGCGGCCCTCGCAGGGGGGGGCTCGGGAGACTCAACAACGACACTGGATGAAAAGCCGGTCCTGGGTAAATCGGGCCGGACGAAAGGGGGGATGAGGAAATGAGGTACGAAATCTGCTGCATGCAGTTGGTTTCAGCCCCATCGGGGAGCCCATTCCTCGATACATGGGCGCCTCCGGCGCCCGGAGGCGCTAGGAAAATCAGCTACGCGAGCTGATTATCAAACCCCCCCTTTGCTATCCCCCCCTTTCGCCCGGCCCGAGGAAAGGGTCGGGACTTCGGGACGCCGTCATGAAAAATCAGGACGTCGCCTGTCTGGGCTTAGAACAATATTAAGCTAAATCTTGAATTGCGCATCGATTTAACATCAGTAGTCTACAATGGGGGCCCATGCCAAGAGACACCCTGCTTGCCTCCAGGGTGTTCTGGGTTTCTTCAGTTTCGATGTTTTGGCTATGGGGAGCGTGAGGCCTCCACACCAAAAGTCAGTGGACGTCCTGGGGTCTCAGGGTTGGATGTGTTGTGGAAGGTGTCTTGTGGTCGGGCCTCCATGGTAGGCTTTGCAGCTGACGTACATCAAGAACGTAGTTCGATCCCACACCAATGATCGAGAACCGGCAAGGGGAACGCGCGAAAAACGAGCACCGAGAGACATACAGCAAGGATGCACGTCGAGAACCGGCACTAAGGACAGATAACAATGACATGCATCAGTTATGTGCATCAAGCACGTGCGTCTCGAGCAGCTTTCAACGGCATACATCAACACTGCATACCACCCCACTCCGCTGGGCCTTCCAGGAGTCTACGAACGTGGCGACAGGAACTCACATCGCAGACCCCCAGGGAATCGCGAGGTCTCGGAGCCGCGAGGTCTTGGCTGGATCTGCGTACCAACCCACTCCGCTGTGCCTCCCAGGAGCCCACGAAAGTGGCGGCAGGTTGCGCACTTCGCAACCCTTCACGGAGCCGCGAGGTCTCGGCTGGACCTGCGTACCACCCCACTCCGCTGGGCCTCCCAGGAGCGCACGGGAGCGGCGGCAGGTTGCACACTTCGCAGCCCTCCAGGGAGTTGTGAGGAGGAGGGGGAGGAGGGGGGAGGGGGACGAGGGGGAGGAGGGGGAGGAGGGGGAGGCGGGGGGAGGGACGGAGACCAAAGCGCTCTATTGAGAACGAGAACCCAACACGTGAGAGTCGGGAAGGATACCATCCCTGGAGGGCCGAAGGCCCGCCAGTCCTCAACCTGGATCGCACCAAGGCGGCGAGACTTATCAGAAGCCCTCCCGCCTTCTAAGAGTTAGGATGCTCCAACCTGCTTCAGCCTCGATCACCAGAAAAAAAAATCGAGCACCAAGAAAGTACCGAAACTGGAGGGTTTTGATGTGTCGGGCTCTGGGAGGCGATACTCGTTCGACACTGTTTCGATACTCTATCGGGACGCTCGAAACTATTTCTGGGATGTGGTTCTTGAGCGCGATGGGAGCAACTTAAGCTAAGAGGTTCTCTGTGTCTTCGGAGAGCGCACAGACAACTTTTCCGAAGGCCGCGGAGGACTTCGAGCCTTCTGAGAAGGCCGTCCCCTTCTCATTTCCCCCCCCTCGCTTGTTGCCCAGTTATGTATGGCCTCACCCAGCGTATCAGTGGGCTACACGTGCTCTGAGCGGCTCAGGGTGATGGGATAATTCCGCGAAGTGGGCTCCGCCCCTGAGCCGAGATCCGTACACCCCCGAGCCACATACAGTGCATGTGCAGCCCGCTTCTGAGCTAGGTTAGGCCAGATATGAGCCACATCAGCATCCACCGGCACCCCCCTTTGAGCACCTCCCCTGATCCAAGTGTACTTCCCCTCGGCTGGCCTGTCGGGCATGCCTCCCTACAGGCGGATATTGGAGGGATTAAAGAGAACAAGACATGTAAAACAACATTCTCTTCATATAATATTCAAAAATATTCAAAAAATCGTCCCCAGAGTATTGTTTACTACTTTTGGATATTCCTCCTGTAGAGGGACACGCCCGACTTAGGGCTGGCCCCGTCTGCTGGCCCCGCGACGGCCCCTCTCGCGGAGACCCGACGGCACGCCGGGGGTTCTCCCAGAGGGCACGGCGCTTTGCTGCTCGGCGGAGCCGGGTTGGGCTGGACGGGGGGTGGGGGGCGTGGCCAAGCTAGGCGCGCTCGCGCCACAGCTGACATCCGACCCTGCCACCCTAGACATGATCGCCTCGTTGAGAAAGCAGGGCGGCAAGGTGATCGCTATTTTCGACCCCTGGAGACCCTCGCCGGCCCCCGGGAGCCTCCAAACAACGACTCGGGAGGAAAAACGGGCCCTGGGGAAAGGGTCAGGATTAAGTCGGGCCTGTCCCTCTACAGGGGGGAAAATTTAAAATTAGTTTTAAAATAATAGGTGTTTTGCAGTTTTTGTTTTTAGCATGTTTGGTGTTCTTTTTGTTGTGGGGTGTGGGGGGGGGGACATTTTATTTTTCGCCAGACATCCCCCTGTAGGGGGACAGGCCCGACCTAAGGTCAGGACTTCCGGGGACGCCGTACTAAACAAATCAGGACGTTGCATGTCTGGGTCCCTCCCACCCATCCCTGAGCATGCAACTCCTGGGAGGGTAACTTCTGAGCTTGCGCCGGTGCATCCCCGGTTGAAGGTGGGGCTTATTTGGTGCAGTTTCGCCTCATTTGGATTGACCATGCCTGATCCAGCTTAGTCCCGCTTGATCAGCCTTAACCCTGGGTGCAATCCAGCCTGACCTTGCTCAGTGGCCCCTGAGTCGGGCGTAGTAGCCCTTTCTCGTTCCTGCGAAGACCTCCCAGACGCTGCCTCCTAACATCTCGTCCGATGGCCCTCGGCCCAAGCACCCATTCCATCCATTTGTACCCTCCCCACTCTCCTTTCTGCGAACATTGCAACGCCTGGAGAGAATCACAACCATAGCCCCAGGGCCTATCCGCTCCATGTTTCGAGCCCGATCGATCTGTGAGTGTCTGGGGGCCCAGAACCAGGCGAATGCGTTCGTTGGTCAAAGTGGCATTGGCAAGATCCCTCTGGAGCCCCCGCGGCGTCCCAAGGCGGGATCCCTTCCCTGACCTCCCAGAGTGCTAAAAACTAGCCCTCCAGACCTGTAGACCTCTGGACTGCTAAACAGAAAAACGACTGGGATTCAGATTTTAGATGTCGAGATCTTGGGGCTACTTGTCAGCCCTCCTGCAGCAGGTCAGGGTTCAAGAGGCAACTACTGGGAGGTCCTCGCAGGAAGGAGGATCAATCCCCCTTGGGGGGCTGCCACGCTGGATGAGGCCGCAAGCTGGACGGGGCCAAGCTAGAGTAAGCCGGACTTTGGACCAGGGCAAACCCAGACCCCGACGTCATGATTATTTCACAACGTCGACCCCCAGAGGTTTGGACCCATTACCCGGGACCGGTTTCTCATCCTGAGTCGTTTTTTTGCGAGGGCCCCCAGATTCCGAAAGTGGCAAACAACTTCCCGTCTTGATTTTTCCATTGCTCGAGGGGGTCTGGGAACTCAGAAGTCACCCTCCCAGAAGTCGACCTCCCAGGTTGTCCCCCACCGCCCGCGCAGGGGGCGCCCACGAGAGCGCCCGGGCCCGCGCTGGCGAGCTGGAGGCCCGGTGCACGCGCCTGGCGGCCAGCGAGGAGCGCCTGCTGGAGAGCCTGCGGCAGCTGCGGCAGCCGAGGGGCCAAAAGAAGCAGTGCGGTCGGCAGCGCGCGGAAGGGCCTCGTGACGTGTTTTGTCCGGCGTCGGGGAGGAGGGGGAGGGGAAGAAGGAGGAGGAGGAGGAGGAGGAGGAGGAGGAGGAGAAGGAGAGGAGGAGGAGAAGGAGGAGGAGGAGGAGGAGGAGGAAGGGAGGAGGGGAAGGAGGAGGAGGAGGAAGAGGAGGAGGAGGAGGAGGAAACCGTAACCATTTTGGTCAAGGGGCCTGTTCCTGAACTTCCAGCCTCGCTCAAGAGATTGTGGCGTGTTCAGGGTTCCGACCCTTCAGAGTCTTCCTGGCCAGGGGTTCGCGACCCCACCCTCTTACCTTGCGGAACCTCGGTCCTTTTGCGAGCGCCGTCCCATGGGGTGGCAATGTGGCTCTCGTGGCAGTGGCAGATGTACTGCTAAGTGGGCTTGCCAGAAGTGTGGATGTCGGAAGAATCTGTACTACTGGAAATGATGTAAGCATTGTGGGGCGCGACCCGAAGGTGTCAGTCCATCAGTACCCCCTAAGTTTCGAGGAGTTCGGAAAGACTGGGAACATCAGAGCCAGAGGGAGGAGGGGAAGGTGGAGGGCAGCAGGATTCGGGCAAGGCACGCCACAGTGCCAGAGGTAAGGTAAAGGTTCCGCCCCAGCTAAAGCGCTTCAGCTGGACAGTGAACTCCAGCAGTGCCTTGGACAATCCGAGGCTGAGAGGGCCTTGGCAGCAGAGGTGCAGTGAGGAGTGGGTGCCACTCGCCAGGACAAGTTGGAGGCCCTTCCCCCTGGGATCAGGTTCCAGCGTGCTGAACAGGCAGCCGGCAGGGCTGAGAAACGTGTCGCTGCAGCTGGGCGGCGCCAGGCCGATCTCATCAAAGAAAGTAGGGAGCTGGAGGAGACCATTCGCTTGGCAGGAGAGGATATCGTCAAACCGAAGCAGGAAATGGATACAGAAAAGGAGCGCAGGAGGACGAACGGCCAGACATGAGAAGATCAAGCGTCTCGCCTGAAGTTCGAAGGTGCTGCTTCCAGCTATGACCCAAAGGTTCAGAAGGCCCTCGAGTCGATTCTTGATGAGGTTATGCCCGCACCCAACCCCGTACCCAGTGAGGAGGAGGAGGAGGAGGAGGAACGGGCAGGTTTTCGAAAAGGACGATGGGACCCGCCAACAAGAGTTCCCGCATGCCCTTTCCAGGAACCTCGGACTAGGACTTTTGCGCGCCCAGCAGATATTTCGACCCGTCGCTTTTTTTCTGAGGGACGTGGTCAAGGGCTGGGAGACGGGAGAGGAGGCAGAGGAGAAGGCAAGGAAGGAGCGAGAGGAGCAGGTGGCAGGGCCGAGGCGGTAGCAATTGGAGGAGCAGGAGCAGAAGCGCAACCAGCAGCACCAGGTACGCCCGCAGCAGCCCCCAGCACACCTGCAGCGGCAGCTGCAGCAGCAGACTCCCCAAAGGCAGCAGGCAGCACCCGGATGTCGTGATGGCGGCGCAGAGGTTGGAAGTGACAGAGGAGACAGGCGGGGGAGCAGGTCCCCCAGGCGTGAGCAGATATGGGCAGCATCTGGCCGCGGAGCGCCACCCAGCAGGGGGCATGCCCCTCAACGCCTTTGCTGTGAATGGTTCTGGGTGGGGATCGGTTTTCGCCGAGGTTGAGCGCGCGAAATGTGTCGGTGTCTGTAGAGCACCGTCTTCGGGGGTCAGAGCTCAAGGAGAGGGCCATTCAGTTGACGAGGCTCGGTTGGAAGAGCTTTTGGACGGAAGCAGGAGTTTCTTTGGAGGGCAACCCGATCGCTGGTGCATGTCTTATGGCATGTTGGTGTCTGGATGCACGGTCTCCATCTTCGTCGGTCGTTCCCCAAAGTGCTGCCCACTGCTATATCAGAACAGCAGCTGTCGGGACCTCTGGGGTGTATTCGGCCAGCTTCAAGGCCAGCATAGGTATGACCAGAGATAACATGCCACTGCTCAGGGTCTTCGGTGCTCACGCGTTGCCCCCAGGTGTTCCTCTCATTGCGGCAGGCGGCTGGAACCGCGCGCCATGATCATTGCGAGAATCAGTGGGTCTAAAGGTTATACCGGCCACCATTGGGAGTGTTATACATTATCATTCGCATGTGTACACCAAGGAAGGCAAGTCTAGAAGCGATATGTTGGACTACTTTACCTTGAGCTGTACCATTTCGGCCACCACTTCGGACCCGGAATTTGATCTGACCAGTGTTCCCTCGCCTCGCAGGCCTGCGTCCATTTCGGTAAAGCGCGCTGTGAATGACTTCACTGTGCCTGTCCGCAAGAGGTTCGCCAGGCCTCCTGCCCACTCTGCGGCGGGCCCTCAGGCCCCGCCTCCAGATTACCACCAGATTGCTGTGAAGCTGGACGGTCTCTTGGAGGAGGCTAGAATAGGAGGCTTACTGCATGCGCTCTCGGGAGATGTGAAACAGAGAGGCCAGCAGGTCTTGGATGGGACCCGCCAGGACTGGGGCCCAAAAGCTTGGCAGGAGTTCTGGGTTGCAACGCAGTCCCCACCCGCGGTTGGGGCGCCTGCTGGGGGGCGTTTCGCTATAGATCTCAGACCAGCGAGGACGGTTCCTACCACCAAACAGAACCCTCTCCCTACCCCAGGGCGAGCCATCCACTGGTGGAGGGACCGTCGCGTCGAGCCGCGCCGACTGCGCGCCCGCAGGGGGGCAGTCAGCGCCGTCGGGACACTGTCGGACATTGCTCAGATCAGCGGGGCGCATCATTCATGCTGGAGGACCCTTGCATTCAACATAAAGGCGGCTGTCTGCATCATGATGCTTGATCACTTGCAGCTGCGCCTCCTGAAGCATCGCGCCTGGCCAGATCTTCAGCTGATGTCCGAAACGACTGCCTTCGTCGACGTCGCCAACATGTCCACTAAGCAACAGAACGCCGTAGAAAAAAAAAAGAGCTGAGGAGAGAGGGGGGGCAGCAGTGGTGCGAGCAGGCGCTGGCAGGAGGGGCAGGAGCAGCGCGCGCCATGACCAGACTGTCGCCTGAGCACGAAGAGGAGGCTCACTGGGGAGAGGATGGCACTGTCGCTGGCGATATCCCAGCGGGGCTACATCACCAGAGGGAGCCTTGGAGCGCAGCATGGGCAGCTTCGGACACCCCTGATGTTTCAGAGCGCGCTTTCAACATCCACTCGAGTTGCCGCCCAGGGTTGAACCAGATTTCTTGCGCCGGCTCTCTCGGATTTTTAAGGCTCGGACGGCAGAAACTGGAAGCTGTCACCCGCAGCAGTTCTCCCTGCTTTCCTCGGCGAGCCTAAGCGTCATGTCTGGGATGTTCACTCCGATGACTGCAGTGAGTCGTGCGCCTACGTCTCAACAGTATGTGATCATGCAGTCACTCAGGAAACCCAGAAGAGGACGCCGCCCTTTTGGATCTCTCACGTCTTTGGAGCGCCTCCACGGGCTCACGCTGGCGTATAAAGCTAATGAGTTGGAGAGAAAGTTAGACAGTCGACCACAGTTGTCCATGGTCTTTGGGCAGGGGCCCTCTAGACGTAGTCTGGGGGCAGAGTGCCAAGGGGGAACCCTTATCACAGCGAGGGTATAATGTGTTTAGCGCTATCTGGGACCTCAAGCAGCGCTACGAGCACCTCTGCCGCGCCGTATTACGGAAGCAGGCTGCGCTGGTAGAATATCTTTTGGTCGCCTCATGCTATTTCTTCAGCATGTGCATATGGCAGAGAATCGTCGCCATGGACGGACATGCAGCCTCCCCGATCTGGTCAATACGTGGAGCGATTGCAGGAACGTCTACGGCAACATATGAGGTGAAAGCCTTCTCAGCGCCAGGTATCGCGGATTTTGCAGAGCCGCTGAAGTGCCAGAACTCAGCCCTTACGATCCACGTTGATGATTTCGCCTTGAATGCAGCTCAACCAGGCTTCTTCCAATGCGTCTCCATGGTGAGAGAGAGGGCCTCAGCGCTGGCCCAGTGGGCCACGCAAGAAGTAGGTGCCCCACTAGCTTGCGCTAAGCTCTCGGTGATTGGATCCCTCCCAGCCTTGGTTGAAGCAGCGAGTGCAGCCGCGGGGGTCCTGGCAGGTGCCCCCTGATGGCGCCCCCTGGAACCTGGGCGTGGACTGCAGTTTTGGGAAGCACAAACTTCGAACCCCAGGCGGATTCGCAACGAGCGCCCCCAGCACGCGTCCGCCAGGCCGGGGAAGCTCAAGGCCACCAAGGCTCCCAAATCTACCAAGGCTAAGCTTTCTTTATTGGACTGCAGAGCGCAGTGACGCACGGGGGCGAAGTCTCTGGCTACACCCCGAAAGGGTGGGCGCCCCGGGGCTCCATGGCTGCCGGGCCCCCTGGGATTTCACGAGCGGGGTCGCGTGATATTGGCGTGCATCTCTTCCCTGCCCGCGACCCCTATGCGCATTGCGGCCAGTGCGTTGAAGCGGTTTTGCAAAGTGCGGCGGCAAGCCGCAGCGATCTTCCTGAGAAGGTCTCTTGGCCGCGGCGATCGACGGGGCCTCTCGCCGACGCGCGCCTCTGGATGCGGGGGGCAGGGAATGGGTCGGACGGGCCAGCTATCATGGTCAGTCGTCGGGGCGTTCGGCGGTCGCTTACCCAGGATGGCCCATGTACTCTTGCTCAGCATTTCGCGAAGGACCGGGGGGGCGCCTTTTTGCAGCGTGCTCCAACGTCGAAGCTTGAAGATCACACAAATGACAGGGCCCAACAGATAATCGCGAGAGGTCTGTGGCGCGTCCCAGCGCGCCGATTGCTTGCAGGTAAGGAGGTGTCAGCGAGCCAGAAACGTTTCCTGGTGGCCGTGTTCTCTGGGGGCTACACCATGGCTGTAGACCTTAGGAGAGGGGGTGCAACGCTGACGGCAACAGCAATCACTGTTTGCGATCAGACGGCGCGCATCACTGCGCGCGGACATGGCCACACTTCGAAGCGGAGCGGGAAAGACTCGATCAGGATATATTGGAGATGGCGGAGCACACGGGGGAGGCAGATCCGCTCTTCACCCACCTCTGGTTGCCCATCCTTGTCCTGGCTTCCATTATTCTAGTGCCGTGATGAGCAATGTGTCGAAGTAGAACCGTGAAGGGAGCTATTTAGTTTTGGGTGGTAGCTCCTTCCATGGGGACAAATCTGGAGTGACCCGTGCGGGCTGGTGCGTTTGTCAAGTCAATGAGGACGGGGGCTTTTTGAGACGGACCCAGGGGCCCATGCCCTCTGCGTTCAACCAAACAGCACCGGCAGCAGAACACTTCGGAGTTGTAGCAGCGGTTTCCTCCACCCCGCACGTGGACTGTCGGAGCCTCATCGATGGTGCCACCGACTTATTCAGAACACGCTGTCTTGCCAACGCTCGTGCAGCCTATTGGAGACTTGCAGGGTCTCTGAGAGTAGATCTGCAGAAATGGAAGGCTTACAAACAGAAGTCGGATGCTTTGTCGCCCCAGGAACCGCTGCTAATCCGTGGCGGTGCCCATCCGGACAGCAAGGCTAAATACGCAGCCTACAACAGTTATCTTTCTGCCGATGATTCAGATGCCTTTAACAAGAGCTCGGAGTTGTTCAATTGGGCAACATTAGCTATGACAGTTGCGCTTGACTTATGGACACCGACTAAAGAGTTGTATGGTTCCCTGGAGCGGGTGCCCCTCCCCCCTCCCCTGCCCCCCTAAGCGCGTCGGCCGCGCAGTCTGGTGTGCGTTTGGGGTGTTTGGCGCTGTGTGTCCTGCCACGGATCGGTGAGCCAGCTCTTATGTAAGACGGCGTGCCGAAACCTGTCGGAGTCCATGCGTTCGTTTCGTAGTGCCGCGCTGAAGCCTGAGTGCCAACACATCCTTTGGGCCGCCCAAGCTGTGGATGGTGGTGTGCCAGGTGCTGTACTGTGCGGGTTGCGGAGCGATGGCGGCCAGTCGGGCTTCTAAGCCGCGTGATCCCGTGCGCCGCCCAGACCCTAAGTTCAGGGGCCTGGGCAAACTCAAGCGAGGGATACTGCCTGGAGGCACGGGTCAGGCCCTGGAGCGACCCTGGACTCTCAGAGGTTCCCCCGCCGAACCGCCCGCAGGACCCTCCGCCTCCTCCTCCACCGCCTCCTCCTCCTCCTCCTCCTCCTCCACCGCCTCTTCCTCCCAGGTTTGGCAGCGCTTGTCCAAGCTCCAGGCGTTCCGCTTTGGGCGGGGAGGGGCTAAACGTAGGGTCCTCCTCCTCCTCCTCCTCCTCCTCCTCCTCCTCCTCCTCCTCCTCCTCCTCCTCGGGGCAGAGATCCTATTTCACTTGAGCCGGGGCGGTGGCAAAACATCGTCTCGACGGGACCCCTCTGTCTCAAGCTTTCTGGTTTCACTTCTCTTTCTGACAGGGCGGGGCTGGCCACTGGCCGCCCGTCCCCACAGGGCGTAATAGGCGTACAAAATGTGAGGAGGAGGAGGAGGAGGAGGAGGAGGAGGACGAGGAGGAGGAGGAGGAGGAGGAGGAGGAGGAGGAGGAGGAGGGGGAGGAGTAGGAGGAGTAGGAGGAGGAGGAGGAGGAGGTGGAGGAGGAGGGGGAGGGGGAGGGGGAGGAAGAGGAGGAAGAGGGGGAGGAGGAGGTGGAGGAGGGGGAGGAGTGAATACATCGTCGTGCTTCTGTTGGGCTGCGCTGCTCGAGCCTGTCAGGCTGCTCTCCGCCCGCGGCGGGCTCAGGAGGCGCCCGAGTGGCGTCGGGTACCCATTGGGATAGCGCCGGTTTGGCGTCGTGTGGCCTCAATTAGCGTCGATGCAGCGTCGATTCGCGTCGGCGGGTGTCGATCCGCAAGAGCCAACAAGATGGCGTGGGAGGCTCCCATGAGTTGCCACAGAACTGGCACAGAACGAACCCGCGACGCGTGCTACTGCTATTTCGTACGCTTTTTGAATACGTTTGGCTGTACTTTTGGCCTCCATGGGGGCCCTTAGAGCTTCGGGAAAATGATTCAGGTTGAAAAGCCGGTTCTGGGAAAAGGTTGGGATTTCGGGAGACCGCGTATTGCAAAATTCAGGACGCCGCGTGTCTTGGAAGGGAGTAGGACAATTGCGCAGGCGTAAACCTGAGATCCTGGCGTCGCAATGATTCGAGCTGGGTGACTTCTCGCAGTTTGTGTCGGGCCCCTGCCTGGACCCGCACACATCAATCCAGTTCGAAACATGCTGCAGACAAATGGGACAGTGGTTGCGATGTTTTGCGATGTTGCTGTTTTTGTCGATACGCCGTATCTCCAAAAAAAAGTTGGCAGTCCCCAAACGGTATGGCAACCACATCGCGTGGCGAATAGGCGGGGTTTCTTGGCCTCGGGATGCGTGCTAGCAGCTGCGCCTCGCCGAGAACGTCCCAGGGTTGCCCAGAAAATCTTCTTGTGCGTAAAGGTCGAAACCCAGACCAATTGCCTTCCCCCATCCCCGACCCCGCGTACTGGTAACGGTCGTGCGAAGGGGGGGGGGGCGTGGACCGCCCTCCACATGCTGGTGCCCGCGCGCATATTTTGGCGAACGCACCACACCCCCGCCTCTCTGTGTCCCACCCCGCCCGGGGCCCAAGCTCCCACCCCCCCTTGGGCGCCGCGTAATGGGGGGTCATAGATGGGGGGGTGGCGAGGGTGGTTCGAAAAGGTACCCAAACGGTACCTAAACGAGCCCCCTGGGGCTCTGGAGGGGCCCGAAAGGGGTACGAAAGGGGACCTTTTCTGATCCCCCATTTGTGACCCCCCCATTAAGCCACGCCCAACCCCCCCCGCCTTCGGGTAACGACCGCTGGCGGAGGCGATTCTCCTGGCGAAGGCTTCGAGTCTCGCGGGGCAGGTGCGAGCGAAGCAGGAGCGGGCCAGGAGAAGGCCTGCGGCCAGGACTGGGGTCGAGCAGCAGTTGGGTTCGCGGGGGGGGGGGTCATTGTGTGGTGCGAGCCACATGCGCCGCCAATGTCGTGCACACTTCCCTCCCAGCTCTTTCACCCCGCTCCTTGCTTCCAGTGCGCGGCGGTGCGTCGCTGCCCGCCTGGCCCGCGGTGGCCCGAATCCCAGGCCCCGTTGTTGTTCGTGTTGTTGTTGCTGTTGCTGTTGCTGCTGCTGTTGCTGTAGTTGTTGTTGCTGCTGTTGTTGCTGTTGTTGTTGTTGTTGCTGTTGTTGTTGCTGCTGCTGCTGTTGTCGTTGTTGTAGTTGTTGTTGTAATTGTTGATGTTGTTGTTGCTGATGCTGCTGTTGTTGTTGTTGTTGCTGCTGCTGTTGTTGTTGATGTTGTTGTTGGTGTGTGTGTGTGACTGTGAATGTGTGTGAACGTGTGTCATATGTATATCTACATGTTTACACATATATACACATATATTTGTATGTATATATATAAATGTATCCCCTCGTTGTTCTTGCGCCCCTGTGACCGCGGCTCTTTGCACCGCGCACTGCGGAGTTCCCGCGACGCGAGCCGGTCGCCCCGAAAGAGTCCCGGCGACGCGCGCTGGGTGTCCGCGGCGAGGAGCAACGATCACAGGTGGCTGACACCGGGCCAAGCGCTGGGCAGAACGCGCGGGCGTCGGGCAGCTCTTGGAGGCAGAGCGCAGGGGAGACCTCGCGATCGCATTGGGCCGGCGTCCTCCTCTTCATGGGGCCACGCAGCGTGCGAGGGGTGTGCCGGAATTCCGAGGCGGCGGGCGGGGGCCGCATGCAAACTCTGCCGCTGGGGCCCTCGGTGGAGCTCCTTATAAGGCCGCGGCGCGCGTGAGGGGTGTGCCGAAATGGGCACCTGGTGGGCGGGGGACCGCGCGTGGACCCTGCCAACGGGGCGTTTTGTGGAGTTCCCTGTGGGCCCACGAAGCGTGTGACCAGTGTGCCGAAATTGACATGCGGTTGGCCACTGGGGCTTCAGGTGGAGCTCCCTATGGGGCTACGAAGCGTTCGAGAGGTGTGCCGACATTGGAGATGCGGTGGGCGGGGAACCGCATCTGGACCCTGCCGCTGGGGCTTCAGGTGGAGCTCCCTATGGGGCTACGAAGCGTTCGAGACGTGCGCCGACATTGGACATGCGGTTGGCGGGGAAACGCATTTGGAATTTGCCACGGAGGCCCTCGGTGGAGTTCCATATAGAGCCACGACGCACGTGATGGGGTGTGCCGGCACGGACATGCGGTGGGCGGGGAGCCGCATCATGACCTTGCCACAAGGGCCTTCGGTGGGGATCCTTATGGGCCCACGAAGCGACAGAGGGATCCGCCGACATGGACATGCGGCGGGCGGGGAGACGTATGTGGACCCTGCCACTGGCGACTTCGGTGAGGCTCCTTCATGGAGCCACGAAGCGTGTGAGGGTCCGGGCTTGACATGATGTGGGTTGGGAGCAGCACGTGGACCTTACTAGTGGGGCTTTCGGTGGAGCTCCAAATGTGGCCACGAAGCGTGTGAGAAGTGTGCTGGAATGGACATGCGTTCGGCGGGGAACCGCACGTTGACCATGCCATTCGGGCATTCGATGGAGCTTCCTACGCGGACACGAAACGTGTGCGTTGTGTACCAAAGTTGTGGACCGATGCGGAAAGCAGAAGTAGCGAGGGTGAGGAGGGGGAGCGGGAGAGGAGGGGAAGAGACGCGGGGATTGTCTTTTCAAAACGTCGACCCAACACCACAGGATGGCTGGAAATCACAATTAATATCGTGGGGATTCTGGGTCACCGAAGGGTTTTGGGATTCGGGCCATTTTCCGAGGATCTATGGGGTGATTGGGGCCTCCAAAGTCCCGGTGCTGTGTGGTGACGGACCGCGCGGTGACGTCGTTGGTGATTCCAAGATCACCACGCGGTCTGTCACCATACGGTTCTGGAAACCCGATACGCTTTCGCATTTCCGCGCGGAGTTCTTGGAGTCTGCGCCGGGCCCCCTGGCGGCGCCCCCTGCGCCGCCCCCAGCCCGTACCGACGCGGATTCCGATCCGATTCGTATCCCGAGTGGATGCTGGTTGGTCCTGATTCCTATTCCCACCAGGCAGAAACTCGAGGCGTCCCGCCGCGAGAACCTGGCGTGCGTGGAGGCCGCCGAGCGCGAGATCGAGCGCTTCCAGGGCGAGTTGCGGGCCAGCGAGGCCGTCTGCGAGGACCTGGAGGGCAAGATCCGCGCGGACGCCGACGGCGAGCTGGCCGCCCCCGCGGTGCAGGAGGCGCTGCCGGCGAGCACGCGTCTCGGCGGCTTCAGAAGGCGTGGCTACGCGGGCGCTGTGGTTTGCGATCGGCGCCGTGGGGGCCTGGGAGGCCCGAGGCTGGCCTCGTCGAGCCCTCGGGGGCGCGGCGGAGAGCTCCATCGAGGTTCCCGCCCGCCCCGGGAGTGCCGGTTGCAGGCCACACCCTTTGCAAGCCACACCTTTCGGAGGCGCCGGATGTCTGGGCGTCGCAACAGATGTGCACAGGCGCCCTCCTGTGGATGGCTTCTGGGTCGCACGGGGAGGGAGGCCGCGTGTAAGTCGCCACTGACAGGGCTCGTTTCGATTCTTCCGATTCGATTCGATCCGATTTCGATGGTTTCGAATTCGATTCGATTCGACTGGGGATTCCGATGTGGATTCGGATTTCTCAGCGGAGGCCTCTTAGCCTGCCGTTTTCCGCCGATTCAATGTCTCCCGACTCGGCTGCCGATTTCCGCCGATCCGATTCCTTTTGATCGCCGATCCGATTTATCGATTCGATTCATGGTCATCCTGCCGAAGAGCCAGCGATGTTATACACCACCCTCCCTGAGGAACAACAGTCGTCGGCAGATATCTCTCTCTATCTCTCTCTATACAGATGCACGTGTATATATGTGTATGTATATAGGTGCATGTATGCATGTATGCATGCATGTATACATGTGTGTGTATGTATGTATGTATGTATGCATGCATGCATGTATGAATGGATTCATGTATGTCCGTCAGTATGTGTGTAGGAATGTGTGAATGTATATATATATATATATGTGTATATGTATGTACGTATGCAGGTAGATAGGTAGGTAGGGATAGGTAGGTAGGTAGGTAGGTATGTAGGTATGTATGCATGCATGCATGCATGTATGTATGTATGTATGTATACATATGTATGTATGTATGTATGTATGTATGTATGTATGTATGTATGTATGCATGCATGCATGCATGCATGCATGCATGCATGCATGCATGCATGCATGTATGTATGTATGTATGTATGTATGTGTATATGAATGTACGTATGCATGTATGTTGCATGTATGTATGTATGTATGTATGTATGTATGTATGTATGTAGGTATGTAGGTAGGTAGGTAGGTATGTATGTATGTATGTATGTATGTATACGTGTGTGTATATATATATGTATGTGTGAAGGTTTGTATGCATGTATATACGTGTTCATGTATGTATGTATGCATGCATGTATGTATGTATGTATGCGTGTATGTTTGTATGATTCTTAGGCTTACGCCACACCGCCGACCCCTTGTTTATGCCAATCTGGGGGTAGTAGAAGCTGCGAAGGGGTGAAAAGGCGAGTGATATTTGTTTGGTGTCTGTTCGCCGCCACCGCCAGAGGGTCTCGGGCAGTTCCGCGGGGAGGTCCGAGCGGACAGCGACACTGCGAGTTTTGGAGCCACTCGGGGGCCGTTTCGGAGCCTCTGGGGTGCTTCTTGGGGGTTCCTTGGGGCGTCTGGGCGGCCTCGTGAGGGCCTCCGGGGGCCTCTTGGGGCACTCTTGGGGCCCCCTGGGGCTCCTGGGGGCAGAAAGCTAGAGTTTCAACATGTTTGGTCGCCCTCTTGGGCCCCTCGTGGTGCCGTCTTGGAGCCCTCTTGGGCCGTCTTGGGGACCTCTTGGGCCGTCTTTGGGCCGTCCTGGGCCGTCTGGAGGCCGTCTTGGGGGCCTCTTGGGCCATCTTTGGGGCCTCTTCCGCGCGTCTTGGAGCGTCGGGAAGCCGAAAAGGCGGAAAAGCAAAACACATCGGAAAACACTATGGAAAATCAACAATTTTAGACTCTTGGGGCCCTCTTGGGAGGCTTGTTTGGGACCTCGGGGGCCGTCTTGGAGACCTCTTGGCCCGTCTTGGGGCCATCTTGGGCGTCTTGGAACGGTCGTTTGGCGTCTCGGGGCCTTCGTGGGCCGTCTTGGAGGCCTCTTGGGGGCTTCTTGGCCCATCTTGAGGCCCTCTTGGGCCCGGAAAAGCTCCGTGAACCGCTCGTCCCGGCCGTGGTGCGCTCGTCCCGGCCCCCTCCCCCCCTCCAAATCGGCCCTCTTGGGCCGTTTTGGTGACCTCTTGGGCCGTCTTGGGGCCGTCTTGGGCCGTCTGGAGGCCGTCTTGGGGGACTCTTGGGCCATCTTGGGGCTATCTTTAGGGCCTCTTTGCCTGTTTTGGAGCGTCGGGAAGCCGGAAAGGCGGAAAAGCAAAAAACATCGAAAAACACTCTGGAAGATCAGCGATTTTAGACTCTTTGGGCCCTCTTGGGAAGCTCATTTGGGACCTCAAGCCTGTCTTGGAGACCTCTTGGCCCGTCTTGGGGCCATCGTGGGCGTCTTGGAGCGGTCGTTTGGCGTCTCGGAGCCTTCGTGGGCCGTCTTGGAGGCCTCTTGGGGGCTTCGTGGCCCGTCTTGAGGCCCTCTTGGGCCAGGAAAAGCCTCGTGGATCGCTCGTCCCGGACCCCTCCCCACCTCCAAATCGGCTCTCTTGGGCCGTCTTGGGGACCTCTTGGGCCGTCTTGGGGCCGTCTTGGGCTGTCTGGAGGCCGTCTTGGGGGACTCTTGGGCCATCTTGGGGCTATCTTTGGGGCCTCTTCGCGCGTCTTGGAGCGTCGGGAAGCCGGAAAGGCGGAAAAGGAAAAAACATCGAAAAACACTCTGGAAAATCAGCAATTTTAGACTCTTTGGGCCTTCTTGGGAAGCTCATTTGGGACCTCAAGGCCGTCTTGGAGACCTCTTGGCCCGTCTTGGGGCCATCGTGGGCGTCTTGGAGCGGTCGTTTGGCGTCTCGGAGCCTTCGTGGGCCGTCTTGGAAGCCTCTTGGGGGCTTCGTGGCCCGTCTTGAGGCCCTCTTGGGCCAGGAAAAGCTCCGTGGATCGCTCGTCCCGGACCCCCCCCCCCTCCAAATCGGCCCTCTTGGGCCGTCTTGGGGACCTCTTGGGCCGTCTTGGGGCCGTCTTGGGCCGTCTGGAGGCCGTCTTGCGGGACTCTTGGGCCATCTTGGGGCTATCTTTGGGGCCTCTTCGCGCGTCTTGGAGCGTCGGGAAGCCGGAAAGGCGGAAAAGGAAAAAACATCGAAAAACATTCTGGAAAATCAGCAATTTTAGACTCTTTGGGCCTTCTTGGGAAGCTCATTTGGGACCTCAAGGCCGTCTTGGAGACCTCTTGGACCGTCTTGGGGCCATCGTGGGCGTCTTGGAGCGGTCGTTTGGCGTCTCGGAGCCTTCGTGGGCCGTCTTGGAAGCCTCTTGGGGGCTTCGTGGCCCGTCTTGAGGCCCTCTTGGGCCAGGAAAAGCCCCGTGGATCGCTCGTCCCGGACCCCCCCCCCCTTCAAATCGGCCCTCTTGGGCCGTCTTGGGGACCTCTTGGGCCGTCTTGGGGCCGTCTTGGGCCGTCTGGAGGCCGTCTTGGGGGACTCTTGGGCCATCTTGGGGCTATCTTTGGGGCCTCTTTGCCGTCTTGGAGCGTCGGGAAGCCGGAAAGGCGGAAAAGCAAAAAACATCGAAAAACACTCTGGAAAATCAGCAATTTTAGACTCTTTGGGCCCTCTTGGGAAGCTCATTTGGGACCTCAAGGCCGTCTTGGAGACCTCTTGGCCCGTCTTGGGGCCATCGTGGGCGTCTTGGAGCGGTCGTTTGGCGTCTCGGAGCCTTCGTGGGCCGTCTTGGAAGCCTCTTGGGGGCTTCGTGGCCCGTCTTGAGGCCCTCGTGGGCCGGGAAAAGCCCCGTGGATCGCTCGTCCCGGACCCCCCCCCCCTCCAAATCGACCGGACCGGGCTCCCGGGGGAGGGGTTTGGGGAGGGGGAAGCATCTCACACGCCGATGATCCCCAAGGGGTCGGCGGATTATAGTTTCATATGTGTGGTGTGTTGTATGTATGTATGTATGTATGGATGGATGGATGGATGGATGGATGGATGTGTGTATGTATGTTTGTATGTATGTTAAGATGTATGTACACATACGTAAATTCGTGGCGTAGTCTTGGCGTCTTGGCTGACGAAGAGAGGCATATGCCATACACGGTTTCGCTATCGGGTGCGCTTGTTCCAGGGGTGGGACGTTTGTTTCCCTTCGAAGGCAGGTGGGGGTACAAACTTCCTAGCCGGGCTGGGACTGTCGCTCCCGATCGCGGAAAGTTTCTGCTATACCGTTCTTCGCCTGCTAGAAGACACAAACAAAGGGGGTGCTGGGCTTTCTGGGCCCCAGAGTCGGAATTGCATGTTTGTTCTGCCGTGTTCGAAACGGTGTTTCCAGAACATGGAGGCGGTAATAGAATGGTACCCTGAGAATGACATACATGCTTTGGGGTTGGAACTGGAATGGGAGCCAGGTTGGAACTGGAATGGGAGCCAGAAGAACAGAGGCGACGGAACCCGGATGAAACACGGCTCCAGAACCGACAAAACAGATTGCGAAACGGAATCGGTAAACAAGTTGCTCTGTTGCTTCCAAGGCCCAAGATGGGGGTAAAGGGGGAGCGGCCTTCGGATAACCGCCTCGAAGAAAGCGGGTTTTTGGATTCCTGCGATGTTTGTTTGGGGAACCTTCCTGGGGCCGATCTATGTAACGTATCTGTTCGACTCCAGTTCGACTCCAGTTTGACCCTAGTTTGACTCAGGGTCGCCTCGCGTTTGAAGGAGGTTCGTCTCAATGCGACGGACGTGCGACGCAACATCGACCCATGAGTGCACCCAGAACGAGCATCTGGCGCCGTCCACTTTGTTCGCGTCACAAGGTCTCTGTATTGGAGCGGCGGTCATGGACAACACTGGTTCACATAGCCCCCCTTTGGCCACGGGGCAAGCACGGGGTCACACCAGCCCCGTTGGGCTCCCGAGGGCTCCCCCCGAGGGCTCGCAAGAGGGTTGGCACAGCGCGCCCGCCAACACGGGTGTGTCACCGCCGCCAGTTGGCAACGCGACAGAATGGGGTTGGCCGTCTAAGGTTGATCGCCATGTTTGGCGCCCCTACAGTGGAAGCCCATGCAAAGAAACCCCTTGCTTGCTACTAGGGGGGCCTGGGTTTCTTGGGTTTCGATGGTTTGGGTGTGCGACGCTCCCACACCAAGAATCCATTGACATTTTGGGGTTGCAGGGTGGGGTCTCTTGTGGCGTGTCTGGTGGTCGAGCTCTTGCTCTGGTGGCGCGCCCGGGGTGGGCAAGTGAGAGAGCGTGCGCAGAGGTCTTCTCGGACGGCGGCGGCGCTTCTCTCAGAAGCTCTCCGGCCTCCGGGGAGGCTTCGGGGACTCATTTGTTTGAGATGTTCGTCTCGTGCCTCCGAGAATGCCTCTCGAACCGACGACTTCTCCACGAGTGTTTGTCCTGCGACGCCGGGGAAGGCTCACACAGCACTCTTCTCAGAGGGCCCGGGGCCCTCCGAGCCCTCG
>CAUYUJ010013914.1:352441-367441 GCA_963575745.1 Prorocentrum cordatum | reverse complement strand
CGTGAGGAAATAGGCCCCAACAAGAAAGGCGACGTGCTGACACGTGGCTAGGCGGCTTGGCAGACCGCCAGTTGGGCGCTTGGCCGCTAAGCGGCGCGCAGTGACGGGGCACCCCCCGCCCCCACGCCCTGACACCGTGGACGCGGAGCCACGCGTACACACGGGCAGGCAGAAAGGAGGAGATTAGCGCGGGGCACCCGGTGGAGCGCCGCGGAACGATGACAGCATAGCTTGGATGGTGAGTGACGGCACGGCACCATCGGGCGAGGCCGTGAGCAGCTCGGCAAAGGCTCGCCCAGCGCTGTGAAGGCGCTGGAGAAGAGGGCCTTGGCGAGCTTGGGCGGCGGCGAGGTCCGCGGCGAGAGCAACGCACCTCTGCTGGAGAGCAGCCATAGCCTGGGACAGCTCGGTTTCGCGGTCGGTGAGGGGTGGCTGCTAGTGCCAGCAGCCGAGAGCCTCGAGACAGAGGCGAGGTCCTCGGTACGCCTGTCCAAATGGTGGACTAGCGTAGTGCGGCACCCTGTACGCTGTCGCCCGTCACCCTTGAAGGGTGACTGGAGGGGCCCACGCGACCCCAGGGCTGGAGCCGCTAGGGCCACGCCCCGAGAGGTCGGGAGAGCCGCTTCCTCTCGCTCAGCAACGATGGAAGCGTGGATGGGGCACGAGGGCCTGGTTGGTTTAGTACCCTGCGGGGGGGCTGAAGCCGCCCCCGCGGGCTGCCGGCGGTGGGGGGGCGGGGTGGTTTGCGCGGTGGGACCAGTCATGATGCCGTGCAAGGGCTCTGAGGTCGGTCGCGTAGAAGGTTGGCGTCTCGGTAGGGCGGCATGGTCGGCAGCGTGTGGTATCAGCGGTGCGTCCTCCATGCCACTCAGTCCGCGGGGGTCACCCAGGTCATGGTCGGCGTCTTGGCGGTGGCCGATATCATCGTATGTGGGCGATATCGCTCTCGGGGACGGAGTCGCAGTAGGGATCGAGAGGTTTCCCGACGGGGCGGGGTTTTCGCCGGCTGGTCCGTCGTCCAAAGCGTCAGATCCCCCACCGAAGCTGAACAGGTCATCCTCCTGTTCGTCAGCATCTTGAAAGTGAGCGGCGTTGCCATGTGGGTGCGCTGCCGCTCTCAATGGCGGAGTCGGGGGCGCCGTGCGGGTGCCCGACGGGGCAGGGTTGGCGCTGGCTGGCCCGTCGCCCAGGAAGTCCAGGCCCCCACCAAAGCCGAACGGGTCGTCCTCCTGCTCGTCGAATATCGCCCGTTGGGCCTCGGCCCAGAGCTCGTCCGGGTTCTGTGGGATGTCTGGTCCAGCCGCGGGTGGTGCCTGGTCAGACAGCAGGGGATTTGGTTCCATTTTGTTTAGTTCCGCAGCTGTGAACCAGCCCTGCGGTGTGGGAGGGGGAGTGTACGGTGTCTACGCTCGTAGATGGCGACAGCGACTCCATGAAGCACGGTCGCTTGGCGATGTCGTGATTTGGCAGCTTCGACAATGTCGTCTGGAAGGTTATGAGTACGTGCCGCCGTTGTGGCAAGGGCGTCAGCCTGACGATTGAACTCCTCCGCGATGGGCCCGATGAGCCCGAGGTCGATGCCCATGTCGCCCTGGTGGCTAGCGACTTTCTCGACGCGGAACATGTTGGGCTTGGCCATGACGCATCGGTGGATCTTTTCCCAGAGCTCCACGTGCGTGCCCTGCGGTGGTGAGTGTCCGTCGATGATCCTTTGGAGACCATCAACCACCGCCTGGTTGTCCACGAAAACGTGTACGGGCCGTTCAGCACATGCCGTGAGGTGGACAATGGCGAGGGTCTCCGCAAGCTGTGCGTTCTGCGTAATGCCGTGAACGCGTGCACTGTAGTTCATGCGGTGGTCGATGCCGTAGTAGACGCCGTAGCCCGCTCGTGCAAGCAATGGGATGGCTTGGTTGGTGCATGCACCGTCCGTGGCAGCGTAGACCCATGTCCAACCAGTGTCGTGGTCAAAGTAGGTGGTGTAGGAGTCCTGGGCTGAAGCCGCAGGATCTCCCTCAGGTGGGGGCCGCGGTATGGGCTGAGGTAGCGGGTCCCTCGCGAGGTCGGCCTGCAGGTCGAGGAGGGCTGGGTCTTCATCGAAGAGCCCGCAGAGTCTTGTGTGCGGCGGAAGACGGGCCCACTGCTCGTCACTGATGAGGGTGGTGAGAGGGACTCTTTCTCGGGCCCAGCACTTGCAGTCGCGCACAGTGTGCTCCTGAGTTTCCTCTTCCTCGTCGCAGTATCGGCAGATGGGGCTGGGGTCAGCAGACGCGTTTGATCGGGATCGTCGCTGTTGGGTGTGGTCCCCGCCCGACAGGTAGTTTAGGAGGAGCGCCAGCTCCATGCGTTGCATTTGGCTGCTCCTTTCGTTCGGGCGAGCCACGTGCTGGCGAAGAGGTCGAGGCCCTGTCTGACAGAGGCCAGGTGTCAAAGGTCATGACGCCGTGGCTTGATTTTTCTCAGAAAGGCTCTGCGTTGTGAGGCTCGCAGCATGTGAAGGAAGGCGTTTTGGGGTAAGTTCAGCCAACTGATCTGACAGCCCCAGTCGTCGTACATGATGCCAAATGTGGGCCAGGTCCAACGGAGCTGCTGAAGCGTCTGGACGAGTCGTCCGACAGGTCCTCCCCCGAAAAGGGTCTGGACATGGTGTTGGAGATCCCTGACGAGACCGCAGAGAGTAGCGTCGCGGTTAACCTGTCGCCGCAGACACAGGAAGACTTCACGCTGAATAATGGCGTCAATCTCCAGGGCGTGTCCTGGGACGCACACGGCCATGAGAGTCCAAAACTCGACCCACCTGTTTCCCTTGGGGCGGATAGCCGCCTTTAGGGCATGGTTGTAGGCAGTTTTGACGGGGCCTGATGGGGCTTGAATGTCGGTGCCCGTGGTACAGACGCTGGCAGCAAGGGAACGGGCGTGCCGCGACTTAATAAGCATCGGCGATGGGAGCTTGCCAATGCGCGGCAGGCGACTAGTCGCCCTCCGAACACGGGCGTCAGCGGTGGCCGTGAGGTTAAGCGCGGCTGGAGCCGGCGCTGCCTCGGCGTTGATGTAACTCCCGGCGAGCTTGAAGGAGTCGACCACGCGTAAGGGCCGTTCCGCCAGAGTGAGCTGGGTAACGGCGGCGTGAAGCTCGTCGGTGAGCGCCCACCCCGCCACTTTGCCAGGGTGAATGCGTTGACCTGAAAATCGATCAAACTTGGCGGTTTCATCAAGAGATTTCTGCAACTCAGGCGCGGTGTGAGTAGTGGAGTTGCTGTCGTCAACAAAGGTAGTGCTGAGTGATCGCGGAACGTATCGATGCTGTCGCTTGGTCCACACACACATGAGCAGCTTAATGTCGTCCAGGGACCAAGAGCTTCCCTGGAGGTGACCGTTTGTCCTGGCCAGTTCCTTAGAGTACGCACCGTTCATGCGGATGTAGCGTTTGTGGCGACTGTAGAAGTTTCTGCGGACAGTAACGATGTCTTGGGGACACCCCGCGTGAAGCGCCAGGTTAAGGCAGATGTCCGTGATGAGGTAGTCGAAACACTTCTGTCGGTCCAGGGCAGCTCCAGCTAAGGGAAGGAGTAAGGCCCTGGCGTGCTCGATGCGCAGGGCAAGAGAGGTGCTGACGTCCCCAATGGTAGCTTTGGGGACAGCGCCAAAACTCGTGGCGTGGGTCCATCCTTTCCGCGAGTCCGTGAGGCTGCGGTAAGCTGGCGCTTCCCACGCATACATCCAAACGGAAAGCACCGAGAGAAGTCGTTGGTCCGTTGGGAGTTCGCCTCGGCCTTTTCGGAGGCACGGGCTTGGCACATGAAGGAGGGGTTCTGGGATGGTGCCAGTGCGTTGCATAGCGCGTAAGACGCTGGCGAAGAGGCGAAGGATGTCGTCGGGTAACTCCTTAGCTTCCTTAGTAGTCCAGCCGTCAAGTCCCCCCGCACGGCACGGTGAACGGGTGCGAATAAAGTGGATGAGTTGGTCGTCGGTGAGGTGGAAAGGGGTAGCTGGTGATGGCGTAGGCAGCTCTTGTCGGTACTCGTCGTAGAAGTCGGCCCACGTCGGCATGGCTTCGGCGTCATGTCCCGCACGTGCACGGTACCTGCCCAAGATGGGCTCCCAGGTGTCGACCATGAGCTTAAGCATGTCCTTGGTGTTAGCAACAATGGCGCTGGCAGGGAGGATGTCGGGGACTTGCGCAGGTGGTGGTTCACGAGTGTGGTCTTCGTCGCTGTCCGTGTCGGGCGAACTACCGTCGCTGGGGCTGAAGCCGCCAGCTTCGGTGTCAGCGTCGCTGTCGTCCGTGCTAGCTTCGTCAGGTTTAAAGGCGTTGTGTCGCAGTGGAGTTGCGTATCGTCAGGTGTGGTAGGCGTGCGGAGATACGCCGTGGGCGAGCTGTCAGCAGCCCGTGCGTATATGGCCGCCTTTCGCCCGCTTGGCTCGCGGACGCCCTCAGCCCATATCTTGATGCGTTCAGCTTTGGCACGGTTCGCACGTCGCGCCAGCTCCAGGTCGAGGTTTTGGATCAAACCGTCAAGGTGCTCTCCGTGAGGTGCTGGCTCGTCGGGGGTCCAGGCCTCGGGGAAGTCTAGGAGAACCGTGGGGCGCAGCTTGTGACATAGGAGGCGGGCCGCGGTCCACGTGCAGTCGATGCGCTGCGCGAGGTACGGCGGGATGGCACGGCAATCTAAATGATGGTGCTGTCCGATGAAACGAAGCTCACAGAGTTGCCGATGGAGCTTGCGCAGTCGGTTCATGTGTATCGTGGAAGCTCCGTAGGTGGGGGAGGCGCGGGGGACAACTGGTCGATCTTCGAACGTGGGCGTGAGCCCGTGCATGGTGGGTGGCTTCTTTTTTGGGTGGTCGGGCGGTGGAGGTGGCAGGTCGCGCAGACGGGTGAGATGGTACTCATGACTGGCCTCGTTAGCCAGGGCGAACATGCGCTCACGTCGTCGCGTGTGTCGGCCTGTTCCATGCGGTCCTGATATCGCCCAGCGATGAGGGTCCCTAGTGCCTGCAGCTCGTGACCCTCATGAGCTCCATCGTCGGGAGGGTAGGGCGTGGGGGCAAGAAGACGTCGGGCCGTATGGTCGAGGCGACTGAGGTCTAGCGTGGCCTGCAGGCCAACATGAGACTTCGCTGGCAAGTCGCGAAGGTAGCAGAAGTCGGTGACAAGGGATCGCGCCGCTTGGTTGGCAATGATATAATCGATGCGCGAAGTGCGGGGGCACTTGGTGACGCGGTCCCAGTCAGGGTTATTGCCGTATGTGTGCATGGTGTGGTCTGGTGTGCCCTCAGCGACGTTAAACCATCCGTGCTGCAACATGTGCAGAAGGTGTGGATTGTCATCGATGTTCGTATTGGCGTCCATGCAGATGAAGTAGGGGGCTGAGCCGACCCTAGCGGCGGCGCAGTCAGCGAGCCGAAAAAGAGCTGTGCTGTCTCCTCCAGCAATCCCGTAGAGGCTCGCTATGTCGATCCCCGCGGGCCCGTGGTTGTTTCGTCGCCGCCTGCGGCGGTGTTGAGTGCAGAGCGGGAGAAAGACCTCGTGCCATCTTTTCTTGGCCTTGAGGGCGACGATACAGGGCGCATTGTCGTCGACAGTGGAGTCGACAATTGCATCCTTAGAGAGGATGGCGACCCCTCCCGAGGCGCCAGTGTTGCCCACGACGGTGTGGTCTGTGCCGCCGTGGGCAGCTCTGCGCTGGGCTCGCGCCAGATCTAGGTCAGGTCCAAGACTGGCGTGGTATCCTCCGTGGAGTGGATTGGCGGCGCTGGTAGCGTTGGCTTGTCTAGTCGGCTTGGCATGTCGGGTCTCCTGCAGTGCTATGACTGCGGCGTTGTGGTCGACACCAAGGGCGGTGATGGTTGGCCAATTCGCTGAGAGACTGGTGATGTTTAGGCTGACGAGGTGTATGGAGCGACCTGGCCCGTCTCCATCGGTGGAACTGGGGTTTGCACGCCCCGCACGGTGAAGGTCAGCCTGACCCTCGCCCAGGTAGAAGGCTTGGCCACAGTAGGAGCTCATGGCGTTCCTATGGATTTGCTTGACCGGGGCTGAAGCCGCCGTCAGGCCAGAAGTATAGGCGGGACACGGTCGGCACTGCGCCAGGGGGGGTTCATAAACGTCCGTAAAAATGTCACGAAAAATCCTCCTCACTCCAGTACCGTAGGGGACGAGGGGAGGAGAGGTGAGACGGCAGCAGAGGGAGAGGGAGGCGACTCCTCGATCCGTCCTGCCGAACACAAAAGCAAAAGCGAACCAGCGGCGGCGGCTAGGCGCGGCAGCGGCACAACGCACGCGCATATACTGCGCACGCGACACCGCTGGTCCGTCCTGCGGTGGCGCGCGCGCCCCGTCAGTATCTTGATGAGCAGCATCTGGTGGAACAGCTCCAGCAGCACGGTCGGAGGCCTGGCGCTGGGCCTCGTCCATGCCCGCTGCCGTGAGGCCCACGTTGCGGACAGGGCTGATTCCCCGCGGGGCCGCCGCTGCCGCGGCAGAGGCTGAGGTGGCGGGGGCTCCGCCCCGACTCTGAGGTGAGAGCGGTGAGCCACCGCCGAAACCCGCCACAAGGTTCTTGACACGATACTTGTTCTTGAACGGGTCGAAGGTTGGCGCCTCGTCGATGGGGGCGATCACGCGGGTGGGCAGCGGCGGCTCGTGGTCAGTGGACGGCGTCGGCTCGAGGTCGACCTGGCCAGGTTCGATGACGCTGGCTCCGAAGCGTGGCACCACTTCGGGGGCTCGGCCATCAGCCTGAGTCTCGCGAGGCGGCGAGCTCGTGGAGCTCCCTGGGGCCTTGCGTGAACTGTGGCGGCTGCAGGTCCTGCTGCGCGGGACGCGTCCGCCCGTGTGGCGGTCGCGTGGCGAGGTCGCCTGGGCATTAGCGCGCTCGGAATCCGCCCTGCTCGGGGATCGGATCGGCGCCGCGCAGGGTGATGGGCTGGGCTGGCGAGAGGCGCTTGTGCCGCCCTCCGCCGTGGCTGTGGCCTGGTCGGGGTCAACAGCGTCGGGGCGGGGGCTGACGTGGTGGCGCTTCCCTCGCTGTGCCGCGGGGAGGCGCTGTGATGCGCCTGGATGTGCGTGAGGACGAGCGGGGTAAGCGGCTGCCTCTCCCGCTCAGGTGGGGCAGGTTTTTCCTGGGCAGGGCGCAGTGCTGCAGCCACGTTTGGCGGGGGCGTGTGCTGGCGCGGTTGCCAAGCGCGCACGTTCGCATCACGCCATCCTTCGGGGCGCCCAGCCCTGCCACGGTTTGGTGCAGCCCCCTGGGCTGAAGCCGCAGGGGTTATCACTGCGGGCTGGTTGCTGGAGGTGCCATCATGTCGGCCTGAGTAGAGGCCCCAGGCGCGCGTGGACCCTGGCACTGGCGAGGTGGCCCTTGGGAGGGCCTGCGCGGGTGCACGCGGGTAGCCGATGACCGCTGGGTGTACCCTGGCGTGGGGGGCGTGGCCGTAGCTGGAGGCGGCTGCTCCAGCAGCCGCGGGCCTGGCACCTATGGGGCACGGTAGTAGGCGGCAACCCCGTCGTAGGCCGTGTTACCGCCTGTCGGGACTCGCGCGGGGTGAGGGGCGGTAGGTGGCGTGCCCTGCTTGTCCTGCGTCACGTTTGGTCCCGCTGTGGAATATGCGCCTGCTTTGGGTCTTGTGTGCTGGCCTTTTGCCTGTTTGCTCTTGCTAAACTGTTGTTTGGTGTTTTGTTGCTGTTTTTGTCTGTTGCCGGCTTTGCTTTTTGCTTGTTTTGTTTTGTTTTTTGCTGGTTGTTTTTTGTTGTTTTTGCTGTTTGCTGTTGATGTCGCTGCCAGTCGGCTCTCGAGAGGGGCCGGGTGTCGGGGAGGATGGTGGGCACGTCGGGCCGCTGCCAGCCCCGATAGACGTGCTCGAAGGCGTGGTCAGGGTAGGTCCCCCCTACGGGTGAGTATCGCCGCACATGCTCCTTGTAGTCGATGTTCTGCGGCTCGGAGATCGCCGTGATGTTGACGGCTCGCTGGTGCGCTGGTCCATAGAGGCAGAAACTACCACGGTTGCTGCGGTCGTGGTTTAGCTCGGCTTCGGTCGTGGCACGGCTAACCATGGCGTCGCAGAGTCGCATGTCGTAGTCGAGGGCTTGAGGCCCAGGACCACCCTCGGCGTCCCAGTACAGTACCACATCTCGCCAGCGGGTGCGGGTAGTGTGGATGCGCTCGGCGATCGACTCGCAGACGGTCCTGACCGTGACACGGTCCCTGTACATGTTGGTGATGGCTAGGGAGTAGGGTCGGCGGACCGTCTTGTTAAAGGTGAATTCCTCCTTGAGGGCCTGGTGGGGACTGAAGAGCACGTAGCCTTCCCTCCAAAGAGGTTGGTCGGGGAAAGGTTCTTCGGGCATCCCCGTTCCTGTGAATCCAGGTGGCCGCCTTGTGCCGTCAGGCAGTCCCTGCCTGGGGACGCGCCGCGGCTGCGGTGGGAAATACCATTGACCCTGGTAACCTGCTTGCCCTGGTTGTGGAGGTTCCCCCCCGGGGCCTGAAGGCGCTCGGGGGGGTTCCTTAAGGTCGTGGAGGGCTGGCGCGTTGCCGAATTGGCGGGCAAGGATGTGCGGCGGCATCCCTGTGGCACGGACGTCGAGCAGGCTGTGTGGACTGGGGGATGGGGGCACCTGCTGGACAGGCAGCATGTGTCGGAGTCCCTGTTGTTGGTGCTGTATGCACACGTCCAACTGTTGCACGAGTAGTCCGTGGACCAGTCCATGAGTGTGCGCAGTCCGCTGCGACCGCAGTCTGGGCACGTTGGTTGGCCCGAGGTGCCGAGCTGCGTGTTGCGGCGAGCCGCACAGTACTGGCAGCATTGGAATCGACACTGTAGGCAAGACCAGCGTCCTGGTAAAGGCGGGAGCGCATGCTCATTTGTGCCTGGGTCGTCTGGGTGGGGTCGCGGGCGATCCCACAAGGGCCAGACGTCAGCAAACCAGGATTGGCCTGTAGTGCGGACAACCTCGGCGGGGAGTCGAGCGTCCTCGGCATGGCACCTGATCCACTGGGGCCCCATGTCCGCTGGTACCATGACGGTGCGCCAGGTGTCGTCCGCTTTGACGTGGACTTGGGTCGGTGCCCAGAGCTTAGTAGTGGTGTCGCCGTGGTCGTGGTGGAGGATGACCCAGCCGTCTCGCCCCGCCACCGCAGGGTCAACAACGCGGTGGCCCATGACTGTCGTCCCCCACGGTAAGTAGGCACCGTCGTGGTGATCACCAGGGTCAAGCCAGACCTCGATGCCAGGGGCATTGACACGGGTCCGCACATCACGGACGTGGTAGGCGAGGACGTGGTAGGCAGTCGGCTCCTCTTCCGTCACAATGTGCTCCCACGTCTCGATGCCACTGCTGTCTGAGGTGGAGTTCCCGCCACTCTGTCGTGACGAGCGAGAGGCAGATCGCCGTGGGCGGGCACGGCCTCGGGCGAGGGCGGCGGCCGCGCTGATGAGGGAAGGCGTACGGCGTTCGTCGGCTCCTGATGACGTCGATGAGCGGTCTGGACTGTGCGCCAGGGCTGCGCCTGACTTGTACGTGCGTGGTGGGCCCGACGCGGCCCCAGGGCTGGAGCCGCTGGGGCGCGACCCGCGTGCGTCAGGGTGCCCCCGCACGGGGACAGCTTGCATGCCAGTGTACACCAGGTCGATGAGTGGTTTCGGGTCCAGCTGGAGCATGTGAAGCGAGACGCGTGGGCGGGGCTGGTTAGGGTCATCCCTGGTGGCTGCTTCCGTGTCGTAGTGTTGTTTGGCCCATACTCGCGCTGCCTCTGGCGAGTATAGTGCCTGCGGCGGTGGCCACGCTGCCGCGATGGCTGGTCTGCGCCTGGTGCTAGCTTCCTGGTCGTGAGCTTCAGCCGCCTCACGGAGATCTGGATGATCGTAGCCAGCAATGTGAAGGGCGTGCGCGCAGTCGCCCATGCCATAGGCGTGTGGTAGGGCGCGGCACCTGGAAGCAGCTTCTGTGGGGGCGCACCAGTCCATGCGGATGAGGAGGCTCAGGACCCGAGGGTAAATGAGGCGCGCTCCGTGGGCCTCCCCTTTCACGAAGTTGTGCCTGTTTTCCCCGCGCGGTGGTTGGGTGGCCTCGCACATCCAGAGTGCGATGGGTCCCCACGCGAGGGTGTCGTCTTCACGACTGTAGGGCGGGTGGGGCGGCATTGCGTACCACGCGGCCAGCGAAGGGTGCACGCTCGCGTACGTGCGGCCAACGTTGGTGCCAGTTCGGCCCTTCGCTTCACGGCGGGGACCTGGCAAGAGGTGCCCTCCACTGGCAGCAAGACGGGCCGCAAGGTCGCCGCGGGTCCCATGCCAGAAGACAGTGGGCGCGGCGGTGGTGGGTTGGCGGAGGTCCCACGTGAGGTATGGGAAGATTGTCTCGCCTGAGTTCCCGCCCGAGTCTTCCAGCACCCAAGTGAGGCGGTTCGGTGGCCTCTGCATGATGTCCGTCCACTGCCCCAGCGCTTGGAGTGTTGGATCATGAGTAAATCGAGGATGGTCGTGGAGTCGCAGAGCGTCTTTGATGTCCTCTGTAGACACGCCACTGTTACCAAGCGCAAAGCCGTTTTGATACAGGGCGTTAAGTATGCTCTTCGGCGGCACGGGGACCGCTGGGTCGCGCTGGATAGGGTTGCGTAAGTTGCGTGTCGGTGGCTTGAGGGCTGTGTAAGGCATACCAGGGCCTGAAGGCGCCTGGGGCCTGTCGGGTGATGCATAGCGTGCTCGCCGTCGCGGTGGTTGGGTGTCCGCGTCGGGGGAGGAACCACGAGCATCAGCATGTCGGAAGATGGACCACGGGCTATTGTGGGTGCGCTCACGCGTTTCCCTTGCCTCGGTGTCGCTGCCGTGTGCTGTGGCATCCTCGTTAGTCGGTAGGTTACCGAATGCCGCGCCGCTCTTGGAGCCGTCTCGTGGGGACGGGCTGGTCGATCTTGGTGTGACAGACGAGGCTCGCGATGCGGCGGCAGTGACTTCGACGATGGCGGCGGTGGTGGCGGTAGTGACATCGGCGACTGCGGCGGCAACTGCTGCGGCGTAGTGTTCCTGTAGCAGCGGATGTCGGAGTGCGTGCACATGCTGGTCGTTGTGTTCGTCGGCGAGCGTGCACGGCATTTTGTATGTGGCCTCGTCCCGCGGCCTCCTGCTCGGTTGGCAACAGCGGAGGCACCACTGGGCTGTGGATGAGTCCAGGGCCCGCGCACAGATGCGGGCTCCTACGTGTCCGACAGCTCCCTGGGCAAGAATTTTGGCACCGACGAGTAGAAGACCACACACGACTCCACCCGTGGCAATAGCCCCTAGCTTGCCGCTGGCCCATTTCAGGACACCCCCGAGGCCGACCCCGACTGCAGTGGCTCCGCCCGAGACGCTATCTCTGAGTTTGACGCTGGTCCATTTGAGAGTGGCCCACAATGTGGACGTGACATTGTATGTCGTTTTGCGTCGGGATGTGGTTGACACCGATGGGCCTGGTGCCGTCGCTTTGCGTCGTCGTCGTTGTCGGTAGCTGGGGTCTCGGCTCGGTGTCGGCAAGTACCCATCGATCTGGTCCTTGTACGGCATTGCTATCGCGATGGCGTACGTGGCCACAAAGAGGCTGATGAGGCAGCCACAATGTCGTGATGCCGCTGCGCTGTGCTGGGGCTCGTGGGAACCGCTGGCATCTGGGTACTCATCATCGATGGGGTCGTTGTCGATGTCGGCCTGCCAGTGGCCAATGACACTGGGGTTGGAGTCGGTCACGTTGTCACGGTGTACAGATGTGAAGGGCGTGGTGCTGCCACCTGCGGTCTGGGGATGTCCAGGTCTAGCCAGTGCTGCAGCGGGGCTGAAGCCGCCACTGCACGGGCTGGCATGAGCTGGCGATGCAGTGGAATAGCTTGTCGCGTCGGCGGCAGTGACGCCTTCAGCGTCGTTGAGCTGTGCGCCGGGGTCGGCCTGAGCTGAGTTGTGGGGCGGACTGCTGTGCAACGAGGTGTGCCCAAAGTAGGGTTCACTGTCGCGGTCACGCTGGGCCGAGTCGCCTGGTGGTGTCGTGCCGTCTCGATCCTGGGTATCGATGCCGTCCTGGCTATCGTCCGACGCGTGGAACGAGTCCATGGATATGTTGCCAGTATCGCTGGCCGCGATGTGCTGGAGCAGCCATGATACGGGATCATCTGCGGCCTGATCACCCGTGGCGTGCTGGGCGAGGCCAGCTGGCGGTGGTGGGTTTGGCGGTTCCATCGGTGCCGCGGCGAGCTCCGCCTCGACAAGCGGCAGCATGTCTGGCGGTTGGTGCAGGATCACGTCGGCGAGGTACGCCATGGCGTCTTGGTCGGGTGGAGGGAGGCCTCTTGGCAGCAAAGCATGGGCCCGTGAGAGGTATGGCGGCAAAGGTGCCGTGAAAGCCTCAGGACCGACGAGCGTGGCACGATCGCCCTGGTATTCCAGAAGGAGGCCAAAGTAGCGGGTGGCGTACTCGCGGCTGCTCTGGATACGAGTGAGGTTGCGGTTGGTGCGCTGCCTGTCGGGGCCCGCTCTGTGCCAGAAGTCCTCGCACATGTCGACCGCGGTGCGCTGACGCAGGGCGTCGGTTGTGTCCTCAGAATCCTCCTGAAAGAGGTGATCATACTGTGGCAGATGAAGCGTCGCCAGGATGTACGGGACGCAGTCCTCGAGCCATGCCCAGAACACGTCCTGGTGGTCCTCACCTGGTGCCCACGCCGCAGCACACGGTATGAGCCGGGCACGAATCATCATCAGGTGCCAGAAAGCAGGGTCCTCCTCGGGTTCGCCCCTAGCGCACAGGGGGGTGGTGAGACCCGTGGGGCAATAGCGGGGCACGACAGCGGGGCTGAAGCCGCCACTGTGTGCCTGGCCTAAATCAACGTCCCCGTCAAGGATCTGCAGCACCGCAGTCGAGGCCACGCTGGGAGTGGATTTCGATGCATGTGTCGTAGTTGACAAGGGCGTGTATGCGCTCACGATGGCGCCCAGCGGTCCATTGCCGCACGGACCCGCGGCTACGGTGCTGTTCACGATCGGGTCCAAAATGGTGCAGTGATCGTACTTGTAGATGCTGTCATCGTAGAGGTAGAAAAGGGTCCCACGTTCAGCGTGTCGCAGGAAAACCTCACCTCCATGCTGGGGCGCACCGCCTGAAGACGGGCGTGCTCCAGCGAGCGAGGGGGGGGCCAGGCTGCAGGCAAGGCGCCACATGATGGCGAGGCCTGGCGGGCGGCGCGAGCGATGAGCCAAAAGCTGCATGTCAGCACGCATCCTCAGATACCCCTGCATGCTCATGTACATTGCAACAAACTCACCCACAGCAAGATGACAGGTGTCCCTACACCAGATAGCTTGCTCGTGCTGCTGCCAAAACTGACATGATATGACAAGAAAGAGATACGACGCGAAGAGAGAAGAGATGCCTCTGAAGGCGCTTCCTCGGAGGGCTGAGGCAGGCTCTCTGAGGCACCTTCAAGAGGGTTCCTGAGTGACCCGACCCTTGTCTTTGCCTTTGTCAGCCCCTGGGGGCCCCGTCCCTGGGGTGACCTGGCCTGGCTGGTCAATCCACCCGCAGACCGCCACGGGATCGGCAACTGATGCAGCTTCCTCCTTTTTTGTTTCGAGAGTGGCCACCTGTGGCAGGTGGATGGTGCCCCCCGTGAGGTGCCCGAGGAGGGCCTGGATGTCACCACGCAGTGCAGCAGCTTCGGTAGTTGCCGTCTGTTGCTGAGTGACGACGGTGGCAAGCCCTCGTTCCAAACCTGAAACGTGCTCCGTGAGTGTGGCCTGGGATGAGAGAACGCCCGCAAGCTGACCCTGCATGTTATCCACCGTGTTGGCAAGCAGCTCGTGCTGTTGTTCCATGTGTTGGATGCGGGTCGTGGCGGCATCTGACAGTTTAGGGGCCGTTGCGAAGCGTTCGCCGAGGGTGTTCAGTTCGCGAGATGCCACGCTGAATTCATCACCTGATGAGAGGATCTCGACGTCGTCAGCGTCGCCTGGTACCTCGGCGGCTGTGGCAGCGTCCCCTTCCGTGTGGCCCCCGCCTTCAGCCGCCACCGTGCCAAGTTGGGGGTCATGACCACCTGATCCTTGGACGGCCGTCTGCTCGGCAGCTCCATCCGTGCCGTGCGGGGGTGCAGAGGAGCTGCGGCCTGGGGCGCCGTGTGATCTTGCATGCGGCGTGGCGTCGCGTTTCCCGCTGGAGGATCGGTGGCGCTTGGCTAGAGGCTCCTCCTTGGGGATCGGGAGCGGTGCGACGCCCTTGCCTTTGGGCGTGGCAGTCATGAGGTCGTGGAGGTAAGGGCTCTGGGCCGCTTTGGGTAGGAGTGTGCCCGTGGCGGGGCTGAAGCCGCCACCACGGGCTGGCGGCGTCACAGGCTCTGTGATAGTGGTAGGGGTGACATTGGTAACGTTGTCCCTCTTCGGCACCACCTCAGCCAACGGGGCCTCGGTGATGCTCCACGGGATGGGGCACCCTGCGACCTGTACCGTATATGTGAGTGGGGGACAATGGGCGCGCACTAAGGCAAACTGAGCCGAAGTGGCTGGGTCCCAGGCGGCGTGGTAGACCTCACAGTCCCATTTGACGGACGGGCCCGTGAGAGTCTTAGCAAGCTGGGTCAGCGTGGCGTGGCGTGCCGCAATGCCAGTGATGCGGTATCGCGTCTTGGCGTGGGTGGCTTCGCAGCCACGGATGCTGACGGCAGCAGCCTTGGCGGCGTCTGACCCTCGTGCAACACGGATCCCCAATAAGCCTGACTTGCCGTGCCTGACGACTCCTAGGGCCTTGAAGTCCACCGACTTCTGGAACGCATCTGCCATCGTGATGGGCTGGTCCTCAGGGAACCACACGGTCTGGTACTGGTCTGCAGTGGGCTCGTCTGCACCTACGTTGCTGAGGTCGTAGGTGGCGCCGAGTTGCCCTGAACCCGCCAAGACCTTGTCGACCGCTTGAAGACTGACGCCGAAGGTGGCAGCCAGGGACCTCTTTCCGACGCCCGATCCATACCTGCCTAGGCTTTT
>CAUYUJ010013914.1:343957-352341 GCA_963575745.1 Prorocentrum cordatum | reverse complement strand
CCTGGCGGCGAGCGTCTTTCTTGGACTCCCTGTGCTTTTGGTTTTTGGCGCGCCTTGTCCTGTGGAGGGGAGTCCCTTCGGAAAGGACCCTTGGCGCGTGGACCACCGTTCACGGGGGCACCTCCCGAGAACTGGTCCTCGAAGGCCTGATGCATGGACGGGACTGCGGCGATGGCCTCGGTTTCATGTATGGTCACCCGAATCCAGCATACGTGGTCGGCAGGATCGATGGTGGCGACGGCTACTTTTTCCGTGCAGGCGACTTCCTTGGTGCCCAGCTGGTACACGGTCACAGGGACGTGCGTGTGGATCACTTTGGGCGCCTTGGGGTGACGCTTCAGCACGGGGACGGCGAGCTCGGTACCGACGTAGTTATCGTTTTTTGGGCCCATGACAGCAATCGCAAGCTGACCCGTGGTACGCTTACCCTGCACGAGGTGGTGTTGCAGCAGCCGTTCTCCGCTCTCGTAGTCGTGGAGGCTGATACTGGGCTTGTACGTCTTGCCGTCGTCAAGTGATGTGGGTTCGGCGAGGACTGGGACCTTCCAGAAGGCCGGGTCCAAAGCAATGAATTGGGCGTCCGCAGCCTGAAGACGTGCGGACGCAGCTGGTGGGTGTGATGTGTCACCACCAATGCGCTTAGGCTTGCTGCGCTGGTGGTGATCCAGCGTGTAGCTGATCTGGTTGGCGGCACACGTGCGGATCAAGGCACTGCCGAGCTTCTTTGTGTTGGTCTTGTGCATGTCGTACGTGGCCTGCAGCTCGTCCGCGTTCAGCTCGGCGAGCCCGTTGCATGCGGCCGTGGGGCGGTCAGACCCCGCTTGCTTGAAAGCTGCGATGCAGTCCTGCTTGCGATGGAGGAGAGACCCTTCAGCAGCAGGACGTGAGCTCGGCGGCTGCTTGGAAGAGCGACGGCGCTCCGGCTTACCGGGGGCCATTGCGGCGGGCGCTCTGGGGGGGAGAGAGGTGACGCGAATCAGTAGGGTCCTGCTGGGACCCCTCCGGTCTCGCGAGGCCTGGGAGTCTGACTCCGAGGCGGGGCGCTTCGCGTCGCGGCTGCGGTCTGAGTGCAGGGCGCTCTCGAGCCGAGACTAGAAAGAGAGAGAGAGAGAGAGAGAGAGAGAGAGAGAGAGAGAGAGAGAGAGAGAGAGAGAGAGAGAGAGAGAGAGAGAGAGCGAGAAGAGAGAGAGAGAGAGAGAGATAGAGAGAGAGAAAGAGAGAAAGAGAGAGAGAGAGAGAGAGAGAGAGAAAGAGAGAGCGGGAGAGAGCGAGAGAGAGAGAGAGAGAGAGAGAGAGCAGAGAGAGAGACAGAGAGAGAGAGAGAGAGAGAGCGGGAGAGAGCGAGGGAGAGCGAGAGAACGCGAGAGAGAGCGAGTGAGAGCGAGAGAGAGAGAGAGAGAGAGAGAGAGAGAGAGCGAGAGAGAGAGACAGAGTGCGAGAGAGAGCAAGAGAGAGCGAGAGAGCGAAAGAGAGAGAGAGAGAGAGTGAGAGAAGAGAGAGAGAGAGAGAGCGAGGGAAGAGAGAGAGAGAGAGATAGAGAGAGAAAGAGAGAGAGAGAGAGAGATAGAGAGAGAGAGAAGAGAAGAGAAGAGAAGAGAAGAGAAGAGAGAGAGCGAGAGAGAGAGAGAGGGAGAGTGAGAGAGAGAGGAGAGAGCAGAGAGAGAATAGATAGAAGAGAGAGAGGAGAGAGAGAGAGAGAGAGAGAGACAGAGATAGAGGCAGAGAGAGAGAGGCACAGAGAGAGAGGCAGAGAGAGAGAGAGAGGCAGAGAGACAGAGGCAGAGAGAGAGGCAGAGAGAGAGAGAGAGGCAGGGAAAGAGAGGCAGAGACAGAGAGAGGGCAGAGAGAGAGAGAGACAGAGAGAGCAGAGAGAGCAGAGAGAGAGGCATCTCAGTCACACTTAAATCCAGATTCGTCCTCACCGAGTCCCACCACCAAGGGAGCGCCAGCAAGGAGATGCACATATGGGGATCCCCACGCAGTGAATAATTATTACTCTGACGCCTCCCACTCCTCCTCCTCATTCTTCCTCCCGCCTCCCGCCTCCCTCCCCCCACTGATAATTACTTGATAAGACAAGACAAGATAAGATACTACAAGATAAGATAAGATATCACAATATATGATAAGGTAAGATAAGATATATGACAAGGTAGGATAATATATAAGATAAGACAGCCTATGGAGTAATAAGATAAGGCAAGATGTGATGCGATAAGATGAGTTGATATAAGATAAGCTAAGACAAGATAATAGATTTCAAGATAAGATAAGATAGAGGGTGATAAAGGTAAGATAAGATAGGACTCGGTAAGATAAGATGAGACTCACTCTCACTCAGACTCACTGACAGTCACATTCACTCACGCTCACACTCTCTCATGATCACAAAACGCTGCCAGGGGCATCATTTGGGAGCCCCAAGGGGGAGCCACCCTGGCTGATCTCACGAGCCCGTTCGCGCCGATTTTGGGGGGACGTCTCAGCTAGAATTGCCGTTTGGCGCCCCGAACATGTATCTCTTGAGAGCCTCATGGTCACAAAACGCTGCCAGGGGGGCCATCATTTGGGAGCCCCAAGGGGGAGCCACCCTGGCTGATCTCACGAGCCCGTTCGCGCCGATTTTGGTGGGACGCCTCAGCTATAATTGCCGTTTGGCGTCCCCAACATGTCTCTCTTGAGAGCCTCATGGTCGCAAAACGCTGCAGGGGCATCATTTGGGAGCCCCAAGGGGGAGCCACCCTGGCTGATCTCACGAGCCCGTTCGCGCCGATTTTGGTGGGACGTCTCAGCTAAAATTGCCGTTTGGACTCCCCAACATGTCTCTCTTGAGAGCCTCATGGTCACAAAACGCTGCCAGGGGCATCATTTGGGAGCCCCAAGGGGGAGCCACCCTGGCTGATCTCACGAGCCCGTTCGCGCCGATTTTGGTGGGACGCCTCAGCTAGAATTGCCGTTTGGCGTCCCAACATGTATCTCTTGAGAGCATCATGGTCGCAAAACGCTGCCAGGGGCATCATTTGGGAGCCCCAAGGGGGGTCCACCAGGGGCTTCATAGTCACCAAACGTTGCCAGGGGCAGCATTTTGGCTTCCCAAAGAGGAGTCGACCCGGGCCTCCTAGTCACCAGACACTGCCAGGGGCACCATTGGGATTCAGACTCGCACCCAGACTCACTCATACACAAGCTCACTCACACTCAGATTCATTTCTTCAGAGTCAGGCACACACAGACGTACCCATACCCAGACTCACCCACACTCAGGCTCACCTAACCCAGACTCCGTCAGAAGCCAGTAGCGAAGACAGCAGAGAGGAGAGAGAGAGAGAGAGAGAAAGAGAGAGAGAGAGAGAGCGGGAGAGAGCGAGAGAGAGAGAGAGAGAGAGAGAGAGAGCGCGCGAGCGCGAGCGCAGAGCGCGAGAGCGAGCGCGAGGCGAGCGAGTAGACGACGAGAGGAGGAGCGAAGCGAGCGAGCAGCGAGGCGAAGAGAGAGAGAGAGGGAAGCGCGGAAGAGAGAGAGGAAAGATAGAGAGAGAGAGAGAAGGAGAGAAGAGGAGAGAGAGAGATGAGAGCAGAGAGAGAGAGAGAGAGAGCGAGAGCGAGAGAGGGAAGCGAGAGAAGAGAGAGAGGGAGAGGAGAGAGAGAGAGAGAGAGCGGATAGAGAGAGAGAGGGGGGGGAGTGGAGACGAGGAGACCAGGCGATGAGAAAGAGAGAAATTAGAGAGGAGGAAAAGTGGGAGGGGGGAGGGTGAGAGAGAGAGAGAGAAGGGAGAGAGAAGAGAGAGAGAGAGAGATAGGGATAGAAGAGAGAGAGAGGAGAGAGAGAGAGAGAGAGAGAGAAAGTGGAGAGAGAGGGGGGGGGAGAGAGAGAGAGAGAGAGAGAGAAGAGAGAGAGAGAGAGAGAAGAGAAGCGAAGAGAAGAGAAAGAGCGAGGATAGAGAGAGAGAGAGAGAGAGCGAGAGAACGAGAGAAGAGCCGAGCGAGAGAGTAGCAGAGAGAGAGAGAGAGAGGGAGAGAGCGAGGGAGAGCGAGAGAGAGCGAGAGAGAGCGAGTGAGAGCGAGAGAGAGAGAGAGAGAGAGAGCGAGAGAGAGCGACAGAGAACGAGAGAGAGCAAGAGAGAGCGAGAGAGCGAAAGAGAGAGAGAGAGAAGCGCGAGAGAGAGAGAGAGCGAGGGAAAGAGAGAGCGAGGGAAGAGAGAGAGCGAGAGAGAGAGAGAGATAGAGAGAGAGAGATAGAGAGAGAGAGAAGAGAAGAGAAGCGAAGAGAAGAGAGAGAGAGAGAGAGAGAGAGGGAGAGTGAGAGAGAGAGGAGAGAGCAGAGAGAGAATAGAGAGAAGAGAAAGAGGAGAGAGAGAGAGAGAGAGAGGCAGAGATAGAGGCAGAGAGAGAGAGGCACAGAGAGAGAGGCACAGAGAGAGAGAGGCAGAGAGAGAGAGGCAGAGAGAGAGGCAGAGAGAGAGAGAGAGGCAGGGAAAGAGAGGCAGAGACAGAGAGAGGGCAGAGAGAGAGAGGGAGAGAGACAGAGAGAGCAGAGAGAGAGAGAGAGAGGCAGCTCAGTCACACTTAAATCCAGATTCGTCCTCACCGAGTCCCACCACCAAGGGAGCGCCAGCAAGGAGATGCACATATGGGGATCCCCACGCAGTGAATAATTTTTAGGGGGGGGTCGATTGGTAAGGGATGTGGAGCAGCGGCGAACTTCCCGTGCTGATCTCTTCATGGCAAGGGGCCCCGGGCGAAGGAACACGGCGTTTGGTCGGGCATGTCCCCCTACCGGGGGATCTTGGACGAAACATCAAAGATACGCTCCCCGACAAAGGCTCCCAACTAGCCAAGAAGTCAGAAGGGCCCCCGCAGGGGCAGGCCTCGGGGATCCGGGGCGCCCGTCGCCCTCGGGTTCGGTAGCAAGTCATGGGAGCTTGGTGTACCCTTTCAATTACGTCTTTAGCGTTCGTTAGCGTCGATTAGCGTCTGGGGGTCGATGAGAGAACGCCGATTTAGCGTCAGTTCGCGTCGGTTAGCGTCGATTTAGCGTCGATTAGCGTCGACTAGAGTCGACTAGCGTCGATTCGCAAGAGCCGACAAGATGGTATGGGAGGCTCCCATGAGTTGCCACCGAACTCGGGGGCCCCCGCCTGCCCCCCGCGACAGGGGGCGGGGGGGGCGGAGAGGCCTGGCGGGCCTCGGGAGCGCCGTGGGCGCCGCCGTCCTGCCCAGCGCCCCCCCTCCCTGCTCGGGGGGCGGCAGGGAGGGGGGGGGATGACTAGGGTCGGAGGGCACCAACCATACACCAACACCGATCCCGGCTCAGGATCACCCTGGGCCCAGGATCGGTGTATATGCCTTCTTGCCCAGGGCAGGAGGGCGTACACACCGATCCTGGGGCCCAGGGTGATCCTGGCCAGGATCGGTGTTGGTGTATAGTTGGTGCCTTCCTATAGGGGGGGGGATATCATGGCGGGGGCCATGAGATTTCCCCGGGTTTCGCGGCGCCCCGTCTTGTTTCATTGCGTCCCTGGCCCCCCCGCTGGGCCGCGCAGATGCCGCCGGTCATGATTTGCACCCCCCCCCTTTGAACACCCCCCTCTTGGCCGCTCCCGACCTTCTCGGGCCAGGGCATCTGGGCGACGGGAGGCTTTTTTTTTGCTAGTGTTGAGTCGGGCATGTCCCTCCACACGAGGAGTATTCAAAGATGGTCTAAGAAGAAGTCTTGGGATGATTTTTTTGAGCATTTCTTGGCTATTAGGGAGTATTTGTCGGGTGGCGTATACTTTATGTTTCGTCCAAAATCCCCCTGTAGGGGGATATGCCCGACCTAACGCAATGTTCCTTCTCCCGGGGCCCCTTGCAATGAAGAAATCAGCACGGGAGGTTTGCCGATGCTCCAAATCCCTTATTCATTGACCCCCCTAAAGAAAACGGACTCCCCTCCACATGCGACCTGCTATTCCGGAGCCCCCTCTTCGACGGGGCGCCTGGAAAAACCGGACCTCCTAAGCTGCAATCCAAAGCAAGCGCCCTAATAAACCAGACCCCCCCAGTTACAAAAAAGGCGCCTTAAAGAACCGGACCCTGGGGACGATTAGTAAGGGATTTGGAGTATGCTCGGCCTCCCGAGGTCCTCGCCGGGCCAAAAAGCGACTCGGGAGGGAAAGCCCGTCCTGGGGAAGGAACCGGGATCTCTGGGGGTCGGCGTCACACAAAATTGTCATGACGGCGGGGGTTTGGGCACGCAGGAGGTGTTAATCATGAGAAGCCTTTGGTCAAGGTCGGTTCGGGGAAGGTTCCTTAGTGGTCTTCGTGTTTGTTCGATGTTCTTGTGCTTCCTGGGGGAAGGCACCCTCGAATGTTCTTCAGTTTGGCCGGCGGAGGGTCTCATACTCTTGCAGGATGATGCTCTGCCCGAGGTTCGACTGTACCAGCCCGCCCTTGCCCGGTTGCAGCGCCCGCGAAGTCACGTCCCTTGTCTGCGCTAGCAGATCCGCGGTGGAAGACCGTCCTTCTCTGACCCATCCCCGCCTCATCCTGCACAGCTTGATGTGGCTGGCACGCCGATCGTTGAAGGGCAGGCATTTTCCTGGATCCCCAGATCCCACTCTGCTTCAGCCGCCTTCCTAACTACTTCAAGAGTCGAGCGGGGTGTTCCCTCTTCCTCTTTTTTTCAGGGGGCGGGCGGAAGCCCAATCTACTTCCCAACGCCCTCCTGCTTCAAGAGTCGATTGGTGTTCCTTCTTCCCTCTCCTTCAGGGGGCGGGCGGAAGCCCAATCTACTTTCGAACGCCCTCCTGCTTCCTGTTTCTGCGCGTTCCTTCCGACCGACGGGGAAAGTTCTGGCAATAAATGGCCCCCCGATGGTTTTCCAGGTTTATGATTTTCCAACCTACGTTAGCCTATACCTCCAGAAAGAATGTCGAGCGCCAACATGTACCGAAACTGGAGGGTTTTCACGTGTCGGGCCCTGGGAGGCGACACTGGTTCGACACTGTTTCGATACTTTTTTGTGGGTGCTCGAAATTATTCCTGGGATGTGGTCCTTAAGCACGATGGGAGTAGCATGATCCCAGGAGCGCCTCCTCCGACCCCCTGCCTCCTCTCAGGAAGGCCGGCCTCCTCGCCTCGCGCAGATCCCCCTTCTTCCAGGAGAGCCGGCTTCTAGTGAGGAGGAGGAGGAGGAGGAGAAGGAGGAGGAGGAGGAGCAGGAGGAGGAGGAGGAGGAGGAGGAGGAGGAGGAGGAGGAGGACGGGGTCCGCGTCGTCGTCCTCGCCGTCGTCGTCCTCGTCGTCGTCCTCGTGCGCTCCCCCGGTCTCGGCCCGCGCGCCGGCGTCCGCCGGCGCCGCCGATCGAGAAACGCCCCGCTCGAACGTCGGGTGCGTCTGGGGTTCTAAGTCGGGCCTGTCCCTCTACAGGAGGAACGTTCAAAATGCGTATAAGAGCACAAGCCTCGGGAGGATTTTTCTATCATTTCTGAGAGTGTTTGAATTTTTGCTCGTCAATTCGGCTTTTTCGATATTCTTAGCTGTTGCTAGTTTTGCGTCCGACATCCGCCTGTAGGGGGACACGCCCGACCGAAGTCTGGGGGCCTGCCCGCGCCACCGCAGGAGGACGCCCCGCGCCGGGCCGCCAGCGAAGCCGGGGCCCTGCGCGAGGGCGCGGTGCGCGGGGGAGGAGAGGGTACCCACACCTCTACCCTTCCCTGGTGTTCCCCTTTTTGGGCCTCCTGGGCGGCCCTCGTCGCCACCGCTGGATTCCCCTCGAACTCCGTGTCGGAGAGCACCCCGGGAGAGGTCCGGGGAGTAGCGGTATCGGTCCCTTTGATATCCCTAGGTGCGGCAGTTGCAGCAGAAGCTGCGCGAGGTCGAGCGCCTCCGCGCAGAGGCGGGCGCCCGCGCGGAGGCGTGCGAGGCACGGCCGAGCTTTTGTCATCGTTCGGACGCGTGTGTTTTCTACGCCTCCTAGATGGGGTCGGAGGATCGCGCCGCATCGCCGAAGCATCGCCGATGCGGCTCGATGTGCAGCCCGAGTTGCTTCACGTCGACGTCACCGATGCATCGCCCAGGTCGACGACGCATCGCCGGTGCATCGCAGATGCATCGCCGATGCATCGCCGATGTATCGGCGATGCGGCGCGATCCTCCGACACCATCTACTCGCTCCCCACCTAGGGGGCCTCTACATTTGCTTCATGGGAAGAACAATTGAGGAGCATGTTGGGCCATCCTGCAACAAAACTACACGCACGAAGCCGAAAGATGCACAGGGAATGGACGTCCGAGCGATGGCGAGCGGGGGAGGCGCGAACTTTGGTCGAGAGGAGCTCAAGAGATGGGAGTCGATGCCAAAGTTAAGTCGGGCCTGTCTCTGTAAATGAGGAATATCAAAGAATA